>PVIA01000143.1:76042-619182 GCA_004024845.1 Tonatia bakeri | reverse complement strand
TTGTAAAATATCAACTGTTCATCCACCCTCACAATTTGTCTTGGAAACAGAAACAGAATTTCCTTATGTTTCTGAAGAAAATCCCACATGGAAATGCTGTCAAGAATGGTGGTTGTTTTTTTTCCCCCACTTCACTGGTGTGGAACCCAAACACCAAAACAATTATCATAACCATCCTGGTGCAAATGATTTCCGACAATTGATTTAGGTACTTTGATCTGTCTCCCACATGGCCTTACATGGTCTGTCCTCAGCAAACATCTGGACTTGATGGCTCTGCACTGCACCTGGTCTGTTCGTCCCTGGGGCATCTCTGCGTGAGAAACCTCCCACACAAAACACTGCAAACCACTCCCGACCCAACACCTTCTCGTACACGACACAAATCTTTTCTCCTGTTTACTGGCATTCTCACCCTTCTTGAAATACCAAAGCCGAATGTACTGAAAATATTACTTATGTTCATCCACCTTCAATATGAAAATGGCCGCACAAACACTCAACAATTTTGATGAGTTTTTCTTAACTCACTCTGATACAACATTTGTCATGATACAGTATAACAAAAGTGTTTTGAATGAATTAAAGACAAGTACGTGAACCACAGCCATGTGATGGGGATGGGGAGATGGGGGATGAAGGCGGGGGAGGTGGGGGCCAAACTAACTTTTTGGCCAACCTGATATAAAGCAGGCTGCACCCAGCATCGAGCACTGAGATCATGTACAGTGTGTGTTTTGCTCTCAAGCACTTCAGCTGGAATTCACTGAAAGTGGGTGACTGGAAAGTTCTGTCATTTGGTATTTATGAAATTGACTCATAAATAACCTCTGAAATGAACCACTATTTGAGTTACAAAATAATTTGAGCTGAATGACTAAAAAAAACTACATACCAAAACTTCAGAAAGAAATCTTTACCCTCAAACGCACAGGTTAGAAACAGAAGTGGAAGTGCACAGTTTTGCTCCCGTACGAGGAACCTGAAATGGTGGAGAAAACATGCCCGCAGACATGTCCAGAGGGGCACGCACATGAAATGATAGAGCTTTTTTTAACCTCCAGGTGGAAAATTTTGAATAAATTTTACTTTTCTCTTTGCTTAAGGAAGCTGCAACAGACAGAGCCAATTACAAGTAATTTTCAAGCACACGTGGAACTTTTAAAAACCCGACTTTATTATGCTACAAAGCCAGTTCCAACAAATGTCACATAAGACACGTTTATTCCTCCCTTCACCCTTAATCTGGAAACCAGTCACCAGGTACCAGGACACCCCTTACATTTAGAGGTTTTCATATGCACCTGGATACCACTGCCATCAAAACTCACTGATACTCCACCGTTTCCTGCGGACCTGCACTAAGGTGTCATTCCCCAAAGTGACCACGAGATGGGAGCAGAGATACACACTCAGAACACACACTGTACTATGGGCGTGGCCACCAGGTTCCTTCGTTTTTTACTGTGAGATGCAATGGCAGGCACATTTTTCATTTTCCCCAACAGTGTGACTAGACAGAATACGCACCACTTTGTTCCACTGCCCTCTGCCATCTTTCAGGCTACTTCACCATTCCACCTTCCCACAACATTTTATATTTTGGAGCAGAGAAATCTCCCAGGTGCCATTCCACAGGATGGAATTTTTTTCCATTAAGAGACTTTTGGAAAGGCTGAAATAAATGGCAATCCAAAGGGGCGGGTGGGTGAGTGCTGCGGATGAATCAGAACAGCCAGGCTGCAGCCGTTTTTCCTGGTCACCTCAGAGAAATGTGTGTTCTTCCCTTATCCTGTCTGAAGATCACGTGTCCTCTGCTGAGAAATTCAGGAATCCTTCCCTCAGGTGGTGCTTTCCATTGGTCTGATGGGAGCAGTACTTGTTGGAAGTAACCGCCTGGTTTCTGGTGAGGAGCTCCTACTACAGGACTCCCTAAGGACTCCACCACACACACAGCATGGCCTTCTTTGGATGCAGACTGCCCTTTGGAGTGGATGGTGGTGGTTCCCTCCGTGTGCCCACAATCTGTCCTGTTCCACATTAGTGTCAAATATCAACGGTTCATCCTTCCTCACCAATTTGTCTTGGAATTGGAAGGTTTTCCTTATGTTTCAATAGAGAATTCATTTGGAAATGGGGTTAAGAAGGGTTCCCCCCTCCTCCCTGCTTAACTTCTGTGGAACCCAAACATCAAAGCAATTAATGTAACCATACTGGTGCAGATGATTTTCAACGCTATTGATTAGGATACTTTGAGTATGTCACCTGCTCCCACATGCCATAATGTTGTCTGTCCTCAGTTAGTGTCTGGACTGGATGGCTGTGCACTGCACCTGGTCTGCATGACCCAGGGGACAACTGCACACGAGAAGTCTGCAGCATGAAACTGCGCAATCCACTGCTGACACATTAGGTCAGTCACAGCACCTTCTTCACACACACCACAAACCTCTTCTTGCATTTCAGTTGTGTTTTCACCTCTCTTGAAGTGACAAAGCCTAGTGTGCCAACAATGTTGCTGTGTTCATCCATCTTCAATACGAAAATGGCCACACAAATATTCACGAGTTCTGGTCAGATTTTTTGATGCATGCTGAGATGACAGCTGTCACAATAAAGTCAAAAAAAGGTTTCAAATGAAGTTAAAGACAAGTCATGGCATCAGTTTCAACCGCAACCCCTAATCCTAACCCTGAGCCATGCCAAGCACCAGATACTGGACTGAGTGTCCGAAGCCTGTCCCTGACTCCAGATGCCTGGCTCTGGACATCATACCACAGAGAACAGTCTGTCCTCTTATTTAAACCTGTAAACCCTTGAAATATAAACATCTAATATCTAAAAATATAAAGCAGGGTTCTGTAAAAAAAAACTTAAATCAAGCAAATTAAATGATGCAATGATGACACACATTAGACATGAGATGCAGGAGGCTGCTCCTGGCATATCACAGCATACTCTTCCAAAGCAAAATCAATTAAAGTAAGTGAGTAAATGTGGTATCCTCCTGATTAAAAAGTTCTGGCTAGCAGGAGAAGCTATTCACAGAGTAAGAAGACCACCCACAGAACTGGAAAAAAAAATGGTTTTACATCATACTTCAATAAGACTCTTGTTACCACCACAAAGAACTGTATAACTCATCAATGGAGAGATATCTATATTTTTAAAGAACTTGAATAGTCCCTTGTAGAGAGAATATGTATGTATGAGTGATAAAAAAAATCAGAGAGGATGTTCAATGCCTACATCACTGCGTGATACCCTTTCCAGTCACTACCAAGGCTATAGTTGAGAAAGCAAAACCAAGAAATGTTTATAATCACAAAAAAAAAAATAGAACGATTGACTATTTCTTTTCTAAATGTAAAATATTGCAGACCTTATATAAAATGGTTTGGCATTTCCTCAAAAAATTACCCTACTGTGTTCAATAACTCCACATCGAAACACATACCTGAGAAATTGAAGACAGATGTTATAACAAACTGATACATGATTATTCAAAACAGCACTGTTAACAACAAATGAAAGGTAGACAGTATTCAAATGTCCACCCACAAGTAAATGAATAATACACACAATTTGGTTATTCTGTCACCAAAAAGATACTGGACCCAAGGCGGGTTTGCCCTGGCAAGGACTCATGTATGTAGGTTCTTGACTTCCTGCGGTAAAAATTTCACAATACAAAGCTAGGGCATTTTGCGAGTTTGAATATTAAATCTAAGGACAGTGAAACAAAGACAGGGCTTAAGAGAGAAGAGGCACAATGGCAGCAACAAGAGCATAGGCGGAACTGCTTCTGGGGAAACAGAAAAGTTAGACACAAAGAAGGTCCCTGGAGACAGGATCAGAGGGTTAGCCTGGAATGAGCTGCCGCTGCCCACTGCTCCCTGGGCTGCAAGTCTCCTGGGGACCTTTGCAGATAAGGAGAAACAAAGCGAAGATACACAGCAAACGAGAGTAGGGAAGGTGCATGTGTGCTCAACGAGCAGTGAATGCTGGGTCCTTTTCTAGGGTTTTACCTGTTTTCTAATGTTGAGGACTTTAAAGGAGGTCTTAGAAGAGTCATCTGCCTAGAATACTCAGCTTTCCAGGGGTGCCCTTTGATGTGCTGATGCAAGAAAAGGAGCACACAGAGTGGTCAGGGTCCTTCTCTGGTGAATTTCTCCTTCAGAAAAGTCACCAGCGAAGGGCTGGGACTGAGGTGGGTCTTCCCCTGTGTGGTCTGGAACGTGTAAACCATTTTCACTACAATGCCCTTGGTTAGGGAAGATAAGATCCTCAGATTTATTACCCGGCTATAAATTGCTAGGCCTTAGTTAGCCATCAAGCTCAGTTTTCCCATTCCACTACCAATCCTTGGCTCCAGCGGGAAGTCAAACCATGTAAAACCCCATCCCTCTGGCTTCTCTGGTGCAAAACTTTCTCAGCTCTGCCCCCGTCCCTCAGTAAGGGTGGAGAAGGTTTCGCCCAGGAGCACAAACCCCAAAATAAAGCTCTTCTGACTATTTTTGTGGCTAATTGGCACTCATTCCTCGGCAGGGTCTAAGAAAACCTTACAATAATTACATTAGCTAAGGTAAAAATGAAGGGAGAATTCTAGAAGCAGCAAGAGATAAGGAGACAGTAACCTACAAAGGAGTTCCCATCACACTGTCAGTTGATTTCTCAAAAGAGACCTTACAGGCAAGAAGGATCTAGAAAGAAGTATTCCAAGTCATGAAAGGCAAGGACCTACATCCCAGATTGTTCTATCCAGCAAAGCTTTCATTTAGAATGGAAGGGCAGATAAAGTGCTTCTCAGATAAGGTCAAGTTAAAGGAGTTCATTTCTGCTAAATCCACATGGTGAATTCTCTCTCACAGAGCTGCGGGAGCCCTCTACTCTTCCAAAAGCCGTGTGGTTCTCTCTTCTCTATGGCTGCCACGCCTGGGTTTTTAAATCCCCTCGCCAATCTTCCTCTACAGCTCCATTGCCAACTCCTCCCACACTTGGCCACACTTGCCCTCAATCTGCTGTCCTTTCCAGCTTTTCTGGTCGCCATTGTGGGTCTGGCTGGGCAGGTGTCACCCCATGTCATGGAGCCAATCATCTCCAAGCTCCCACGCAGGCGCTGTAACTCGGGAGACCTGCCCCCCCCCCCCAGTTACATCTTGGTGGGGAAGTTACTTCTATCCCCCTGGCTCAGAGCATGGCCACAGCTATTTAACATATCTATGTAACCAGTGAAAGGTTATAGATATGTTAAATGACCATGCCAGAGGTTAGCTACAAGACTGTTGCTATGGGAAACAGCTCTTAATGGGGCTACTCTATTTGTCCCTTCCCCCAACCCACACTTAGGGCGGGGGCGATGAGGACATCCTAGTATTTTCTGAACACCTTGAGTTCTGGACCCCATTTTAAATGTCCATTTGGGGTCCCCCCTCTTGGCTGCACCCTGTTACATATTTAGCTATAAAGCAGGTTTCAATAAATGTCTCACAAACTATGCTTATTGCTCTTTGCCATTAATCTGAAAACCAGTCATGAGGTAACCAGAAAGTCCCTATATTTAGGTGTTTTAAAATACACTTCTAAATACCTTCCCAAAATAAATCACAGCCAGAGTAGAAAATAATTTGTATAGAAAAATAATAAAAATACTGCTTACCAGACCAAGATCTTTCTGTTTTCAAAAATGATAAAGGCTTCAAACTGTTTCTCAACCAAAGGTGATCTTTGCCCCCAAGGGAACTTAGGCAAAGTACTGAGCCATTTTAGGTTGTTCTGAGGGGAAGGGAAGTGACGGTGTTGACAGTGAATAGAGGACTTGGATGCTAATGAGCACCTACAATGCAGAGGACAATCCCCTAGGAGAATGAATTCTCTGACACCAAAAGTCCTTAGTGCTAAGGATGAGAAACCCTACTCTGTATCAGGAAGACTCGATTAGAACACAAACAGCATGTCCCTTTGCACCCTACATCTGAAAGGCTGACTTTCTTGGAACAGGAAGACTGAAGCTGAAACTTAAAGAATAAAAACTGCCAGCAACCTTACAAATATTGGGGAGAAGTGTCCTAGGCTATATAGGTCAGGAGGCAAAGGAAGATCAACAGATCTTCCACTTAGCTGGAAGACCAGCTCACACTGTGACTAAACAGAGCAGTCATCTGAGGATCCCTGCTTCTTTCCATTGCTGACACATCACTTTAATAACTGATTCCTAATGTCACTTAGAACAAAGAGTCTTACTCTGTTAGATTCCAGATTTCACCATCTCAAGCTTTCCTCTTTGAAAATGTGGACATTTGCTACATCCTGTGTTCCTCGGAGTATCTACCCGGGGCCACATTTCCTGTAACAACATACTTCTGATTTCTAGAACACCGTGCTTCCAGGCCTGAACTCCTTTAAAATGCTAAGAAGGATGATACTCTTTTATTCAGTCATTAATATATTTATGACTAACAAAGACAATTTTTTTAGCTCCTCACATTACCTCACTTCTTGTTTTCTTTCAAGCTTTAACTATTTCTAGGTCGCCAACCGCTACAACCACGTAATGAGCATTATTGCATGAGAGCAAGTTTACCTTTGTAACTCATGCAATTCTATGGGAAAAGTATCACAAACAGAATTTAGGACAATGATAGGGAAATAACATGAAAAAATAAATATGTAGAAATACTAAGTTAAAGATATATTTTTAAAAAAGAATTCAATAGCAACAAAACAGCTAAAAACAAACAAACAAAAAAACCCAACAACAACCAGGGAATACATTTAACAACAATGTACAGGATCTGTATGAACAAAATTGGAAATTACTACTCAATAAAAGAAACTTTAATGAATGAAAAATATCATCTTTTCTGAGGTTAAATGTCGCGGCCACTGACCGGCAGTTACCGCAGAACGCTGCGGATGGCTCATCGAAACATGAAAAAGACATACACAGAGACAACCAGGTCCTGTGGGGAAGCAGAAACGGAACAGCCACTCCCTCTACTGGGGAGCGCCGGACCACCCTCCCTAGGGGAGATCGCTCTCAGGGAGAGCCCCCCCCCTTCCTCCATCCGAGCAGGCTTTTATTGGGTTCATTTGCATAAGAATTCAAGTAAAGCTCATTACTCATTGCCAGGAAGAAAGTATCAAACAATAGACAACAAGGAAGTCTGGGGCTTATTTTGAGTCAGGGTCAAAGAGCTGTAAAAGACTTTAAGAAACAAACGTACTTCCTCCTTGGACTCTTCTCATGAGAGCATTCTAAACAAGGCAGGTTTCACAGGATTACATATTCTTTCTTAGGCCTGATCACCCAGGGAACCCGCCCTTTCCAGCACAGGGCTGCACCACCCTCTGCATTGTTTCAGGCTTAGGTGGAGCAAGGGAACTAAGGCAGCCAAGAGATTAGGAGATTTTCTTGCAGACAAATGAGGACTCAGGCTATGTCAAAGCCGAGGGGTGAGGGTCCATCACCTCCTTTTGCTATAGCCCCCAAAGTTCTTCCTTGGGGGCCACCCACATGATCGTGCCTGTCTTAGGTCATTCCCCCCTTGGGAAATCTTATCCGTCATTGGCTAACTGACCAAGCACTGGGGACCAGGCAGGGAGAAGTAAAAGGAGCAGAAGTGGTGCTCCTGCCAGGGAGATAAGCTTGTCTCCTTGCTGGCTTATGGTTCCAAGGTCGTTCCCTCAGCCTTAGCCTAGGCGGGGGTTACAGCTTCTGATACCAGGCAGGGCAGTTCCCAACAGTTAAAAAATGGGTATCATTGTATACCCATTTACCAAAGTTGTCTATAAATGTGATATAATCTAGATTAACATAGAAAAGTGGTCCCACGGGAAGTGGTCACTTAAATTGAGACCCGAGACATATACCCAGGAACAGTCTGGTCCCCCTTTCCTGCTCCCCACAGGGTGGCTGGCCCTTCTGCCCCATGAGGACACATGAGAAGGCCGGGAGCCAGGGTGAGGGCACTTGCCCAGCCATGCTGGTCTCTTGACCTTGGACTCTGCAGCCTGCAGAGCTGAGAGTGGTGTTCTGCGGTGGCTGAGCCAGGCTGTTGTGTGCAGGGAATGCTCAGGCTGAAGTGCAGCTTTGGAACATGGACTTCGACCACAGGCCGATTCTAATCTTTAGAATGAGTCTAAAATCTCTGAAAACAGAAGGGAAAGTGGTTTCTTTATTGTGGTTATTTGTGGTTTATTGTATGTTATTTAGAGTGGCTGTAATACTCTTTGGGGACTAAAACACCCTTCAAGATTAAGGCTTTTTAATACAAAAGTTGAAGTACAAAACCGAAACGTTTCCACACCCACTTAATTTGGGGTGCACAGTTCATGTTGGGCCTGGACAAGTGAAGCACCAGGGCTCATAGGCAAGAGGACGGGAAGAGCAAGACTGTATCTGAGACTGTGTTTCCTTCCATCACCGTCAGGTTGAGTGCAGATTTCCCAAAAAGAGCAGTTTCTTTCCCAAAGGACAGACTCCAATCATAGTACAGAACAAACTGTGTGGGCCCTGAATATTTACTTTGGAGATCAAGGTGAATGCTTCACAAAAACAGCAATAACACTATAGACTAAAAAAAACACACTTGTTTTTTAAAATAATTGCATCCATGTAAAATATTATTTACTGACTTTTAGAGAGAGAGAAAGGGGGAGAGGGAGGAGCATCGCTTTGTTGTTGTGGTTACCGAGGCATCAGGGGTTGCCTCTTGCGTGTGCACTGACCGGGAACTGAAGCCAAAATCTTCGCGTGTCCAGACAGGGCTGTGACCAACTGAGTACAGAGCCCCGTGTAAAAAAGGGCTCTTAATTTGAGTTTACAACTTGGAAAACATTATTTTTGTGTGTGTGTCTCTCTTTGTGCCCCTTCCATCCCCAGGCGTTGTCTTAGAGACCCGTGACTCATGACTCCGCACCTGCCCCCTGGAGGAACCAAGCCCAGAGTGGCTGAACTGGCAGGTGAGGGGCCGACCAGCCCCAAGGTCAGCTCCTCACAGCTACCCTCTGTCTCCTCCATGCTGCCTAGACTTGATTTCCCCCTTGAGATATGCAATAGTGGTTACCACTTACCGAGAAAACAAGGGTCCCAAAGAGCACTTTATGAAGTCTGGGACCCTGCAACATGGAATAATGCCTTCAGTAATCTCAGTTAAAATTATATATCGATTGCAATATGTAATGTTTCCAGCTAATACCGACTCTGCATTAGAATACAGTTGTATCATGAATTATACGGTGGGTTTTAGAAGCTTGGGAATCCAGTGACCAATCTCATTTCACCTGACTCTGTTCCGTTTGATAGACGGGGAAGGTTGTACCCAATCCTGGGTGCTGTCTAGAAAGCGGCCACGCGGGGGCGACAGCGAGCCAGCATTAGCTCCAACACTGCTCAAAGCCCTGACTTCGTCCCTGAAACCTTGCTCTTCAATGTTCACAGGTTCGTTTTTTTAAAGATTTTACTTATGAATTTTTAGAGAGGGGAAGAGAAGGAGAAAGAGAAGGGGAGGAACGTCAGCGAAGACTCGGGACGGGAGAGTCGCATCGGGGTCGGGATTGCCCAGCGGGACCCGACCTTGGGGAGCGCCCGGAACCAGGGTTCAGTGGCCGGTCACCGAAGACGCGCTCCGGCCTGCGCGTGGCCCACCGCGCAGCGCCGAGCCTGGCGCTCAGATGCGGAGCCGTCCCGGGGTCGTCCTGGACACCGGCGACCGAGCTGGCCCGGGACAGGGGGCGCCCCGACCGGACCGTCTAGGGCCTGGCTGAGTCCATGCCGCCGCCCCGCCCGAAGCGGGGACCCCAGCGACGGGCGGCCGCGGAGAAACCTGCCAGGCCGGCTGGGAGAGGTCCTGGAACAGACAAAATCTCTTCACTGAGACGTGGATAGTTTCATTGAAAAGAAAGAGAGACAGGTCATAGAGTAAGACTTCTTCAATTAGCAGGTATTTAGTCCATGTTTCCAGCTCCGTGGGGGTTTCCAACGGGGAGGAATTTCCGCGACCTTCACCCAGAATAGGAAGGTGTGGCGATTCCAATAAAAGGATAAAGGGAGAAAAATTAAAGGTTTCACTAAGACTATATATAGAGAAAGAGTTCGGTTGAGGATTGACACTTGTTTTTAAAGATAATTCTGTATTGACTCTTATTCTGAACGATTTATGCAGCCGCTTTTATTTCCAAGCATCTGAGTGAAAATTCCAGTGACTTAGCCAACACTCTACCCGCAGCTGCAAGCAAAGGGCCATTTCTTTGAGTTCCAGCCACAAACATTTCTCTTCCCTCCACGTTTTCCCTTCCTCTGGTGTTTATGCTTTCACGTTTGGAAATGCTCTACAGCCTCAGGACACATCAGGCCAAGTTAGCAGAACAGGCAAGGCTGACCCAAAAAACTGAAGCAACCAAGTCCTGCCAAGTGAACCACAAAGCAGTCTCCTCGCCTGAGCCAGAAGTTGGCCTGAAAGAGAGTTAGCTGTACCGTGTTCTGGGAACAGGACCACAAAGGACCTCCTGGGTCCTCAGAGAACTTGCTTTGCGGCTGAGGAACAGATTTTTGCTTAGGGGAGCAACAAGAAACTCCAAATGCAGCATTTTTATGACAAATAAGATCAGGCAATGCATTTTTATAACATTACCCACCCTATTTTATGTAGAATGTGTTTGTTAAGAGTCTCCTGCCTATCAAATGGTTTCTCATACCACTTTCTGTACCAGCCTTCGATCTCTCCAGAGCTCAGTGTTTTGCTAAATAATTGGAGATCATATTTCTGGCTGTTAACAAGTACAAAGATATTGCTAAGTAAAACTATCTAGATATATTAGCACCTCCTGAACTTATTTACATTTTAGAAGAGAAATTCTTGGGACACACAATTCAGCTCTGTGTATTTCCGGCACCCGGACATAACTGAGGCCAAGGCCACTTCACGACAGGGAGAATGGCTGCCAATCCAAGTATGCATTTTATTGCAGAGTCTGGTCAAGGTCTTCTTAAATGACACAGCATTTCAGTTCTTTTTTCATGAGAACATTAGGAGGCATGTACCCAATGTGTTATTATTCCTATTCTCCAGACGGGGAAAGAAAGGTCAAGAACCATCATGTAGCTTGGCTGCTCCCACAGCTAACAGGTAGCTGAGGAGGGCCAAACATTCAACCTTGAGGCTGCCCTTTAGCAACAGGGGCAACACTAGAGATTGGGTTCCTCTGTTAGGATCCCATACACTGTCCTCAGGGCTCACCTTTGCCGCTGTCTTGGTCTGTTATGCTCAGATACTTTGGGCAGGGGAGTTAGTGGTTGGGAAGTGTTGAGGAGGAGAAGGCCCACCCCCTGAGATGCTCCAGTTCCCTCCAGGATCTCTGACCCCAGCCCCCCTTTCCCTGGCTATGTATAGCACAGACAACTGGGAACTTTAAATATTTGTTTAATTTTATGTTTGAGAAAGAAGACATAGTATGAATGTTTGTTCTCCTTGTGTTTACACTAACAGAGTCAACTTTGAGATCTTGGGCTCTAATTACACTCATTTCTGTCAAACTCACTCCTCCATCTGCTCCGGGACTTACTTACTCTCTGTGCTTCCTCCACACCCTGCTGCTCAGGTGACTGTTGTTGCAGGTTTTCACCGGGCCTCTCCTTCCTGGGCCACATGGGGCCTGAGGGCAGAGCCAGTGAGGGACGGAACTGAGCTGACCCAGCGCCCTCCCTCCCCACCCAAGATGGGACCCCACGCCAGGGGGGCCAAACACCAGCAGTGACAGGGAGCTGGCTCACAGGCAAATAGCCAGGATTGATGGGCAGTTAAATCTTCTGAGAACATTTACACTTAAAAAGTGCATGCGTCCTGCCCTGGCCGGGTGGCTCAGGTGATCGGAGCACTGTCCCAAACACGGAAAGGCTGTGGGTTCGATCCTTGGTCAGGGGTGCACGGGAGGCAACTGATTCTCACCTCGATCTTTCTCTCTCTCCCCTCCTCTCCCTCTAAAATCAACAAACCCATCATCAAGTGAAGACTTTAAAAAAGATTAACATATCCCAATAAGTGGACTTTAAATGGCGGAGCTGGAGGCAAAGCAGCAAGAGGCAGGAGGATTTCATGTGGGATGTTCATCCCACTTTGCTTTTCAGTTACTGTATGGTCTGACCCCGAGGTTCCATTGGAGGGTTTCAAACAGCCTGTTTACAACTGGAGTCTTCATCGCTGTTCTCTACTTGGTGAGACACATCCGCACTCTCCTTCAGTTCTTTAAACCCGGGTTTCTTTGTTTCTTGGCACAGGTGACAACGCCGGACTGAAAGGGTCTGACAAGAAGCCCATCTTGGGGGCTCCCTGGGGAGTTTCAGTTGATGGCTTTCTGCCTGCACATGGCCCTTGCGTGCTTGTTTCTTTGCACTTCTTGTAATTTTTATTGAAAACGGACATTTTAAATAATATAAATGAGAGCACTGGGAATCAGATGTATGGCCTCTCCAGGGTTCTTTTGTTACTGCTTTTTATAGTCGTAGTGGCTGTGGTCTGCTTTCTTAGGGGCTTCTGTAAACTAACTGTACAACCTACTTTCTTTGTCACGCGAGGCCACCGTGGTCAGGCGGCGACTGGACCGACTGCTTTATGCTCCGAGAACCCGCGCCTCTGCGGGCCTGAGCGATGGCTGGCGCGGAGACCCGGGTGCCGCAGCGCGCACCCCGCGCGGCCCGGGGCCTGGAGCGCCCGGGGCGCCTCCGGGCCTCCCTGCGCATGCGCACTGTCCCGGGCGCGCGTGGTGCGCCTTTCTTTCTCTGGTCCGCAGCCCGCTGCTCGCCCGGCTGCCACCCTCACCTCAGGCGCCTGTGAAGCTTAAAAAATGGTCTGTGTCTGGTTTCCACAAGTGCCCCGAGGGAAAGTGTCCTCGCGCTGGCCGCGCCCCCGCAGGTCAAACGCGGCCGCTCCCGGGGGACAGGACTGCGACAGGGACCCCGCTTCGCTCCATTCGGCGCCCCGGGCCCGCCCGGGGACACAAGTGATCGGGGTTCGGAGCTGCAGCGCCGGACCGAGACGCGGAAAACGCCGCCCAGCGGCGGGTCTGCTTCGGCGGGAGGGCAGCGCGCGCCCCTGCGCGGGTCCGCGCCGCTTGGGTCCCGCCGTCTCGGGTGCGAGCGGCCCTCCTCCGCGGGCTTCCCGGCGGGCGCTCTCCCCGCGCGCGTTTCTGGCTCCATTTAGTTTCTCCAAAGCCGCGCTCTGCGAAAGCGCGTGTGAAACCCAGTGCGGAGCCGTGTGTTTCAGGACAGCGTGTCTGCTGTAAGAGCTGCGTTTGACGTTTAAATTTTTCTAATAGGCGCATTAAAAAAAAGTAAAATGAAAAGGCGACATTCACTTTAATAATATAATTTCAGAACCCAATGTACGTACATTCAATTCTGCTTACCATGTCTAGAGCTTAGCTGGTCACGAGCTCTTTTCCTACACGGGTCGTTGACCTCAATTCTCTCGGCCACGGTGATGGGTCAGTGGACGGTGCCCAGGTCAGCTGCAGCAGACACATCTCCTGCAAGGGGAGCAGTTTATTCACAAACTAGAGCAGGATTTTTTTTTTAAAGATTTTCTTTATTTACTTTTAAAGAAGGGAAGGGAAGGAGAGAGGGAGAGAGAGAATGTGTGGTTGTCTCTCTTGCGCCCTCCACTGGGGACCTGGACCACAACCCGGGCATGTGCCCTGACTGGGAATCGAACCCAGGACCAGGTGCCTTATCCATGGACCCACACTAGCAGGGGCTGGAGCAGGGTTCTCACAATGGGCTGTGACAAGACCACCTCTGAGCCACTGGCTGTCATATGCAGGAGAGCCCTGAGTCAAGTCCCAGCACAAGGGAACAGGGTTGACGGTGAACACACAATACGAGTTACAAATGACGCGTTATAGAGCTGCACCCCTGTAATTTTATTAACCAATGCCTCCCCGGCGCATTCAATAACATAAATAAAATTTTAAAATAGAATCAAACAATAAAGAAAACAGTTGAATGAACAGGTTGTTTGCAGGACTGTCAGCACCACCTGTGACTCCCCCGCAGACCAGCCACAGAGGAGAAGCTGTGACCACAGGGGCAGCTGTGCCCCCAGAGGACTCGGACAGTGTCCAGAGAGACTGCTGTCATCTTGCAGGTGGAGGAGGTCAGGGATGTGCCTGCCCCCCAGCCCACCCCAGAAAGATCCCGTGGAAATAACAATGTGGACGTCAGGGAACCCTGGGAGAAAGGAGCCAGCATCTGTGAAAACCCCACCCAGAGGGTGAGGCAGAGGGAACCCACACGGCACTCCCATGGGTGAGCCCGCCGGACCTCGGGACCTTGCGATGCCCGGCAGCCCCACTGCAGGACCTGAGGGGGCTGGACAGGCGCTGGGGGAGATGGACTGGAGGGATAAGTGGGGAGTCACCCTCCCCCAGAGCGTGGCTGGGAGTCTTTCTTTCGTCATCCATGTGTGAGAAAGGCAGAACTAAAAATGAAACCTCTTCCCAGCGATCGCCCTCCACGGCTCTTCCCACCGACAGTGTGGCCTGAGCTGCTTCTGGTCAGGGACCCCGGGAGGGCAACTTTTCCAGGTTTCCCCGGGGCCACACCCACGGGAAGGGCCAAGGCACATTCCACATAGAAAGTCAGCCTGTTAAAGACCCAGATGGGGTGAGCACATCTGAAGATCCAGTCGACTTTACTAGGTAGTTGATGAATGGGGCCCTTCCCATCTAGCAGCTAGAAGGGCCTCAGAGAGGCTATACGAAAGGGAAGATTCTTCCAGACGGTTAAGAGTAGATTGCTTCACTTGAGGTGGTGAACACACAACACAATACACAGATGATGTACTATAGGAAGGTACACCTGAAACCCACATTATCTTCTCAGCCAATGTCACCCCAATAAATTCAATAAAAATTAAAATGCAAATACGTTCTAAAAGAGTGGGCCAGCTCACCTCCCTTTGCAAGGCTGGGGCATTCTGGACTGATGGCCCTGGAAGTCCACTCTGGGGAGGGTGGAGCTGGGCCCCAGTGAGGGACTGAGTCTTGCTGGTGCTCAGCAGAGTGACCGCGCGTTTTGTCTGTTGTTTCTTCTCAACGCTTCTCTCTCCGACCCCTCAGGTCCCATCTGTCCCAGTTCCTGGAGCACCCAGAGGACTGCCCCAGGGTACAGTTGCCTCACCTCAAAAGAAAAAACCGTGCCTTGGGGTGGACACCCCCATGACCCCAGGCCAGGCCCTGGACCGGAGGAAAACCTGCGGTTCCTTTGCCCAGAGACAGCACCGTCCCTGACCCCACCCGAGCCTCCCAGGCTCTGGGCTAGGGCCAGCTTCTCCCTAAATTCTTCCTGAGAAACTTAGTGGTGCTCTTGGCTCCGAGTCTGTCCTGAGACCTCTTTCCTTCTTCGGTCCCTCACAAGAGCCACCGCTCCCCTTCACCTGGACTGACCACGGTGCCTGGTTCCTGTGCTGAGGTGACAGCAGGGAGCAAAGGAGAGCAGGACCCTGTGAACTGCCCTTGGCTCAGCTGCCCCAGCCACCAGCCAAGTGCCCTCTGGGCACTGAGCCTTCAGGGCACAGGACTTGGAGGGCTTGGGCCGTGGGGAGGGCCAGCCAAAGGAGACATGATGTTAGGGACGTAATCAGGTTAGTGGGCAGACCCTTCCAACAATAAGAAATGGGATCTGTCCTCCTGGTCTGGACCCTGGGAAACTTGGAATCACTGACTGGGCTCCAAACGTAGCCCGGTGCTATTCTGGGAAATCACGGCTCCCGTAGCCAACTGGTTGGTGCAACAGGAGAAGCAAAAGTTGCAAAAACACGAAATAGTGTAGGAAAACACGGGCACATTTGGCAGCTGGGCCCCGGTCGCTGAGGTCACAGAATGAACAGAGTGCTGTGTGATGTTAGCATAGGTAGCGAGATATCGATAAAGGAAAGAAGCAAAGGGAATCAGACAATACTGAGAATAGGCAACTAGGGGCCCTGGCTAGTGTGGCTCAGTGGATGGAGAGCCGGCCTGGGAACCAAAAGGTCGCCGGTTCAATTCCCAATCAGGGCACATGCCTGGGTTGCGGGCCAGGTCCCTAGTAGAGGGTGTGCAAGAGGCAACCACACACTGATGTTTCTCTCGTCCTCTTTCTACCTCTCTTCTTCTCTGACTAAAAATCAATCAATCAATCAATCTTACAAAGAAAAAAATAGAATAGCCAACTAGGAAGCTGCAGCTTCACACCCACCCCAGGGACTCACCCATCTGTTTCCCACAGAAGGGGCTGCATAGAACAATAAAGCAGAAGTGCCTTTCTGGGTGCATGCGCAGTGGGAACTAAGGTGGTGACCATAAGTTGGGGGGCGGGGGGATATCTAGCCTGGAAAAAGGATAGGAGTGGATGAGAGACACTGAACCCCAGAAGCCCTGGGAAATGGATTGGTTAGGGGAAGGACCCAGCAATGCCAGCCCACCAAAGCTTGGGAAGTTGATTGGTTATTTTAAAAAAGCGTCTAGCTCTTCCCAAGCCTGAGATAATATAACCCAAGCTTAGCAGAGCCCTACCCCCACCTCTCCCGGTAACGCACACTCACCTCGTACTTTTGAGGGTTCTCTCTCCAAGCAGCAATGTGGGTCTAGCTGCTGGGTGGCCTCCCAGCCTGGGTCTGGGCATAGCCGGTGGGGGGACAGCTGGACAAACAGGCTGCGGCAGCCGGACGAGGACAGAGACCAGTGGAACCAATGGTCTGGAGAGTGACCTTATTTCTGGGCCTGATGAAGGGAAGGATGAGCTTTCTCCAGGGCCGGACGAACACAGATGGGACAGTCCTTTGTGTTTGCTGCCACGGTCCCCAGGATGCTTTCCCTGGATCCCTGCAGAAGGACATCACGTCCACCAGCCACGCTGAGACCTGAGGAGGGTCCTGACCCGAAACCCCATCTCTCTGCTCATCCCAGAGAGGAGGAGACAGGCCTCCAAGGCCCGGCAGCCAGCCCACCACTGGTGCATCGAAAGGAAATCTCCACTGCAAACTTCCTGTGGCTTCTGCATCCTTAGACACACACCCATCAGCTGCATTTTCAAAAACAGGCCCCCCTCGGACACATGGCCGAGGGCTTCCAAATGAAGCGCATGGGGCAGAAGGCCCAGTGCCAGCCCCTCGAGCCCAGAGACCTTGAAAAGCAACTCAGGGCTTGGAAACAGCCCCCGGATAAAATAAATACCGTCGTTCCCAGTATAAGACATAGAGGAGATTTTGCAAGTGTTCAAATATCGGGAGCCAGTGACCTGACCATGAGGTGAAGACTTTTTTTTTGCGTGAGACATGGAAGGATATCTGGTCATTTTTAGAGAAATTCACGACGTTACAGAGTCAGAGGGGCCTGGGGACCATCTGGCCTCTTACCTCCTTCTGTTCGGGTGGGAATTTGCAAGGAGGTGAAGACAGTCGGAATTTCAATCATGAGAGAGTGGAGAGCCTTGGTGAGCAGAGTGAAAAAGATCTCCGATCACAGAACGTTCCCATTTTCCCTGATCCTCAGTGGGTGAGATCGTTACGCTTTAGAGGAGGATGGACCTGGTCCCCAGCTCTGTCACTCCTAGTTAACTTCAGACAAGTCACGTCCTTGTCTGTGACTAGGAAGCTGATCACACCATGGACGCATTCCTCACCATAAAGTGGTTGTGAGGACTGAAGTGAAGGTGTCCATCAGTCTGCACCCAGTGCCCCACACGTCGTGCATTTATAAATTACCAAGTGCATCCGGCTGTCACCGGGGCCATCCCCTCACTGTCCCTGCAGGGCCCCTGCACCCCCACAGCAAGGGGATGTTGTACGTCAGACCCAGTGAGGCCTCAGTCCTTCCTCCTACAGTCCCTCTTGTGGGTGTGTAGTATTTTTATTTAAACCAAATCTGCTCAATTGTTTCCTTAGGATTCATGCCTAGAAATCAGACCTTTGGGTTGAAGAGTCTATGATTTCTCTCCAAGGCCACTGCTCGGCCCTAACAAATGGCCCGCAGGAAGGCTCTGCTCGCGGAGTCACATGGCTCGCTCAGACTCCAACCCGCGCTGGACGGTTCCTTCTTCCCCCAAATTTTCCATTTTCATAGCCAAAGAAAAGAACCATTTTTAAAAATGACATTACTTCTAACGCTTCCAATAGCTTCACTGTAAACCACAAAGGAGAAAGAGTGTAACGAAGTGAAAACAAGTTAAGGTAAACAGCGAAAATTCCGGCTCTTGGAAACGGGTTTTAAGCCAGCCCTGGTGCATCACCACAATGACAAAGAAAGATGATTCATGGGAAGTCAAGAACTTCCACTGCATTATCACTATTTTTATTTAGATAAACATTTCAAATACCAAGCTAAGCTCCATGCTTTTAAGTCTTAAAAATGTTTTTCTGATTCAAGGAGATATCAATGTTACCCACTTTGGTCCCGTTTCAAAACACTGCATGTTAATGCTCCTGTGCTCCTCGAGCAGCGCTGGCTGTGTCTTTTTGTTTTCAGTTTTTATCCCGAATGCCTTTCAGCGCTTTGTTCCCGTCAGTGAACTTGTTGATGGGAAGAGGCTCAGTCTTCACACGGGCAGAGTAGCCCCAGCAGCTCCGACACTGTGGGTGGTGGTGGAGCTTCTGGGAGCCTGGGCAGAAAGCAGGGCCACTCGGAGAGCCACGCCGCTCCAAGTGCCTGCGGGGGGAGGGGGGCAGTGGAATGTGTGTGCTCACGACCTTTGCAAAAGAATCCTTCGTAACATATTTTGATGCCTACTCTTCTCTCTTGCCATTTAATTGGCTCAGATCTACAGAGCAGAATTACTCCCTCAGAGTTCTCATTCCTGAACCTTCAAGAAACTTGGAAGAGATCTGTCTTGATGATGGTAACACACAACTTCCCCTCGACACCACTTTCTCGGCCAGGCCCGTAGCAGGGACCCCACAGTGACCTGCACTGACCTCTCCTCCCCGGGCATTTACAGTGTTCACGACACAGACGTCACAGCCGGTGTCCCACTTGATGTGAAGTTCTAACTCTTCCTGGGAAACCTCAGATTCCTTCTGAAACCGAAGTAAAGCTAAGTTCAAGGCAAAGACAGAGCTCCAGAAGAAGAGGGGGGCCTAGAACCAGCCTTTCCCACTGGAACCGGGCACACAGGTGACCTCTCTTAGGCCCCACATGGCCCAACGCTGCCCTGGGAGAGGCCCTCTCTCTCCCGCCACTGGTGCACCCACTGACCACCTCCTGGCGGAGACCTGACCCCTCGCTCCCTGGTCTCATGGTACAGAGACGCTCTCTTGCCCCAGGCTGGATTCCACCAGCACCTAATGACCCTTCCCGGGCCCCAGGTGGCAGAAGCATTCTCTCCAACCGGCCTCACAGGTGACCTCTCCTGGGGCCCAATGGCCAACCCGCAGAGACCGGGGTTCCCGATGTGCCCAAAACAGCAGAGCTCAAACCATGCCCCCATCAGACCCGAAAACGAGCCCAGGCACCCCCCCAGAGAAGAGCACCCGCAGCCAGCAGTGAGGCTTCCCTTCCTCTGGGTTGAGAACGTCCACGTTTCTGTATGCCTTTCCTCGTTACACATACCTGTGACTCACTCTCCACCCTGGCTCTTTTCCACGCTGGGGAGGGCCGTGCTCCAACTCAGCATCTGGCAGCTACTGGTCCCCAGCTTTGCAACCACGAGGATGAAGTCAAGGAAGCGTTGTCACCCTGGGTTGGGGGTCACTGTCCTCTCCCGGAAGAGGAGTTTCAAGTGTCCCCCTGCAGCGCAGGTCCAGCTGCCCCTCAGCGCCGACCACAACAGGACCCGAGTCCTCCTCGGGCAGCACACGTTTTACCTGTGGGTGGTACATCCAGGGCTGGGTTCCCGTCAGCTTCAGGGAGGAATGTGTTGTCAGCAGGACATCCACCGCCTGGCCACTGTCTGCCACTTGGGCAGCTGGGTCTACAGGAGGGTCTGCTGTCTGTGGGAGGGGTTAGTGCAAGTGGCGCTGGGTGGGTTTCCCTTGTCTGGGTCCCTGAGCAGGGGGTTGAAGCTCCTCACCGTCTGCCTGGGGAGAGAAGTGCAAAGCGGTAACTCCTCAGTGCCCTTGGTTCGGGGAGGAGAGGGTTTTGCGATTTACTGGACAGCTGTCACCTGCTTGGCCATTAACAGCCGACTTCGTCCCCCTGCCCTACTTGTCCCGGGCCACGGACTTGTCTCGTGGTCACACAGCAGATGCAGAAAGGATGTGCACAAATCTTGATAATAGTTTTCTGACCAATAAGCCACAAGAGAGCACACACTGTGATTCCATTTATGCAAAACTCTCGAGAACTCAAACCTAACTTAGAACCGGAGTGGGTGTGAATAGCACTATTTCTGCAAACTTTGAACTGATCAGGCTGACGTCAGGTCACATTCAGCTCCGTGGTCTCCAGAGTCCGAGACGTGGGTTCAAATCTCAGTGTCGTCACCACCGCACGGTCCTGGGCGTGTTGTTGGGCTCTCTCCGCCTCAGTTACTTCATCTGACGTGTAACGAGAAGAATGCACTTTAAATCTAGGAAAAGTGCAGTGAAAATGCTCCATAAGTGGCTCTCATAACTGTTGCTAAAATCATGTTTACCTGGAACCATAGACAAAATAACAATATACATAATCTAATTAATTAGTGATAGTCAGAATTGAAACTATATATATATTTTTTCTTTTTTTAGAATTATTTTTACAAAGATTTGAAACTATATATATATTTTTTCTTTTTTTAGAATTATTTTTACAAAGATTTTATTTATTTACATTTAGAGAGGGGAAGGGAGAGAGGAAGTGGGAGAGAAACATCCATGTGTGGTTGCCTCTTACACGCCCCCTACTGGGGACTAGGCCTGAAACCCAGGCCTGTGCCCTGACTGGGAATCGAACCGGCGACCCCCTGGGCCACACCAGCCAGGGCTAGAGTACTTTCATCTTTTTTTTTTTTTTTCAGGAAGAGGCCAATCTCATTTTTTATTTAGTCCGCTTGCATGTTTGGAAGTCTTTCTCTGCTGAATCAAGTGAAATCAGTGTTTGCACACTTCTTGCCCATACCTTTTATACCCAGCAGCCCTGAACCCTGAGAACAAAAACATTTGTTCTGGTTACACATTAAAACAACGCAGCAAATTCCATTAGCTCTGATCCCTGGCAGACTGCATTTTGGATGATCACAGAACGATCTGAACATTTCTTACGTTCCTGAGAAGAGGCGTTCGGAATCTTTCTCAGCATCTACTTCTAACAGGCAGACAGCCCAAGAGTGTGTACTTGTTTCTGCCTCTTGTCTGCGGGGAGGGTCGCCCTCACATTATTCGAGGAGCTTGCTGCAGCGCTGTGGGGAGACTTTAACAACGGCTCCATGTGGGCTGTGACAGTGCTCACGTCAGAAATGCCAGAAAAACGTGAAGAAGAAATGAGACACAATCCCATTATTCCTGAGGGGCCCTGTTTTCACCTCGTTTTGGCTTCTCTTTCCTTTCACGCTGTTTTCTTCTCGCCCCCCCCCCCCGCCCCCACACCTCTTCTTATGGGCCTGATGATTTTTCCTGAGAAAACTGGTGATTCGGGAAGAGCGGGGAGGGCATGTGAGCATCTGGGCAGGACAGGGGGATGAAGGGAGCCAGGTTGCTGTGGGTGCGCGGGGGATCTGGGGACCTGGCTTCCAGGGACAGCCAGAGCCCCCAGCTCCACACCCACACCAGTGTGGCCAGTGGCCAAGTTACGGACAGAAACAGATCCCGGGCCCTTGGGCTCCCCCAGTGGACCCGGGTGTTTCAGAAAAGAAGCCATGTGCCCTGCCGTGGGTCTCTGCAGGAGAGGACAAATGTGGGGTGGGGGGTGGGGGAAGACCCTGGACCTTCCTTCACCCAGTCCAGAGGTCTAGACAGACCAGTGGCCCCGGGCTGCTTATCTCTGTGTGGGGTCATCGTGCTGTTGGGGGTGGAGAGGAGAGGCCGGGTCACGGGAATCGCAGTGATGGAGGAGCCGGACCCGATGCTGGGCCACGGAGAAACGGAACCTGCTGAGTCCTAGTGTCAGGGAACGTCCTCAGTGTTCACAGCTGACCTGCATCGTCACAGGGTCTGTCCCTGCCTCCCAAAGCTGGGCTTCTGGCTGACCCTGGCTTCCTGCAGTCAGTCACCCTGGGGTTCCCCAGCGACGGGGGGTCCTGCCCCTTGGAAACGGTGGATGGGTGCCTGCGGCCATGGCTGGTGGATACCCGTCCAGGATAGCTCACAGATGACCGATCACTCCTTTGCACCCACGACGCCATGGACACCAGCGCCCATGTGCCCACGTGAAGTTAGTTTGTTTACTCTTCTCTCCATAACGTTGTGACCTCCTCCCTCTACTCCAGCTTCACCGCCTCCAGTTCAGCACCCCCGTGTTCTTGGGGGACCCCGAGCCTCCTTCGCCATCTTGCCTTCTCCCCTGCCCTTTCCACGATGCTGCTTCCTTCCTTCTCACCTGTGGTTGCGGAGCACAGATGGAGAAATGGACAGGCGCCACCGGAGGTCTTGCAGGACATACTTGGAAGGGAGCCATTGCTTCCTTCTCCGCAAACCTCCAGGCTGCGCCTCTCCTAGGACGTCCGCCCCTCCTGCCACCTTCAGGAGGAGGAAACGTCTTACTCACCTCGTGACGCCTCCTGGCAGCAGTTCCCACAGATGGGCCTCAATGAACAGAGTTACCACGTGGAGCACACGGGAAAGGAGAGAACGGTTGGATGCTTGCTGAACACACCTCTGTGGGGCAGCTCTGGGGTTGGCAGTGTCGGGTTGGATACTGTCTCCAGTTACAAAGTTGCTGTTTCTCCTCGTGAGTCTTATGTGAATGAGCAGTCGCAGGTCTGTCAGTGAACTGCAGCACGCTACACTTCCTTCTCTGCAAATTCCCACAGCGTGCATTCGAGGGACTAATGACCCACCGAACCACAGAAGGACCAGGACTCGGGAGTGGGTCCGTGCACTCGCACCCAGCACCACCCAGGGAGGCCTGCGTAACACGGGTTCTGGGGCTGCAGCCGGGACCCGCCGGCTCGGAATTCCCGCGGCACAGACACGTGTGATGTTAGGAGTCCCCAGCATCATTCTGCTCTCAGGACCGGTTCGGGGCCAGGAATCCAGCCCAGCTTTCACCACTTTCACCCAGTTTTCACCACTTGCAGATGAATGAGCTGGGGGAGGGGGGCGGAAACATTAGTGCCCGGCATTCTTTCCGCTCCTGGGGAAGTGAGTCTGTGCACGCCTGGACGTCTGTCATGTGGGCCTCACGCCCCTCAGCCTCACTGTGGAGGCAGCAGGTCACCCTGGGTGCTGCGGCCACTTTGGTGGAGGCTGTGCCACGTCCGACTCGGCCGCCGCGCCCTGTGCCCTGGGCTTCCCTGCTCTGCCTCCTGCACAGGCTGGCGAGAAGGGTGGCTGGGAGAGAGGGCCGACCGCGCAGCAGCAGGACCGGGAGGAAGAGGTGGAGGTGATGCCTGGAAAGTGCTGAGAGGCCACCAGGTGACAAGAGAGAGGTTGGGTGTGGGGGAGGCCCTCACAGGTCTGGAAGAAGGATAATTTGAACTGAATATGGAACATTTCAATTCACTTTTGTTTTTGCCATTAATTTTTTTTAAAGTAGAAATTACAAGAACCTGCTAGTAATGAAGATTTATACTTGTGAAAATGAAACACATGTCTGCGGCCGTGTGCTCCCCGCCGACCAGCCGTCCTCCAAGTCTAAGCCGTTCCAGGCGCACACCCCCTGGCGCCGCCACCAGGGCTGGGGCGGCTGGAAAGACGGAACGCAGATATTCCACGCGGACCCACATCCTGACCTGGAACCCACAGAGAGGGAGTAAGTTCAATGCGGCCAGTGACGTTCAAGTTGATTTGCTTGGAAAAGCGCTCTGCAGCTGCCGAGAGGCCCAGTGCTGTTTTCAGGGTCAGGCCACCAGTTGTGGACACTTAGAGACCAGAGACGCCGGCCCCGGGGACATCCATCCATGCTGAGCAGGCAGGAACGGCGCTGACAGCACAGAAGGCCTCGACCTCCCGCAGCTCCTGGGCGATGGCCCTCCAGAGTCGCCGCGGGGTGGCCACCAGGTTCCCACTCACTACAGGCTGTCGGGGGTCCACTGACCCTGGGGGGGTTCTTCCACGGGCCTGGCTCCCTCTGCCCAGTCAGGAGCCGCCAGGACAGCTGGTACTCCCCAGCGTCAGCCACAGCTTCATTTGGTGTCTCTGAACCGCAACTTGAAGCCCACAGAGAGGATGCCGTGCCGGCTTGTGGTGCTGGACGGCAAATGTGGAGCTGAGGCCACACAAAACAGAGGCCAGTTTCACGTTTCACGGCTCTGCAGGATGGCTTCCCCCGCATTTTCCCCGCACTGCGTGTCAGTCAGAGCGTGCATTGGAGATTGGTGTCTGTGGCAGTAAGCGAAAGCTAGAAAATTTATCGTTTTTAAAAATTTTAGACAGAGGGTACAGGAGAGAGAAAGAGAGGGAGAGAAACACCGATTGCTTGCCCCCATGCGCACCTCAACTGGGAATCAAAACCGCAACCCAGGCCTGTGCCCTGACCGGGAACCAAACTGGCTGCTTTCACTGCGTGGGACGGCGCCCAACCCACGGAGCCACACCGGTCAGGACAAAAATTAATCATTTTGGACGTTACATTTTATCGCCAAACCCCATCATCTGCTTCACTAAAATTCTGTCTTTGGCAAATTAAAATACAATCTAAATTTCCTGAATCTGGTTTTTACACAGAAGTGAGGCTCAGCTAACACATAGGCACTAATTCTTATCGCAGCAAAAATGACAGTGAAAACATTTGTAAACTGGCCCTTGAGAAAGCTTTTCCACGGTTCTTCTCTGTGTGAACATTAGCTGGCTTTGCTTTCTCTGTTCATTAGCAAGGAAGGTGGGGCACACACCAGGCCGCCCACTCGGGGTTCCCCCGGATCTGCCGCCCAGACAACCCGTGAGTGTGCAAGAGGTGAATACTCTGTGGTGTGATCAGGAGTGTCTCAGCACACATGTGACACAGGCAGACACTGAACTTCTTGGGAAAACGGGGTCTTGTCTCAAGTTCACGGGCGCAGCTGACTGAAGCCCTGGGGGAACTTCGCGTGTGCGGCCAGCTGCTCTCCCTGCCGACAGGGACGGAGGACAGCCCAGGACGTGGGCCCAGCAGCCAGCCCCTCAGAGTCTTTGGGCTGCTGCCCGACAGTTTTCCATTTCTATTCCCCGAGAAGCTGACGGAATTTTAGGGTTATGTGCAGCTTTCCAATTTACCCCGTCTGGCGGCAGGGAGTCCGCAATTCCCGGAATTTGTTGAACAAAATGCTCCAAGGCCACTTAAGGTCCATTCGTCCACTTTAGGGCGAGTTCAAAGTTGACCATTTTCTTGGGAAGAAAGCAGCCAAGTCTTGAACAAGTTATTGGAATTTAAATCAGATAAAGGGCAGATACATTTATCTGCAATTATTTTTAAATAAGTTGACCATCTTGAAATAAAACAGTGAATAACTGATGGTTTCACATGAATGGAAATGTTTTCAGACTTCATAAATTTCAGTGAAACCAAGAATGATGGGTGGAAGGTAGACATTTGCAATATTGTCAACAATAAAAACAAAGAAAAAAACAGTGGGATTTTCAAAGATGTCAGTGGTTGCAGAATGGCTAGGGATTTTTAAAGAATTGTTTCCTTTTTATTCTTTCTAAAGTTTTCTGACTTACTGACTTCTTAAAATGTTGAAATAACTACAGATTCACCCCAAGTTGCAAACAGAGCAAAGAGAGGCGCTGAGCACTACAGTAAACATCAGAGCTGGAACCCCGGGCCTGGAACAACACACGTGGACACACGTGTGGACCCACGCAGCCGCCGCCACCGCAGAATGAGAAGTGGATTTTCACGACACAGGGAGTGACTGCCGACGGCGCCTGTCACATGCCATGACGCTGTCTGACGCGAGGACCGGAGTCTGACTCAGAGACCACGGCCCTGGTCTAGTTCACGAGCTTCAGCCGTGACCACAGTTGGCTGTCACACGTCTTAAATGGGTCGATGTGAAGTCCTTGTTGGATGCAAACAGCATAAAAACGCCAGGTGTGGTGATCCGCAGGCGGCCAGAGGCCAGGACGCAGCACAGGGAGCCCCGAGCCCCGGAGAGCCCTGCCCCCGACCCTGACCCCGTCCCAGGGGCAGCGAGCCCAGGGCAGCGAGAGGATACAGTCTTTATAAGAGCACAGGCATATAAAAACACCACCATTTTACTATTTCCAGAAATATTAATGTGGAACACATGGCAGTGTTTCACAAAATATGAAGCTTGCAAAAATACAAGGAGGCATAAATGATTCGTCACTACTTGCAGAAATAAAAAGTGGAGAGAACACCGATGAAGCTGTGACTCTGCCCATCAGCCACAGCTGCGCAGGGGACTCATCAGGGCAGCGGTGGTTCTGGGAGAACCGGGCTCCTGCCTGGGGGGGCATGGCGTTGCCAAAGGGGCTGCACATGAAGGCAGAGGCAGTGGAACTGCACGGCCACTTGCCAGCATCTCTGGAACTTTATGAAGATGCTGTTGCCACTGCCCTCTTTTTTTTTTTTTTTTAAGATTTTATTTATTTATTTTTAGAGAGGGAAGAGGGGGAGAAAGAAAGAGAGAGAGAAACATCAATGTGTGGTTGCTGGGGGCCGTGGCCTGCAACCCAGGCATGTGCCCTGACTGGGAATTGAACCTGCAATGCTTTGGTTCACAGCCCGCGCTCAATCCGCTGAGCTACGCCAGCCAGGGCCTGCCACTGCCCTCTTGTTGAGGGCGTCTCATCACCAGCTCCTGGTCTCCGAAGATGGTGCTTTCATCCTGAAACAAGGCTGGTGTCCCTGCCACAGGACATCCCGTTAGGACTGAGCACGGATCTGTCCCCAGAGCTCACGTCTCCTTACGAAAGTCCTAGGGCATGAGCTAAGCAGAGACGGGGCCAAGGCAGCCTCCACAGCTGGAGCTCAAGTTTCTGAAGGAGCAGATTTATTTCTCTAAAATTAGCATCTTTCCAAATTCAATTATAATCTGTGAAGCGTTCCCTGTTGCAGCCTGAGAAACAGCCACTGAATTCCTGCTGCTGAGTGAGAGGTGGTCAGCTCTTCTTGAAACCTCACAAACTTGCGTGGGGGCACTGGCCTTCCCCCCTCCCGGCACTTACTCCTAAAAACGAAAACGCAGGAAGGTCTCGGGCACATTCCTGACACGCACTCTGGTGTGGCAGCCACGGGGCCGGCCAGTCATCCTTTGATTAATGGACCCACACGTGGGCAGAGTTTGAGGGGCGCCCCTCCGTGGGCCGGGAATGTGGACGGGGAGTCACAGAGCTCATAGCCTGAGGGAGGCAGGCGGGTTCAGGGGCTCCCGCCCACGCCGCTCCAAAACACGGACGGCTGACCCCATGTTGGGTGCAAACTCCTGGGAAACAAAGCACTCATCTCCTCACCTCCCTCCCACAGACATTCAGGAGTGAGCGATCTCCAAGTGACATCCAGTGGTTTCTGCAGCTGCTGTTTTGTCTGAGTTCGCCTATTTTTGGGACGCATGGACGCCTTTTGGAAACATTTTCACTGGTCAAACAAGTCCCATTTGGGGGCCACATTCTGAGGCTGGTGCGGGGCCTGAGGGGCCACGCAGTCGGGCCAGGCCCCCGAGCCCCAGGGACTTTGTCCTAGGACCCCATCAAACAGCCCTGGGTGCCTGTCCGGAGGTCCTGCTGCCAACACAGCTCAGCCCCCAAACGCAGTACCACCCTCAGGACCAGCCCCTGCTGCCCCCAGAAAGGTGCTGGGCCCTGTTTTGCAGGGGACGCCTGTCACTTCCGGCTGCACCTCGGAAGGCCGGCTGGGACAGCCCTTGTGGGAAGTCTCCCACCTGGTGTGTCCCTCCTCGGAGGGGAGCCGCCACAGGCCACAGCGGCCACCCAGTGACACCACTGGCCGGATGGAGATGGAGGTGGCGGTGCCCTCTGCATTCCGCCCGCGGGGCTGCGTACGGGAAGGGGGAGTGCGGCGGGAGCTGACAAGAGACTGGGGATCCTGTGACTGTGACTGTGTTAGCCGCTGCCCCCCCAAAGCCCAGAACTTGCCCGCTAGTCCTGCGTCTGCTCCTCCTGCCAGACCCCGCAGTACGTCGAGAGGGAGCCCCGGGCCCAGAGCGAAGAGCCTGGCACTCCGTGCGCAGGAGCTTCCGCGTCCCCCAAGTGTTCCCACTGCAGGTCCGTGATGCGCTCGGTCACAAACCTCGATTCTGTGCTCTGTGACCCGTCACTTAGGGAGTGGAATCCTCAACCTCTTCACACTACTGGCGCCTGGGCTGCCCGCCTGCTCTCACACCTGCACACGGAGACGGACTTTTCGCGGAGCCGGCGGGACACTCCGCGATGTCTGAGCACCGGGCAGAGCTCCCGGGAGGACACCCTGCCGCCCACTCAGCTCCACCGGACAAAAGCCACCAGGCCGCTGTCCTCGGACTGTCCCTGCCCCAGCTGGAGAAGGGTGTTGCACAAATTCTTTTTCAATCCTCACCCAGGAATATGTTTATTGATTTGAGAGAGAAAGACATCTATTGGCTGACTCGTGCACGCACCCCAACTGGGGCTCAAACCCAGAACCTTCAGATGTACGGGACGGCGCTCTGACCCACCGACCCACCTGGCCAAGCTCCTCAGACGTTTAGAGCCTGGCTTTGTCTTGTGAACTCACGAACTGCAGCCGAGTTTGAAGGGGGAGGAAACAGGACCAGCTGTGGTTGGTCCCGGGGTGGTGCTATTGGTGAGTGATGGGGGTGGCGGAGAGGTGGCCGGAGGCCCAGGTCAGAGGCAGAGACCCGCTTTGACTCGGGGGCGGGCAGCAGGCGGAGGGCCAAGGCTGCCCACACCAGACGAGGTTCCAGCAAGCTCCTTGCAGGGAACACTCAGCTCAGCTCGGAGTCCAGCAAGAAGGGCCTCAAGGTCATCAGGCTTTCCAAGGCCAGGGCAGCAGCCTCCGGCTTGGGAAGTGGACCAGCGTTCTCAGTTTCAGGCTGTCTCGCTCTCTTTCCAGAACAGCCTCCCCCCACCCCAAATTCGGCTCTTACCACCGTCCTGTTGGCGAGTGCTCGGTGGCACAGGACACCTAGACAGGCTCTTCCAGGAAAATTGGATGTGAAAAGAACGCTGGACGGGAGTTTAAAACTTAAAGAGTTTAACAGGAAGGAGGGGCATTGTCGCCGCAGCCTGGGGAGCCTGCAGCTCCGAGTCCGCACAGGGAAGAAACGGAACCGAGCCCCACGCTGAGCACTGTGGGGCTGGACTGGGCGCCAGGCGCACGCCCTGCCGGTAACACACGTGTGACGACCTGTTCCAGACAGAAACTAGCAGGAAGATGGAGATGAGGACAAACAGGGCCACGCGGAGAGGCAGAAACACGGCGTCACCAAACACCGCAGGTGACCACAGCGCCGGGCCCTCCTCCTGCCCCACTCGCCAGCGGGGAGAACCGCTGTAGCCACAGGGAGTTCTGGGCACCGGGACGAACTCTCCATCTAGGATCCGTCTAGGATCCGCGCCTGCCTCTCTGAGGCCCGTACCCCTCACGGTGTTCTGGCGGAAACGGAAACCACCATGCAGTGCGGCAGGCTTCTTCCCCGGGAGTCCCCTGAGTCACGGCTGGTGAATGCACAGACTGCAGGAACCAGCCGAGGCCGGAGTCAGTGGGCCGGGGCCGGAGAGCACTACTTTCTAGCAAGTTCCCAGTGATGCTGCAGACACTCCCATCCTGGGACCGCCCTGGGGAGGCGGTGCGGCACGCAGGGGGAGTCCGGCCGGCTGCTGAGTGTGGAGGACGCAGCTGTGGGTGGTGGGCCAGGTGCTGGGCACGTGGCTCCGGAGACGTCACAGCTCTGCAGGGGGCTGCGGAACGGGGTCAGACGGCCGGCCATTCTGGTGCTGTTTATCAAGAAGATGGCCTTCCCCTGCTCAATTTCCTTGGGACTTTCTTAAAAACAAATTGACCACATATATGTGTCTAATTCCAGACCCTCCCAGGACTCCCGTCTGTTCTAAGCCAACACGACCTGGCCGGGACCCTCCCTTCCGGCTGGAGCTCCCTCCCCGCCCCGGCTCTAGCCATGAAGACATGCCCTCCGTCCACAGGCGCTGCTGAGAAACTACCTTCGTGAGCAGCTGAGTCCTGCCGGGATGCTTGACGGCTCTCGGAAGCTCACACACGGAATCCCTCAGTGACCCTTCTTCTGTGACTGCCTCGTTCCGCTTGGGGTCATGTCCTCCAGGGTCACCCACGTCGGAATGTCCTTCCTCTTGAAAGCGTGTGTGTCTGTCCCATGTGCTGTTTATCCGTCCACCATCTGATGAACATGTGAGCTGCTTTCACCTGGTGGCTGCTGTGACAGGTGCCGCTGAGAACAAGTGTGTGAGCAGGGGTTCAAGTTCCCGCTTTCCCTTCTTCATGCAGCGGCACACACCAGAGTCTGAGTTTCTCTGCCACCTGCTGACACTTGCAGGTGCTGTTTCTGCCGTTGGCCATCCTCCCGGTGGGGGCGGCATCGCCCGCAGCTCCCCTTTGCGTTCCTGTACGGGCCAGTGGCAGCATCTTTCACACGTGCCGGCCACTGGTTTATCTTCTTTGGGCACGTTTTTACTCACATCTCCTGCCTCCTTGTTACCCGGTCGTGTGTGTTTTGGTGGTGAGTTGTAAGAATCCTTATATATATTCTGAATACTAGTCCCTTTTACAAAAATAAATTGCAAATACTCTCGCCCACTCTGCTGGTCGAGTCCTTTCGTGTACGAAAGTTTTACGTTGTGATGGGGTCCCATCTGTTTTTTTTTCTTTAGTTACATGTGTGTTTGGTGCCCAAGAAATCATTTGCAAGTTCAATGTCATGAATCCATCCCCCCGTGTTCTCTAAGAATTCTGTCATTTTAGTGCTTATGGGTCCACTCCGAGTTCATTTTTTTTGGCCTGATGTATCATCCCAAGCATTTTCTTGAATGTGATTTCTATTCCATTACTCACTTACTTCATCTTTATTGAATTAATTGGGGTGACATCCATTACCAGTTATAAAGGTTTCCAGCGTACGACCCTGAAACACACCATCTCTATGTCTTGCTGTCGGAGTTAATCTTCCGTGTCGTGTCAGGAAGAGGCCCAGCTTCAGTTTCTTGCACGTAGATGTCAAGTCTCCCACACCCTTCCTGGGAAACGACGTCCTTTCCCCGCTGGATGGTCTCAGCGCCTGGCCGAACAGCTCATGTTTCAACAATAATGATTTCTCCATCCTCCTGGGCTGGTGTCACTTGAGTTTTAGGTTGAGTTACCGTAGGTGCGAGCTGTCACCGAGCCATCGCGAGCCATCCCGTCCTCTGCGTGGCATTGGAGGGGCAACGTTGAATTTACGTCTTCACTCCCTGGGCTGCTGGGATCTTCTGGACATCTCTCATCACGCTGCGTTTTCATCAACTTCAAGTTCACATTCAAACTTCCTGCCTTCAAACACTGATCTGTTTTGTTGGGTTAAAAGTGCAACTAGAAAAGGTAAACGGAGAATCATAGCACAGTTCCCACCCCAATATTTTTAGCCTCTTGTCATCAGGAAACTCCTGGCAAAGAGCCGCGATGAGGCCCAGTCGATTGTTTATAAACAAAGCCTTTGGTGGAACACAGCTGTGGCAGGAAGCTGAGCTGCTACATTTGTGTAATGTCAGTTTATTCTGTTCGCGCAGTATGTATCTACTAAACGCTGTTACATGCTGGGAAATGTGCTGCGGACAGAATAATGAAACAAAACAGGCAACAGTCTTGTTTGCAGGAAGGCTGTGTTCTACTGAGGAGCCAATGTTTAATAGAAGGAAAAAATCCCCTCGTCTGCAAGAGGATAAACACGACATCTCCATAAAACAGGCACTTGATTCTGCCGGACTTGCCAGGGGCTTTGTTTATGCTGGTCTGTTGCCGGGCTGACCCCGCCACGGGCCCTGCTCGCCCCGGCGCGGTTCCTGGCACTGCTGCTGCTGAGTGGACCGAGGAGAAAGCAGCCAATTGTATAATTGCTGCTCATAAATTTTCACCTCTGCCGGTCTTACCAGATAAAAATGTGATTGAGCAACATGTAAACGCAAGATTTTTGTGTGTGTGTGTGTGTGATTTTGCTTGTGTTGTTTCACACAACTTTTTAAGACCTCAAAAATTCAAAACCTTTCTGCTGAATCCTCAGGGAGGTTTGCTCTTTCGGGCAGACACACCGGCCCCGGTGCACAGCCCCTGGGAGTCATCCCTTGCTCCCGGCCACCCACACACTGAGAAGCACAAATTAGAGAGAAAACCGCGAGCTTGGGAGTCAGGCGAGCCAGAGATGCTACCTCTCGTTCCTGATGAAACAGGCAGTGCAGGACGGCCGTCTGCAAAGCCTCCAGCCCAGACCAGTACTCGGTGAGCTCGGCCATCGCCTGTTATTTATCACTCAGCAGAGCTCCCGGCCCCTCCCCATGCACAGCGGATGGATGACTCAGGGGAAGGCTATGTCTCCAGGAAGGGGCTTCCAGGTCTCAGGGGACCAGGCCACTGAATGCAGCGCAGAGCAGCTCACAGAGGAACACTTGCTTTTCCAAGTCGGTGCTGGGAAACTTTGTTTCGCTCGTAACGCCGCCATCTCTTCTTCACTCGTCAACCCATTTGCACCCTCATCCTTCTGCCCACAGTTGCCTTCTCCGCCCCCTCGCCCTGTGCATCCCCACTTGGCCCTGTCAGCCGTGAGAAATGGCCGCCACGGGCACATTTCAGGCCTGCGAGGCAGCTGCGCCCTTGCCCTCCTCGCTCACAAAAGCAAGGGGGGGTGGCCAGAGGGCGGAGGGCAGCCGCCCGGCATCTTCCACCTGCAGAGAGCCTGACCGGGGACCACAGGGGTCCCGGCGGCACTGACACTTCGGTATGGAGACGAACAGGCCAGGCGACCACTCAGCAGGGTTCGCTGGGTCGTGAGGGACACGCAGGGCGATGAGGCCGGATCCCCAGCCCGGCCAGCGGGTGGTGACATCACTCTCCCTTCCGTTGCTTCCTCTGCGAAACGGGCGTCATTTCTATTGGGACCCTGCACGCGGCCCGGCTGACACCCAGAGCGGACCGTGACCCCAGCAGACTCCTTGGCCTTCTCTCCATTGCGGCTGATCAGCCACGAGGCTCCTCCCATAGCGTGGACGGATCTCAGCTTGTTTCCTCTACCGTGACAGCCACTGGTTTTGACACGACCTTCAGCACGGCTCCTCCCCTCTCCCGTTCCAGGTGATGTTGTGCTCCTCAGAGGAAACGCCGAGTCCTTCCACGGGGCGTCCTGCCTGTGCCTGTCCTCCAGAGCCGCGCCCTGCTCTGCCCGTGGGTGCAGGTGCGGGGATGGGAGAGGTGCCCTCCCAGCACAAAGTCCCTTCCCAGAGCGACCCGGGGGCAATGACAGGGCGCCAGCTCAGTCAGCCTGCTCCCCTCCTACCACGGGGCTCGGGGCTCTGGGCTGGGAAATGCAGTGGAGCTGGGGTAATGGGATGAGGCTCCCACACTTCTGGGTCCTCTGCCACTGGGAACCACTGGGCCACTAGGCCATCGTGGCTTAATGCCTTAGACTCACTGTTCTTACCAAGATTTAGTAGATTTTCCTGAATCCATGATCTCCGTTTCCTTTTATGGCATCAGGGCAAGGCAATTTCCAGAGGGTTTTTTTAAAAGACTTTATTTATTTATTTAATTTTAGACAGAGGAAAAGGGAGGGAGAAAGAGAGGGAGAGAAACATGGATATGTGTGATTGCCTCTCCCGCGCCCCCTACTAGGGACTTGGCCTGCAACACAGGCATGTGCCCTGACTGGGAATTGAACCAGCAACCCTTTGGTTGGAAGGCCGGCACTCAATCCACTGAGCCACACCAGCTGGGACTCCAAAGGTTTTTAATGGTTTGTTCTTTGTAATTTTCATCAGGGATATTGTCGTTTTGCTGGCGAGAGGTTTCTCTGAGCTCCTTATTCTGTCATTCCAGAATTCCCACTGGTTGCTCTGGAAATGCACCTTCTCATGATTCCACGAGCGTGGCATGTGACGCATGTCCACACTGGATCTGCCTGTCAGCTGCCTCAGCAGCTGTGACAGTTATTAAACAAGCAATGAAATAAACTGTGTGGAACCATGCCTAAGAATCGATGTATCAGTTATGTGGCAAGTCTTTAAAAGCATGATACAATGTATTTGGTCACATGGCTTTCACCAAAATTATTATTGCAGGAGAACTAAGCATGTTTACACTGCTTATAAAGTGAAGTAAAATTACTTTTTAAAGTGCTTATTTCTATTGTATCACTATTTAAAACCGTATCTTTTTTCTGGCTGGCGTGGCTCAGTTGGTTGGAGCATTATCCTGTAAACCAAAAGGTTTCAGGTTCAGTTTCTGATTCGGGCACATGTTTCTCACTCTCTCTCTCCCCGACCCTTCCCTCTCTCTAGCAAGGAAAAAAACGAAAATATGTCTTTGTGCAACAGTCTGTAAAAATTAAACACACAAGTGCAAAGAGTCTTCTGTGCATGTTTCTGAGTGCACAACCTTCAGCCGCTGTCGGGAGCTGCCAGGAGTGACTCGTATTCCTCGGTCTTTGGCAACACGGCCCCCAAGAAAGGCACATTCTGTGTGAATCTGGGGGCTGACCTACGTTTCGGCTGAAAGAACAACTAGAAAAAAAAATTAAGTGTTCAAAAGGTCTCTCGATATTGTTCCCTTCAGCAAGCAGTTCACGCCTCGGCTCGGAGGCCCAGATCTGCATGGCGGGTGTGCTGGCCGCCCATGGCCCCAGGGCCCAGAAAGCCTGGCGGTGCCAAGGAAGTGCTGGCTGCTGCTCGGGGCCACGGTATTCCTGGGGAGACTGGGGCCAGGTGACGACAGCAGGTGGGCCAGTCTCACGTCATCCCATTACAGCCACACACACACACAGCACCGCCGGGTCAGCAACAGGAATCGCCTTCCCGAGGATCTGCCTCCTGCGGACACGCAGGGAGAAGGGTCCAGGGTAGTTTAATTATTCCTTCTGCAACTTGCTTTTCACTTTCCTCCTCTAACTCCCCCACGTTCTATTTTTAATCCTCGCTCAACAACACACTTTACAAGCTGGAAGGAGAGAACACCGCATAGAGAAAATTGAGCCAGGATGTGGAATGAAGCAATTCAAAGCAATCAGCTAGAGTGCTCCCGGCCGCACTGAGGAACATTCCTCCGGAGAAGCGTGTATTAGTGGGTCTCTGTCTCCCGCAGTTACGATGTGCCCGAGCTGCTGTCTTTAGCGTTTGGGTCCCAGTTCAATATTTATTTCGCGTGTGATCAGTAAGCCACTTGAAGTGCTGTACAGTTTCCCAGCCGAGTTTACTAGGACAAGGCTCTGGTGACACTGCGGTTTTTCCTGCAGACGTCTGTCTTTCCCCTGCACCTGAAGCACGTCTCTGGTTTTCCCAGACATTTTTAATCAGCCGCCCATCAAGTGCTTGCTGCTTGGTGAAGGGTCACTGGGGAAGGGTCACTAGGGCGTGAGGTTTTCTATCTCGAGCAATCCTCTGAAGACAGGCTAGCGAGTGGTCAGATGCTGCAAATTAACATGCAGCAAATGCTGCCGTGGAGGCTACACCGGCCCCTCGGCACCCCAGGGGCTGTGAGACATGACGAATGTGCGACTCAGCTGACAGGTGAGACATTGAGCCACTGGACAGCCACACCGATCAGCATGTGATTGGATGTCAAGATGAGTGATGCCAGCTCCGGCCACCACCCTGCACTGGATGGCCGCTCAGAGAAGGTCCTAACGGTGTTCTTGTTGTCTCTCCTCGTAGCGCTGACTGAGCCCCACCGGCAGTGGGACGGGAATCGGTGTGGGGGCGTCACGGAGCCCCTGCTGGACACTCACACGTTGTGCCCTTGCCTCTGTGGAATGTAGGCTTTGATTTTTAGAAGAGGGAAAAGGTGCTTTTAAAATACAGCCGCGAACACCACGTAGTTGAATCTGTACGTGCAGTATTTCTCCCGCACAAGAGCCTCTTGCCTGGCACCCGGCAGGCCCACCGTGGGTGGAGGAGGCAGGCAGAGACCCTCCCTGCAGAGCTTGCGCTGGTTTCCCCCAGGCACCTGCTGGAAATTTCCCACCTGGCATTTTAGGGGTTGCTGAGGGAGTGACTACACATTTGGAGGACGAGTTCTGCCTGTGATGCTTTGGGGCTCTTCTCTGACCCTCCCTCTTCCAGGGAAAGCGACCGGTCTCTGCCGTTTCTAGAATGATGCTAAAGAGCGCACATCTGCTGGACAGGAGACATCCCAGAGTCTTCCGAGAATCACGGCATAAAAATGAGGCTCAAATGTGCCCATCTTCCCGATGGAAAATGTCGTGTGTGTGTGTGTGTGTGTGTGTGTGTGTGTGTGTCTGACAAGGTCTGCCAACCCAATGGGAGGGAGTGACCTTGGCCGTCCGTCCGTGTTTCCTTGTACCTGGCTGGGCAGCTGTACTGACAAATGTACAAATGTTTGTTAAACTAAAAATAAGTAGAAACTATAGGGAAAAGTTACACCACAGACTGTGCATTTCTATAAGTATACATTGTTCCATTAAAAATGTCCAAAATAACACTTGTTTTTTAAGCTAATTGTATATCAACTTAGGAAAAAAACAGGGAAATAGAAGAAAAATGTAAAAGACCGGGTCAGAACTCCTTGCATTTGGTGCACAAAACTGGCTAACCGAAACCCAAGCTCAGGTTAAAGTCACAACAAAATTCTGAAGTTGGTAAAATTTATCCTCAGAACCTCTGTCCCCTGGCCTCCCCTCTTCTCCAGTTTGGGGGTATAATGGGGCAGAATCTGCAGGGCAGAATCCCCGGGGAGCCCAGGAATGGACCGCACCACCGAGGCCAGCTGACGCTTCACGACGGAGCCGGAGCGGCTCGCGAGGGAGAAGAGCCGTCTCAGCCCACGGGAGAGGCAGCCAGAGGAGAGGTGGACCCGACACACCTCCCGCTTCCCGCTCCCATGCACTCCCGACGGCCGCCGACCTCAGGGCGGCGTGCGGACCCTGCGGCTCCCGGAGACGCATGCCGGGAACCCAGGCGTTCTGGGGGTGCTGATGACATCAGACGCAATGCGGCAGGTGCAGCCCACAAAACGACCAGTAAGTGGGACTTCATTAAAATTAAAGACTTCTCTGGGAAAGGCACTGTTAGAAAATAAGACAAGCCACAGACTGGGTGAAAGATATTTGCAGGATTTGATAAAGGATTAGAATTCAAAATCTTTAAAATTTTTTTCTTAAATTTTTATCTATTGATTTGACAGCAAGGAGGACGGGGGGGGGGGAGAGACCTGTTTTTCCTCCCATTTACGCGCTTATTGGTCTCTTCTTGCACGTGCCCTGACCGAGGACAGACCTGCAACGTGGTGCATGGGGACAACGTCTCACCCGCCCAGCTACCTGGCCAGGGCAGAAAAAAATTCTTGGAACTCAATAACCAGAAAATTAACAAAACAATTCTTACAACTTGCTCAAGGATCTAAACAGACACTGTGCCGAGAAGAAATGCGGGCGGCAGATGAGGGTGAGAAGGCGCTCCACATCCTGTGTCGTCAGGGAAATGCGAATTAGAACAGCAACACGCCGCCGCACACGGGCCGGGGTGGCCGAAGTCCAGGCCCTGACAGCCCCAAGTGCAGACGAGGAGGTGGGGCAGCAGGAACGCCAATCACGGCTGCTGGGGACGCCACATGGGGTGGCCACAGTGGACGACGGTTTGGTGCACGAAAGTTCACAGCAGCCTCACTCCTGTCTGCTAAAACTTGCGAGCAATCAGGATGCCTGTTAGTAGGTGATGGATAAGTAACCCGTGGTCCATCCAGACAAGGGAATATTACTCAGCACTGAGAAGACAGGAGCAGTGAAGCCATGAAAAGACTGGGAGGAACCTTGACTGCACGTTACTGAGTGACAGAAGCCCATCCGAAAAGGCTACACACTGAGGGATTCCAACTCTGCAACATTGAACAGTTACTGCGGGGACAGTTAACCGCAGATGTTACTTAGTAACAACCTTGGCTCATCGGGTTTAACCACGTGCTACAGCTGTGCAAAGTGGGAATAGGGGCAACTGTGTGTGTGTGGGTGGGAACTTAACGTTTCATGATGAGCATGTAACTGCTGTGATAAGTAAGCTCTTTGTACAAAGCCACAGCTTCTTGGGGCATCTCCCCCCCCCCACCTCCTCCTCCAAGGGACCCAGAGGCCCGGGTCTCTGCAGATTTTGAAGCCTCCAGACCAGGGTGAACTCACCAAGCAGAACATCAGAGGCTACGGGGCCACTGAGGTCAACATTCATGCCCGAGAGCCAGCACGGTTCTGGTCAAGTCTCACCTTTCCAAGTCCGGTGCTAGCCGACCCACAGGAGGTTTCCACCGAGAGAGCCTTAGCCCAGAGCCCTCTGGGGGAGTCAGAGCAGAGCCACAGGGGAGGCCCTGGGTGGGGACACTCACCGTGCCAAGGTCTCTTCTCTCGCACCAAGGGCAGCTCCTCCAGACGGGTTTGGGGGCAGGGCCGGTGTGCTCCTGGGGAGGCAGGGCAGGCTCCAGCTCTGGCCTGGCAAGCAGCTGGCTGGCTGCCTGGGGGGGAGCTGAGCTCCCAGCGCGGCTGCCCAGCTTGGCCAAACCAAGGGTGGGGGTTATGCTCCTTACACAGCCATCGGCTCTGGCCTGATGGAGTTTCCCCCAAGAGGACCATCTGGAGAGGGAAGAATCCCAACAGGGGCCACCCTGAGAGGCACCCCCAGTGTGGATGGGGCTGCAGCTGAAGGTCCCCAGCGATGCTGCCTCTGCTGGGGGGGTGTGAGGACTCACAAAAGCAGCCCCCAACCCAGTGCCCTGTGCCCGTAAGTGGGGCTTTCTGAGCCTCCCCCGACCCTGGAGGTGAAGCTGGCAGAGACCCCATGCCCAGCGCTGTGCACAGCTCCTGGCCGCGTTCCGGCCCAATGCAGGGAAGTGGGTTCTGCCCAGTGGCGGCTGCAGTCAGTCGAGGTCAGGAGGGGCTGGAAGCCTCTGGGTAGATGGACACCGCTGACCACTGAGGCCGGGGCTCGGGCAGAGTCTGTGCCCCCCAGCACAGAGCGGGAGGCCACGCCCCCGGGCAGCACTTCCATGTTTCCACGTCAGCAACTGTGGGGAGCACTTTCGACACCAGCGCGCTGCTTCCTCTGCAGGATAGTCTGGGGCAGCAGACCAAGCACGTGCCAGGAACTCCACAGCCCGGGGACCCGTGTGGTCCGGTGGCCAGTCGTGGGCTCTGCGCACCGCACACCCCCGAGAGTAGGGGGCGCCATGGGGCGAGGGTGCCATGGGCTCGAGGGGACTGGGAGCTCACAGAAGGCCTGCCCCACATTTGCTTCAAGGCAGGGAGGGGGACACGCTCCCAGGGGTGTTCCCCAGACCACCTGCTGACACCCTCCCTCCCCGAAACCCTGTCCCCTGGCACGGCTGTAAGTGGGCAAAGGACTCAAAGCTGAGCATCCTCTCCAACCCTAGGCTTCTCATGGGGAAGAGGGAGGAGAGTTTGTGCTGTATGGTGTCCAGCCTCTTGTGTGTTACGGGGTTCAGATAGGGAGAGAGAGGGAGAGAGACACAGATCTGTCCTTCCACTTACTGAGGCACCATCGGCTGACTCCTGCACATGCCCCGACTGGGGAGCAGAGCTTGGTGTTTGGGGATGACGCTCTAACCCACTGAGCTGCCCGGCCTGGGCTGCCATCCAGCCTTTCAAAAACACACAGAGAAGAACGCAGGCAGATGGCGGGTTCCTTCACAGGGAAGTTGTGAATGCCCTTGTGGGGTGTGGTCATTTCCCCTCCACCCAAGCAGATGTGGTCCCCAGAATGACCCATCTAGGCGGGGCAGAGGGACCAGAAGGACCTCCCAGGGTCACACGTGTGTGAAACTTACTTTTGAAAAGTGCCACGTGCCAGCATTTCTTCCCGGAGAGACCTTGCTGCCTTCCAACCAGGAGCCCCGGGTTTCTGCTCACCGGATCCGCAGGCACCCGCGCTCCGGTTTGTGGGGACAGCGCCGGACCCCCGCTCACATCCAGCGCGGGGTGTGAGCCTCTCCACTCAGAGGTCAGTGCAGGTGTGGGAGCACCTGGAAACTTGGGCCGCATGGGCGCCCCCTCCTGGCCGATTCAGAACAGACGCGTGCAGGTGCTGAGGGTGGGTGTGGTCAGAGAGGAGTGGGGAGCTGGAGGCCCAGGTAGGGCCCTGGGACCACAGATGGGGCAGGGACCAAGGCTTCCTTGGACCTGGCGCTGCACAGTCAGGGCTGCCGCACCTTACCAGGTCAGGGCCACACCAGCACCCCCACCCCCACAGAAGCCATCTCCCCTCAGCCCTGAGGACACAGGCCCCCCTTCCAGGGGAGGCTCCTGAAAGAAAGAGCACTGGCCACTTCTGGCAGTGCCCTCCTACCTGCCGTGCGTGGAACACCAGCTTCTGTGCGGTGCTGACTTTGCTCTCGGACAGGCGAAGACCACCTTCTGTTCTCAGGCCTCCAGGCTCGCCGGGCTCCTGGTTTCTCTGGTGCTCTCTGCGCACTCTCTGTTCCTTGGAGCGCCTGTCCAGGGGCCCCCGGGTGCCTCCACGCCAGCCTGGATCTCACCCTCTTCACCGTCCTTCCCGGCACCCACAGGCACCCCGCCCCCGCCCCTGTGTGCCGTCACGCGTGCTTCTCCCTGTCGTGACCCATCTGCCGGGCCCCCATCTGCAAGGGGCCTGGTGTCTGGTGATGTGCGATGTTCGGGGCAGGCGGCCAGCCCAGCCCTCTGAGGGGGCGGTGGGGCGGGGCGGGTCACTGTGGCATTTACAAGTGGACAGCCAACCCAGGGGGGTTGTGGGCTCCTCCAGGGAGGAATAGGATGTAAGGTAAACGTTTGTCTCATTGAATCCAGACTCAGCACGCTTCTGGGTCGCTGGCTGCATGGCTGGCGTCCAGGCCTTTGTCCCAAACACGGTTCCCACCGGGGAGACTGACGGAGAGGACAGACGGAGAGGACAGACGGGTATAAGACGGGCAGATGGGGCGTGAAGATCGTCGCTGCGAACAACAAGGTCGACTTTAATGGCTGGATCTAAATGAAGGTAGAGGGCTGTTCTTCCCACTCTTCTCATTCTACCTTGTGTACGAGTTTGAAATTATTTTGAAATACGCAGTTAAAACCATAACAAAAAAGACCTGCTTCGGTTTTCATTTCTGGCGCTGTCTCATTCGATGGAAAACCACTAGCTCTTAAGCCATTCGAGTCCTCTGGGATCTTTAAAGGGGCTGGAGAGCCACCTGGGACCTGCCACCAGGCCCGATGTGCGCTAGGGCACCCAGTGTCTCGGGGTTCAGTGGCCCCAGCAGAGCCCCACTGGCTTTGCAGGCCGCCCGCCCGCCCCGACTGGTTTCTTGACACTTTCCTGGGCGTCTCCAGGTTGTTGTTTAATAAACGCTCGAGCAGGCCCGCGCTCACCGCGGCTCACGCCCGCAGCCCGGGCCGGGTGTCCAGGGGTGGTGGGGGGCGGTGTTCCCAGCCGCCGTCTCCCCAGCTTCTGCGCCGTGCGCGCGTTCGGTTCACCTGTGCGCATCCCTCCCCGGCTCCTCCGGCTGTGGCGGAGGCGGCGGCCTCCGTGGGGGGAGCGCGGGGCGGGGACCCGGCGAGGGGGGGCCGCGGGGCGGAGCGCGGGCCCCGGGAGCGGCGGGCGGACCCGCGGGTGGGCAGGGACCAGGCTTCGGGCCGCCGGGGGGCAGCTGCTGGGCGCTCTGCGCTCGGGGCTCGGAGCCTGGACTGCGGTCCCGGGAGCCGCGCGCCGCGCGCTCCATGTGGGCGCCGCACAGCCGGGATGAGGGCTCCCGCGCTGCTGCCGCCGGCGCTGCTGACCTGCTGCGGCTGGCTGCTCGGCCCGGTGAGTGCGCCCGGTTCCCGCCCCGCCCCGCCCCCGTTTCCGACCCCCGTTTCCGACCTCTCGCCGCCTCCTGGACCCGGGGTCCCCGCGGCGCGTCCCCCGGGCCGGGCAGCGGCCGCCTGCGCGCGCCTCGCCTCTCAGAGCGGAACGCCAGTGGGTCGCCCCCGGCACCTGTTTACGTGGCAGAGCGAGACGCGCTGTGGCCCAGGAAACTTTGCTTTTGGAAACACTCTGCTTCGATGTTGTTTTTCTTTTTAATCATTAAGTAAGAGCACCGGAGGAAATGGTACGCTGAAAAGAAGTTTGTTCGTTTAGAGCACTAGATTCTTCTCAAAAACTCTTCCTTTTCTTTGAAGACCTTTAAGAAAGGAAAGAAAAGGTTGCGCACCGTGTTTACTGCTCGGAGCGTGTCGCAGCCGGAATCGCGCCCCTAAGGATTCACTGCGAGGCCCGCAGTGGAGGGCTGAGCAAGTCGGATCGCGGAGGCAGGGGTTCCGGGGCCGTGAACCCGCCCCCGACCCCGAAGCTGCAGGACCTGCTGCCGGTCTCCACGCTTTGAAAACGCTGGTTGGTTAAAAGTACCCGGAATTACTGTGGCTGATGCTGCTTTAATTTCTAAGACGTCCCAGAATCCGTGATCGCTGCTCCGCGTTGTAAGGCATTACAGTGTGTTTTAATACCTGAGCAAAAAGCCATTTTTCCTTTTAAGTCAGTAGAATTTCCCTAACCCTGACATTGACAGCACTGCCTGCTCCTATAAGGAGAGGGCAGCCTGCGGGAAGCAGGGTTCTGCCACTGGGGGCTGTCCAGCGCCCAGTGAGGGGAAAACAAGCTTCAGGTCTTTTTTTAAAATGAGGACACACGTGGTGAAAGGTCCAGCATTACGATTCTTTTCCTGATCATTCTGGGAAATTTTATCCCTTGTTGGAACCCTAACGAACCTCTTCCGGTCCTGTTATCAACAGCAGGACGATTGAACGTAGGTGGCTGCAGTGGCCCAAGAGGGCGACTTTCTTCAGTGGAAGTAGAATTCTGTTTGGACCTGGGGGGGTCCAGCCAGTGCTGTGAGCACTCATGGGGGGGTGGGGGGGCAGTAACAAAGAAAGGGGACATCGACCTTCGTGGAAACAGAGCAGAATATCACCTTGGAGGATGGAGAGCCCTGGGCTTGTCTTTGGCATGGAGAAGTGGCGTGACTGTCCCCACCCTCCCTCCCCCCACTCCCCTCTGATCTTTCTGAAAAGCTCCTTCACCCTAATGCTCAGGCTGAGTTTCCAGCGTGGCCCAAAGGCCCTGAGAACAAAGTTCTCTTCCCGGGGCTCTTCCCAGGGGGCGGGGGTGTTCCTTAGGAGAAGCCTGAGGGGCCTGGCGCCCCTGCAGCCCTGGCAGGTGGTCTTACGAGTAAATCCGTGTTGGCGGGGATCGCGTCAGGTCGGTGGAACAGGGGGCTTGCGGCGAGGGTCCACGCTGGGGCACTCAGAACAAGCAGTTTGCTGCGTTTGTGGACACCTCTTCCCACTCAGGAAAAACTCTGTTAGGCTCGTGTTTGTCTTACAATTCCCCCGCACAGGAGCCCGTGAAGTACTCGAATGCCAGTGCCAGAAGCAGGAAAGCAATCGCCTTTAGATGAGTGTTAGTGTAGAAGCAGTTTAAAACTCTGTGGTTTGCAGCATTTTTGTTTGTTTGTTTTTTGTACAGAACTGTTGCTTCACTGTCTTCCTATGAGGGAATTTTTCATTATTTCCAACTTTTTTTTAAACCTCGGCCAGGTGAACGGCATTCACCCGGAATGCCGACTGCATCTGGAAATACAGGAGGAAGAAACCAAGTGTGCGGAGCTCCTGAGGGCCCAGGCGGAGCTGCCCAAAGGTAAGGCGAGGGCTTGGTGAGCATGGCTGCCGCCGGAGACGGGCAAAGCAACAAGCCCACGGCTCAGCCTCGCTCGGCAAACAGGTGTACGGTCATCTGCATCCCCCCCCCCAAAGAAGATCCATTTCCACTGGTTTTTAACACACTTCTGGCAAATCTCAGATGGAAGAGAAGGTCCTTCACATAAACCTTTACAAAGAAAGCTTTAATCCTTAGCAAAACCCCAGTCTCCATGCTTAGAGAAAGTAGCAACTGTTACTAAAATAAATTCATGGGCCCTGTCGTGCTTCGCAAAAGCAACTCTGTTTCCTATGAGTTTTATCTGGTTTCTTGCATTTTCAATTCTTAGTAACATCACAGAGGGTTTTGGTCCAGTTAAGAATACTGGAAACGTGTCAGGAATTGAACAGCAAATGAGATTTTTCTCCTCCTGAAGACAGACCTAGTGTGACGGTCGGGAACTTGCTGGTGCATTTTCTTCGGGTCAAAGGAGAGATGCTCTCAGCTCACACACATTCATTTTATAAATTTGGAAGGTCCTAGGGTAACACCCAGAGTGTACACAGGAGCAAAAACCTTTTGTCCTTCAGCTGCCTTTTCCTCTGTTCTGTGCCCTTAATTTATCCTCTTCAAGGGAAAAATTCAAGTCAAGGCAAGGTTATGTGTTGGCACAGCGTGGTGTGCCTGGAGGACCTCGGCCCAGAGCTACAGACATGGGCTTCTTAGGAGAGCCTCGCTGCCCGGTGGAAACAGAACGGGAGGCACTCAGTTAACTTCGAATTTTCTAGGAACCACATGAAAACAAGTGAAAAGAACCCTGGCTGGCATAGCTTGGTTGGAGTGTCATCCCATAAACCAAAAGGTTGCTGATTCGATTCCCAGTCAGGGCACAGGCCTGGGTTGTGGGCCAGGTCCCCAGTAGAGGGCACATGAGAGGCAACCACACATGGATGTTTCTCTCCCTCTCTTTCTCCCTCCCTTCCCCTCTCTTTAAAAATAAATAATAGAATCTTAAAACAACACAAGTAAAAAGAAACATGGGAGATTCATTTTAACAATACATTTTATGTATCTAAATACACCTGAATCATTATTATTTCAACTAATGATAGTAATGAATGTAACATTTTAACATGTATACTAAGTCATAGAAACCTAGCGCGTCTCGGTCGGACCCACCACATGGCTCCCGCACTGGACAGCGCTGCTCTGGACTGAGTATCCGCCTGTCCACTTCCTCTGCTGACAATGAGGCCTCGGGGCCGAGGCCCCTCCCGGCCACGAGGCACTGAGACCCTGCAGCCCACGTGGTTCTGGCACCACGTCTTGCTCGTGGTCTGCTTGGACGAAGCAGCTCGGCCCCACGGCGGCAGGGTCCAAGTGCGTGTCCTGCGCAAAGCCACGTGCTGACCGTTGGTCAGCTGTAGGATGGGTGAGACGTGGGTCCTGACAAAACAGCCATAGCGGCCTTGGGGGTCCGTTCCCTCCTGTGAAAATGGAGAGGTTTGGAAAAGTGAAGGCTGAGCATCAGCTAGTGAGTGGCGGGTCCCCAGGTCCTGTGTGTGGAGACTCCGGGCACGGATCACCTGTCACGTGGTCGTGGCACAGCGGAGCTGAGTCGACAGGTGGTGAGGACGTGGGGGGTGAAGGGGGGACTGCCGACAGCCCCCGGAGGTGGAGGTGCAGCCGTGGGACAGGGCCACTGCTCCTCGGGGCCCTCACTTGTCAGTTGGAGGGAACGCAGGTGCTGAACTGCCTAGCTGTCCATTTTCAGAGAACATTGGAAAAGCAAACTTTACGTAAAACGTCCTGATCTCTGGAACATTTGCACGTGGCACTTAGAGAGCCCTGCAGGCAGCAGGTGCACATGGCCTGGGAGCGGGCTGATGGCCGTCTGTGGCCGGCACCCCTCTGTCCCCACCTGGGTCCAGGCCCCCTCGGCGGTGCTGTGTGTGCCCACACCGACGTGTGGGTGGCGGTGTCTGGGGCCCACACGATGAGCGACCAGGCTCGCCCTGAGCAGGAAGAAGAATGTGGCGGCTGCAGGTCAAGGCCGTGGAGCGGCGCCCGCACTCGGAGTGCTGGGAATCGCGTTGCTCAGTCTCCTGCAGGGACAGTTTCGGTCCTCGGTGTTTTCCATCGTGAAGACTCTGACCGTCACTGTCGTCGCCTCTGGAGCAAAAACTCCTGGAGGGCCTCGCCGCGCCTTCCCGCCCGACAAGAGGAGCCAGACGCAGGCAGCCAGGCCCTGGAGGCGCAGAGACTGGGCCTGTGAGCTGAGCTCCTGTTCCTCCTCTTCCCGCTTCCCGTTGGCACTGCTGGGATGCAGGGCGGGCGGCAGTGGTGTCACCAGGACGACGAGCTGCAGACCAGGGCGGCAGCCCCATCCGGCTGTGCGAGTGTCTCGCTGCACGGACAGGACAGGGGTCCCTCCATCATCCCCGGATGTTTGCTTCCCGGCATTAAAAGTGAGATGAGGCATTGAGGGTCTCTGTGGCTGCCATCAAATTCGGCAGGGTTAAAAAATGGGTGTGAAAGAGCGTCCGGTGCAGGAAACCAAGGGTTTTCAGCTCCTGTGAGGGGACTCGCGTGTCTGACAAGGGGTCAAAAACAAACTCGAATGCCAAACTAACACAGAAATCCAGACAAAAACCCTTTCATTTCTGAAGAGGATTCAGTTTGTGAGAAAGTTTGCGGCTTTGGGACCTGATGTCCATTCATCGCCAAGACTCGCTGCCCCGGCCGGGACTCACGTGACATGTGTGGGCCACCAACACCTGCAAACACGGCTCCCTGAACGGCGTCCCCAGCCTGTGGCCTCGCTGCCCCTGAGCCCCTTCCCCAGGTGTGTGGGGCAGACGCAGAGGGCTGGAGATGATGACAGAGCGGGTCCCCGGGGATCAGTGGGTGCTCTCCCGGAGCCCAAGGAAGAGGGGACAACAACAGGGCCGAGGATGTGGCATCACCAGGCAGGGGACTGGGCTTGGCAGTGTTTTTGGCAGAAGGTCCTGGAGGCAGGAGGAGGAGTGACCAAGGGCAGGCTTGACAGTTTGGCCCTGGAAGGAGGAGGGAAAGGCGGGAGGCCAGGTGGGATGTACAGGGCTGGGTGCCAGGGAGCCGGGCACGAGCACCCAGGGGTGGGGGGGCTGGTGAGGACACTGGAACTGTGGCCAGGACACTGACTTGCAGACACTCAGGGGCCCCAAGCAGCTGACCACACAGATCCTCTGGTCTTGCTGAGGGCAGCACTGTCGGCACACAGGAGACGAGTGTCAGGAGCCCTGATGGTCCCTGTTGGGGGGGTAGGGTCGGGTGTCGCCGCACGGGGCGTCCTGACACGCGGGGTCGCCCGGCCGTGCTGTGGGAGGGTGGTGTGTCACAGCCATCATAACACCAGTGGATGGATGTGCTGGATGGACCTCGGGAAGTCGCCCAAGCCCTGAGCATAAATCTGCGGAGTGTTTTCCTGGAAGAACACGGAGGGCCCTGCGGGCTCCGAGTGCCCGCGATGAGGCCTCAGCGTCGCCGCCAAAGGTCGTTTGGCACCAAGAGTTTGAAGGTCAGCAGACGCTGCAGGGACAGTCTTAGGGATTTTTAATGTGTTATTAGGAAACAGTGACTGTTTTCTTAAATCCTCATCCAAGGACTTGTTTATTGACTTTAGAGATGAAGGAGGAGGGACAGAAACATCCACCGGGGACCGAACCCACGACCTTTGGGGTCACGGGACGACGCTCGGACCACTGAGCCGCCGGCCAGGGCGGAAGCAGTGACTGCTGGGAAAGGTCAGCAGCAGCAAACATGGCCGTGCTCGCGTGTTCTCAGTTTTCCTGCGCGGAGGCCGGTTCCGGCCGCACATGGGCCGCACACGGGCTGCACACAGACTCACACGGGCCCTACGTGGGACCCCGAGGGCGCCTGTGGTGTGGCTGCTGGAGGCGGGAGCGGCATGAAAATGCCCCCCTGCCTTCGAGGCGTCTGCCGGTCCTCGGCGCCGTCCCCCCGCGGATCCTGGCCACGGCACCACGTTCGTTTCGGTGTTCAGCGTTCCCTGCGTTCAGCACGTTTCCCAGATGTGCAGGTGCAGTCGGGGTTTCTGTGAGCTCCCATGAAATCCCTTTCGTTTGGGGAACAGCTTTGATCAGTTCTGGGTTTCGAGTGTTGGTTTCGTGGTAGTTCAAGTCCAGGAACGTGCTCCCCACCTCTGAAACCTGCCTGCACCATCGCCCCCCAAATAAAACCTCGCTACGTCCAGATCCCAGGCCCTGACGTGATCCGGTTCCACAGCACCATCCAGCGGCCTCGTCCCCACAAATGGAGTCCCGGCCGTGCCTTGCAGTTCACGTCCAGGGGAGTGAGGGCGGAGGGCTCGCAGCTCCTGATTAGCTGGGGTACTGGGGTGACTGGGGTCGCCGGCACAGCAGGCACCGTGTGAAGCTGCATCTGAATGCGTTTGGAGCACTGGCTGTGCTGTGGGGCCGGGTTTCTACCTGTGTGACATCCAGGTGTCACCTGCAGGTGTCCAGAGTTCCCGGCCAGGCCGGTGCCATTGCTTCTCTGGGGCTGAAGGCTCGACCTGCATGCTCACCTGCACGCCGACCCCATGCTAAGGCCCCGTGTGAGCTGCGTGCCTCACGTTGGGGCTCGAGGCCCTCGTGGTCGGCCAGGCACTGTGGGCGCGTGACAACATGTGTGGAGAGGTGAACCCCTGTCCCTGAGGCTGTCAGGTGGGCACGGCGGCAGCTCCCCCAAGGGCCACGTGACGTCGGGAGAATGCAGCCTATTGGTTGGACCACATCTCTCCCTTCTGCCCTGGGAGCACTTAGGTCACTGTCACACCCTGAGCTGTGCCGAGACTGTCAGCTGCCCAGGCAGTGCTCTGAGTCCGCCCCCCCCGCCCCCCCACGGACGCTGCTCTGCACTCGGGTCTGCCAAGCCAGGTCTCTGAACGGCACCCAGCTGGCGCCCAGTTGAGCGCACAAGGGTGTGCTTCCCTTACGTCTCTCCGGCCAGCACCTTAAGGACAACGGTGCGAAGTGCACCCTTCAAACAATAGAAAGCAGGAGCCTGTGGAGGACTTAGGTCCCCACTGTAAGTGGCAGGTCTGCTGGGGTTCAATGAGACCAAGAGTCCCTGGGCATCTGTCATCGGCCACCTGCACAGGCTGCAGGGACACCGGAGAGGACATCCCCCGAGGGGAGTGCGTGGTGGACAGTCGAGGAGCCCACTGTGCCCAGGGCACACGCTGGCCTGCTCGTGTCCTCTCAGCCCTGGCACGCTGTGGTCACTTCTGCAGAGACTCGTGTACAGGAAAGGCTGGCGTGGGGCCCTGGGATGCAGCCACTGGGGCCGCTGTGTGACCTGCGGCACCGCTGCTGGCAGCCGCCCGGGCGGACTCTGTCTCAGCCCCTGCTGCCTGAGCTTGGGAAACGGGACCCTGGGTCCCTCCTGGGACTGACAGCCTCAGGGTGCAGGAATGGGGGCGTGTGCAGGGGTTCCTGGGCAGGGGGTCCAACTTGTCAGCAGGCCCTCAGCAGACCGGGGGCTGCGGGGGAGACCATGAGTAGCCTGGTTTGGGCCGCAGGTCACAGGATGAACTTTATAGGGACACAAGGCCCTGAGGTGGGACGGCCACTCAGGACGTGCCGTCCCACCTCAGGACGTGCTGGGCTCCGGGGCAGGGAGAGGTCAGAGGGCGGGCGGTCGTTGACCGTGGTCTTTGGACACCTGGGTGCCCACTAGCTTGGGGCGTCTGCAGGGAGGAAAGGCTGTTTGCAGAGGATTCGAGGCACCCCGGGAGCACTTGCTGTGAGCACGTGCAGAAGAGGATGCGGCAGCAAAGGCAGCGCCCTCCTCAGGGAGCCGGCCTGCAGCGTGGCCCTTGGACCAGCTCTGAGGCCACAGCAGGCGCCTGCCTGGCTGTGGTTCAGCCTCCAGCAAATGGCTCGGCTCACAGAGAAGGACAAAGCCATTTTTAAAGAGATTTTTTTCCGGCCTCATGGGTGAGTCACTGCATTTGGCTTTCAGTCCTTCACCTTGGTGACGAACTTGGGGGGCTGGAAGTAGGAAACAGGTCAAAGGCTTTGACGTGGATGAGACCTTTAGAGCTCAGAGGACGGTGGGCGTCTCCTCCCTCAGCACGACCCCTGACGGGAAAGCTGAGCCGGCACAGGCCCCTCCAGGGTCGTCAAGATGGGAGGGACTCAGCACGCAGGCCGCCCGCAGACCTGCCCACAGCACACTGGCTCCTCGTGGCTGCTGTTCCAATTTCTGTGGCTTAGTGTTTCCCACCAGGACTCAGGGCCCAAGTGCACACGCTTTCGAGGCAGAAGGGAGGGACGAGTTTGGAGGCTCTGGGCCTCTGAGCTACCCCTGCCCCCCGTGCCCTCGGCTCGTGGCCTCCGTGGCCAGCTCGCATGTCCCTCCCCGGGCTGCTGGGCCGCCTCTCTGCAGTTTGGATGGAATCTTCTCAGGAAGCTGAGTCCTCACTGTTTGTTTCCTCTGCACACAGTGCTGGCGGTGGCCTGTCATGTCCCACACTGTCCCCTGCTGTCCTCTCGGCCGTTCCGGTTCAGTGAGGCCTCCAGCACGTGCACTGTGAGGGCCCTCCTTGCCCTTGGTGGTTGGCAGGGAGCCTGTGGGTTGTGGAACCATGTGAATTCCACGAGAACCAACCATTTACTAGCTGACTCTCACTGTTATTTTTTTTTTAAGAAATGGAAAGAGAGGGAGAGAAACATCAATGTGTGGTTGCCTCTCACGCACCCCCCACTGGGGACCTGGCCCACAACCCAGGCCTGTGCCCTGACTGGGAATTGAACCGGCGACCCTTTGGTTCACAGTCTAGAGCTCAGTGCACTGAGCCACACCAGCCGGGGCTAAACATCAGGTTTTGAATGGGGAGTTGCTGGTCAAAGCAAAGAGCAAAGAGCTCTTTGCTCTTAAGTATGGAGGGAGGGGCGCTGCCAGCTGTCTCTGGCCTGACACCTTAGTGCCAGAAATGGGGGTCCTGGAGGTCCGAAGCCCCCAAGATTCAGACATGGAGATGCCATGTTCACACACCAGCAGGACAGTTTTCGTGACTCTGTTGCCACCAAGAAGTGTGCCATGCATGCTGGGTCACTCCGGAACTTTCCACCACAGGCCTGGGGGCTTCCCAAATGGTCATGCAGCTGCGTGTATTCTCAGTGGTGTCGTTGGCGCACATTATCTCACGGAAAAGTAATTTGCAAGACAATTGTCTAATGAACAGGGTTTCTGTTGGCGAAGCACCCACATAGACCCTACGCCCGGTCCCCCCTGCCTCCCTCTGTCCCCCTGCAGCCTGCAGCGGCGTCTGGGACAACCTCACGTGCTGGCGCCCGGCGGACGTCGGCGAGACAGTGACGGTGCCCTGCCCCGCGGTGCTCAGCAGCCCTCACAGCAGACCAGGTGCTCGGCTGCGTGTCTCTGAGCCCCTGCGTCCGGGGGGTGGGGTGCGGCCACTTCCCCTTGGAGGGTGTCCCTTCCCTTCACTGGGCAGGCCAGGGGGCAGCCCCATGTCGGGCTGGTTTTGGGGAGCAGAGGACGAAAGGCATCCCGCTGGGTCTCCCGCCTCAGGCCGGCTGCGGGGCAGAGCAGGCCTTGGGGAGAGGCTGACGAGTGAGGGAGAGCCTCGTGTGTGGGCCAGATATGCAGACGGGCCTGGGGGGCCGTGCAGATGGGGGGTCTCCTGGACCCCAGGGAGGGTCCACCACGGGGGCCTGAGGCCAGGGACAGGGACCAGGCCCGCTCTGTCCTCCCTGGACCAACTCCCCAGCCCTCCTCAGCCCCATGTTCCAAGCAGGCTCCTGGGACGTGGGCACTTGCCGTCTCCCTGAGTTTCTGGAAACTGAGGCCCACTAACAGGGGCTGAGGCCGTCTCCTCCCGGGTTCACTCCCTGCAGAGTCTCTGAGCTGGGTCCCTGGAAGGTGGTCTTGTTCTGCTTTGTCGTAAACAGTCCAGACTCTGGCAGCATGAAGAGATCCGTCTGCCAGAACCAAAAAGAACAGACACGCCTGGCGTTCGGGAGGGCGGGACTGACTGCCGCCCTGGGCAGGTGTCACGGGGACTTCCAAGGCCTTGCGGTCGGAACTGGGGTGGGGAGAGGGAGACGCGGGAAGGACAGGCTCCGCTCTGTCCCTGGGGCCTGCACGTGCTGACCTTGGAATTGATCTTCCAGGAAACATAAGCAAGAACTGCACAGGTGACGGCTGGTCGGAGATGTTCCCGGATTTCATGGACGCGTGTGGCTACAGTGACCCTGAGGACGAGGGCAAGGTAAGGCCTTCAGGGCCCCGCCTCCCTGGTGGGTTGTGGGTTCTTGGAAGCATGCCTGACGGGACGGCCCTGCCTCCCCGCAGTGGCAGCCCTGCGGCTGGTCGGCCATGTGAGCAGAGTGGTCCTGGGTCGCCATGGCCGTAGGCAGGGCGTCACCTGCTGGCCTGGGATCCAGGGGCCGGAGAGGCGGGTCCTCCTCACCTGCAGCCGGTGTCTGGAAACCCCCTGCCTGAAATGGGTCCTTAGGAGCCTCCTTTCTGCCTCCGGGGCCTCTCCACCCCCATCAGTGTGCTCGGGACTGGGCTGGCAGGAGAGAAGCCGCAGGGAAGTTCCCCCGGCCCTGAGCCAGCGGTGGTGCCAGCCCCAACGCTGCAGCGTCTCCGCAAACTGGGAGGTGGAGTCTGCCCCGCAGTGGGTGGGGAGCCAGCTGGCTGCAGATGACTTGCCCCTCGTGTCCTAGGCCGGGCCTTGCAGGGGGTGTCTCCGCGGCGGGGCACCGTGCACCCGCATGGCACCAGGAGACGAGGGGGGTGAGCGCGGTGAGTCCTCCCTCTGGGGACGTTCAGGGGACTGTGGGCTTGGCGCCACCCCGGACCTGCCCTCCGCCTTCTCAGCCCCAGTGTGGGCCGAGGGACAGCATAGCTTTATTCTGCTTTGTCCCCAGAAAACCAGATCACTGCCCTCCCCTGGGCTGGCTCACATGCCCCCATAGCCTGGGTGGGGCGGTGAGACACGGTGCTTCTGTGTGATGTCATGGGGGTCCCCGGTGGACTAGGGCATGGGGTGACCAAGCCTGGGAGGTCGGGACACCTCTTCCCAGGGGATGTTGGAACCCGACTCCTTCACTCTCCTTGTTTGCATGATGGCCCAAGTGAGTGAGCCTGTGTCACATGTATGTCACGTTCCCCTCAGTCCCTTGGTGGCAGAAGGGCCCCCAGGGGATCGGGGACCGGCAAGGGGGCTCGTGCTGCTGAAAGCCGCCCCACTCGCCCCAAAGACACGAGGAGGGCCCCACCCTTGGCCAGACTCCCCAGCCAGAGATTAGACTCAGGGCCCAGGGAAGCGGAAGGGCACTTGGGGCTCAGTGCAGGGAATAGCCCCCCTCCACCTCCGGCCATCACCTGTCCCTCCGGCCATCACTGCGTCCTCACCACAGTCGTGCGTCCAGCTGGGAGGCGATCCCCCTGTTGGGGTGGGGTCCACCATGGTTTGTGCGTAGCTCAGTGCGTCCTGTGCTGTGGCGGAGCCGGGGCCCCTGGTCTTCCCTGGCCCCCCACGAGGCCTGGCCAGCCCCACTGCAGCCACGACGTGAGTCCCACACGACCTTCCTGTGGGCAGCGAGCATGAGCAGTAGTCACCTCACATCCTGCGACTCCCCGTCCCACCTGGCAGGAGCATCTGCGTCAGCCCAGCAGTCACACTGCGGAGGCTTCAGGACGGATGTGCGGCCCGAGGTCCCCGTGGCGGGTGGGCTGCTTCTCGCTCGTCCCCCCTGCCCCTGACTCTGCCATCGGCGGTGAGAACCCAATGAGGCTGGAAGGCACGCCAGATGTGGGGGCCGGGGAGACAGCTGCCGTTCGAAGCCACACCAGCTTTGCCCTCGGTCCCCCGGGTCGCGCCGTGGGTGGCATTCCCGGCAACACTATTTGGAAAACTGCTGGGGTCCCTGGGTCCTGCCGGCATGAAGCACCCAGCAGCTGTAAGTTGCGATGCTTCCCCGCCCAGGTCAGAGAGCTGTTTTTCTTCTGAACTAAACATTTCATCTGTTCTGCAAGTGTCGTGACTGCATGGGCCCTGCTATCGGATTAGAAAGTCAAAATATTTCAAGGCTCGAAAGTGAAGAAAATGACAGCACAAAACCAAAGTTATTCATTGTTCTTCCTGATTGCAGCTTCCATGAATACTTTGAATACTCAGTTGTTTAGGGAAATCTTCCAGAGATGAAAACCGGGAGGTGTGGACGTGCCCGGGGCCAGGACGGTGTCTGGCAGGACAGGCGGTGGAGGGCAGGGGCCGGTCCTCCTGCCCCTGGTGAACTCATGCCCCCATGCCAGTCCTCACCCAGTCACCTGCTCACCGTCTCCCCAGATCTGTGACTTTAATGGGGTTTCTGGCTCTCACGCAGCTGAGCTCTGCCCCAGGTGCGGTGTGTGATCTTCGTTGGTTTCAAAATTCATTACAGTCCAGGGGAAACAGAATGGCCTCCACACAAGCCGCAGGGTTGGCTATTACAGTGAGGGGCTCAAAGAACCCAGCGAAGCCAGGAGGGGAAGCCCCGTGGAGGAAAAGGGGCTCGGACGCCAGCAGAAGCCCGCCCTATGGGGCCGCCTGTTGGTTTGGACCCTGAGAGACCGGCCGGGCTGGTGTGCCCTGCGTCGCACCTGCTGCTGCAGAGGAGCCCCGAAGTGGCAGCTTGTCTCGGGAGCGCCCACCCTGGCGTCTGCCTTCCCCAGGTCGGGCGTCCCTCCTCCGAGTCCCCTCCCACCAAACCAACCGTCAGGCCCTCGCCCTGTGTACGGAGCATTTCTGGCTTCGATCGTGGACATGTTTACTCCCATTAAGAGGATTCACCCCCATTCTCTGGGTCTTCAGGGTGCCACACCATAGCCCTTCTCCCCTGTTGCTCATCCCCTGCTGGACATTTTGGGGAAGCAGGATGGGAGGGACCACGAGACCCTCTCAGGGCCCCCCCATCACGGGAGCTGAGGAGGTCCTGCACAACTGGGTCCCTCCACCGGGTGTCATCAGCCTGCTTGCCCGCCCTCAGGCCGCAGAGTCTCCTGCCCCGGCTTCCTGACCGCCCCCCTGCATCTCAGTCTCCCGCAGCCGCGTCCACACCCTGGTTCCCACCCGCAGCCCCAAGTCCCCCTGTGTGGTCTCCCAGGGATGCTGAGAGCCATTGAAGATGGAAACAACTAGAGATTAAGCACCCGCATGTGGTCCTCAGGGTGGAACCCCTCCTCCTGAGTGTCTGGAATCTTCCAGATGAGTCTAGAAGGTCCAGGGCTGAACCTGCCCTCTTGGCCACCTCTGGGCCCCACTCGTGATTCTGCCCTAGCTGCTGCCCGGCTGCCTCGCCGAAGGACAGACAGACAGCAGCCCCACGACCCACAGGCACCTCCGAGGGATGCCTCCTGCATGATGCATTAGCTGACATCGCTCTTAAACCGAGAACACGCTGCTATATTTAGCCGAGAGAACTGTTTGGCATTTTAGCCGTTTCATGCATCAAGTGGACACATTTCTTCCATGTTATGCCATATCCCCAAAAATATGTCTGCTCCCGCCTCTCAGCATTCAGGCCGGGCCATAGCTCTTTCCTGCCACCCTCACATCTGCACGCACCCCTCCCCCGACAGCAGAGGTCATCCCCCCTTGGCACTCTGCTCCGCTCAGCCCCCACAGGGCCCTCTGGAACGCGCCCTGCCCATGCTGAGCAGCCTGCCCGTGGGGCGGGTGGGGACAGGGCTCAGAGGATGGCGAGGGCCTGTTTCCAGGGAGCACACTCAGCGCCTGGGACCCACGATGCTCCCTGGCGGTTGCCGATCTAATTTGGCTTTGGAGCGAGGCCCGCGAGCCGCGTCTCTGTGTCAGATGGCAGGGGGAGCTGCCAGCTGGAGCACCGAGCACCATGGCCTTCTTCACCCTCCTCCTCATCACAGACCTCCGTGTCCCTGGGGCCGTGGGCCAGGGGCCCCGGCTCCTCCCTCGTCCTTCTGGCCACTGATCCACATCAGGTCTCGGCTGGGTTCTCGCTCCGCTCGGGCAAGGCCTGCTCTGCTCCAGGGCTGCGCTTGCCTCCAGAGTTTGTGCGGCTGGTGGAGTCCTGGTTCAGGGAGGAGAGCAGGGGACACCTGTTCTCGGAGGGAAATGGCGTGGGTTCAGCCCTGCAATGGGCCCTGGGGCCATGCCGACTGCCTGGCCGGGTTTTCAGGTGTCACCTAGTTTCGAGATGATGGGGCTTCTGGAACCGGGGGCTGTGTCCTTGGGACGGTAGCACCTCGTCCAGAAGCAGAGATGCCGCCCTGCCTCCCGCTCCTGTGGCGTCTGCGGGCGTCTGCAGAGAGCAGCCCTGCATCTCGGGAAAACCCGGCGGACGTGGAAGAACCAGACATGACTCAGAGGGGACACTGTGCCCCGGGCGCGGAAATGGCGGCCGGGCCAGGGAGGAGGTGGCAGGCCGTGCACCAGGGCTCACCCCTGCTCACCCACTCTCGGTTTTCCACACGTTTTCTCTCCTCGCCCGATGGACTCCCCAGACTCTGAGGAACCGCAGGGCTCCCACGGTCGAGACTCCCGTCAGGGGCCCCAAACAAAGGGCGCCGCATCGCTGCCGCCTCCGTCTTACAGGAGAAGGGCTAGGACTCGGGCCCAGTCCTCCGAGGGGATCGGTCCCCTCTGTGGGTCGGGACCCTCACACCCGCCCTCCCAACATCACCCGCATTTGATTGACAACCGCGGGACTCGGGACGACAGGCGTGAAGACACGGAGGTGACGCTAGTGCTGTGAGGGCCACCTGCAGGCAAAGGACACAGTGACGCATGTGACTGGACACAGCCAGGCGGCAGGAAAGGCGGGAGGCGGAGACCGGGGCGTTCCCCTCCCCCCCTACCCCGCAGCTCCATTCGCTGCGGTTTCAGCGTCTGTCAGTGTCTCTGCTCTTGTGTTCTGTGTCTGTGCTTCTGAAAGGATTGGAATATTTTGTTCCCAACCGAGCTCTTTCACAAGGCGAAGCGGTGGGGAGCGGCCCCTCACTCAGAAAAGGAAACGGAAAGTGGGCACAGGCCTGCAACCACAGCTTCTGAGGACGTCTTCCAGACCCTCACCCAGTCGGCTTTCATCTGGAAACACAGCTGGGGATCGCTACAGCCTTGGAGCCGAGAAGAGGGCGCGCCTTCCCAGACCCCCGACTCGTCGGACCTGCCCCGGGGCAGGCATCGCAGCTCTTTCTTTGCCCCAACCCCTCCAGTGACCCCAGGAAGTAGAGGAGAGGAATGTGTGTGTGCACGCGCACACACGTGCTCACACACGTGCACATACATACACACCCCTGCACGCACACATATACACAGAAGTGCACATGCACGCACACACACATGCATGGGGCCCTTTCTCCCTGCAGGAAACTCCTTTGTTTCTTGCTGGAAATCGGGGTCATGGCCGTTGGAGGGGAGCTTGGGGAAGATCGTGGGGTTTAGCTGTGACCCTCAACCCCTCCTTTTAAAAATATTTTATTTATTTATTGTTGGAGGGAGGGAGGGAGGGAGAGAGGAAGAGAAGCATTAATGTGTGGTTGCCTTTCGTGCACCCCCTACTGGGGACCTGGCCCACAGCCCAGGCCTGTGCCCTGACTAGGAATCGAACCGGCGACCCTTTGGTTCCAAGGCCAGCGCTCAATCCACCGAGCCACACCAGCCAGGGCCTCAACCCCTCCAGCAGCTGCTGGGTTTTCCTCTTTCTTTGGTGGGAATCGTGGCATCTTTGGAGTCCCGGGGTCGTCCTAGCACTTGTGCATTCCTGAGGTTTGAACTGTCCACATGGGTTCGAGGGTTTTCTTGGTGGAAGAGATGTGGAAAGGGTGGCAGGTGCTGCCCCAGGTCTGGACGCTGTGGGGACATGGGGTTGGTCGCTGGTCCCAGTGAAGACACGGGGGTCCCCTGGGGAGTGGCTACAGTCCCCAATGGTGGCAGGTCCCCTCCCCCCCCACAGACCTGCCTTACAGAAACCACCCATAGTCACACACAGTGAATCTGAGGGAAAAGGTTGCAGGTTCGAGAGGAAATTAGCATCGAACGGCGCAAGGGCCCGTCCCAGGTTTTCAGGGGGCCAGCAGCCCAGAGGCACCCCTGAAGGGAGCAGCATCCTTGGGCCCGGGAAGCGGCCCTCGGTCCCCAGCTGGCCGCCGACAGCTCACAGGGTCTTTCTCTGCAGATCAGGTTCTACGTCCTGGTGAAGGCTGTCTACACCCTGGGCTACAGCGTCTCCCTGGTCTCCCTGACAACCGGAAGCATAATTCTCTGCCTCTTCAGGTAAGTGGTGCAAATGAGCAATTCTGCCTGGATCTGGGGAGGGGGAGTGTCGTCCGCTCACCACCCAGGAGCCCGTCGGAGGAGGAGAGTCGCGGCCGGAACCCGAGAGGCGCTGAGCTGGCACAGTGCCCGTGGGGCTGCCCCTGCGGTGCCACTGTCCATGTTCTCATCCCGACGTTCCGCACTCCTTGTATGAGGAGGGAATACTGACCTTGGATACTGACCGTGGGAAGAGAGGAATTCAGTCCAGGCATTACTCACACATACAGCCACTGTGCAAATACAGCGAAACTGCAGAAGCGACACCGGTGTTTGAGGCTCCGGCGCTCCACGGAGACACACTGTGATGTGCTCAAGGGCAGGAGGTGGGAGTCTGACTGCCCAGGTTCAGGCTCTGGGTCAGCCTGGGGGTAGCTGTGTGCCCTTGGACAAGTGACTCAGCCTCTCCGTGCACCTGCCAGTGGAACCCCCAGGGCACAAGGTGAGCAGTCGACATTTTGCCTGTTTCCTGTGGCAGTGACGTTTGAGTCCCCGCCGCTCCCCTGGACTGTTAGCCACCTTCTCTGGTAACTGTCGACAAAGGTCATTTGTCAGGGTTGGGGGGAGGGTCCTCAGTCCCCAAACAGATGTTTCCATCTAGGACACGCCGATAAGCACTTAGGATTAAACCTGTGTCTTCAGCCTCAGTAGCACGGAGTGAAATGGACACTATGTGGCCAATTTTAACAGGGTTTTGACCACCGCCTGTCTTATTTCTCTTTGCTAAGATATGGCAAATGCTGCCCCATAGTGAGATAACATCGACAGCGTAACAGACAGAGTGTCTTTAGAGCCTAACAAACAGACCCCTAAACAGATCCATACTTGAAAGAACAGAAAATGAGCACAGACTTGTGGGAAGTATGGCCGAGAAATCCAGCAAACGTGATTCCATTGTCCTTGTTGTCTTCCGGGCAGCCCACCTGTGCCAGGTGGCTGGTGCGTCTCAGAAAGAAGAAGTCAGTTCCTTCAGCCTGCAGGGACCCTTTAAGAAATGTGGGCAACATCCATCACATCCTAGTTCTTTAAAAAAAAACACGCCGATGCAAAATTAGTATTTGTCGTACTATCTTTTGTGTTTTACTCTGGATTTTTAAATCTTCGGGTTTTTTGAGATGACAAAGAAAGGAAAAACTCCGGTGGATAAGCTGGCACTGGGTAACGAGAACTAGAAACATTTCCGCTTATTTTCAAAGAAAGAGCTGAACAATCTGTGTTCTTTCTTGTCACGGGCGGTTTCCTTGGATCCACCCCATGTGGTGGATTTAATTAGCCGGCCTGCTAGCATTTTGGAATTGTTGAAAATAGGGACGTGACCCTTTACAAGCCTCGAAAGGGTCTGTGAGCAGGAAACAGCCCTCTGTGTGTGGGCGTCGTCAGCCACCTGCTGGTGAGATTCTTGGTTAGAACGGACGCGGCTGCCTTGGAGGTCCGTCATCCTGCTGCTGAATCCGAGGGTCCCGACTGCTACAAGCGGCTCCCAGAGCTGGCGCTCTGCCCTCAGCTGCAGAGACGCTGTTCCCACCTGCCCTACTGTGGGGTGTATCCAGCACCACTTCCCCGGACAGCTGTGCGGGCGGTGGGCTCAGAGAAACATTGTGCCCTGTGGCCCCGCGATGGCACCCAGGGAGAGAGTGCTTTGTGGCCTCCCAGAACGTGTCCTCCACCGTAGCCCCATAAGGTACACACATGGTCATTAAGTGACCACGTCTTTATTTTCCGCACAGAGAGAGGGGCAGCTCATTACCCAAGTCCCGGAGGGCAGTGCGGGCTCGGTCGTCCAGCACACAGCCCGGGTGTCGCTGGGCAGCCCTGGCAGCTGCATCCTGTGGTCCAGGCGCTTGGCACAGCCGCTCTGACCCTCCAGGTGCAGGAGTCACAGCGGCCATCGCCCACGCAGGTCGTGTCAGGCACTGAACAGGTGTTTATAATGTAGTCCTCACAGCGTCGCCGCCAGGTGGGTGCTCCTGGTGCCCCGTTGGGCCAGGTAGAGGAGGAGGCCCCTGTTCCCCATGCAGAGTCCGTCCACCTTCAGGAACTGACAGGTCTCCAAAGTCCCTCCTCAGCATCTCGGAAACGCAGGTGGCAGGCAACCCAGCTCATCCGGAAGCCACACTTGGAGTTGCATCCGGCGTCCACTCGCAGATCCGAGTGGTAGACGGATTTTTAAATGATCAACCACCAACGAAGACCACAGGGCAGCTCAGTGCACGCGTGTCTGCCGGCAGCGAACCCCACAGCCACTCGGCGGGAAGATGAGGGTGGGAGAACAGGAAGGAGACAGGAGGGAAGGAGAAGAGGAAGAAGAGGCGATTTGGAGAAATGAGTGCAGCCCAGCGGGGAAGCCTTGGCTGTAAGACTCGGCTTCTGCAGGAGGTGCAGCCCACACTCGGGAGCCAGGGGTCCCACAGCGCTGGGACCACAGAGGAGGGGTCGCAGCAGCTGTAGAATTACCGCCGAGACAGCGAGGAACACTCACAGCACAGTTAACATCTCCACTGGCTGAGGCTCGGCGGCGGTGCTGAAACACACCCGGCGGGGTGGCCCAGGCATCCTGGGGCAGCTAGCTGCCCGTCTCCGAACGCCCAGGTCAGGACGTAGGGCCCCCACTTGCACCAGAAGCTGACCTCGTGGCCGCCTGTGTCCCTCCAGCCGCCCCAGGAGGCAGCCATCGTTCGGAGTTGTCACTGCAGACCGGTTTTGTCTCAGAATCCCACGAAGAGAACTCTGGTCTCCATGCTCTGATTCGGGGTTTTGCAGGGAAATCTGTCCATGCTGTCGCGTGTGCTTATCCTGTTCTCTCGCTATGGTGCGGAGAGAACTCAGTTCGTTGATCTCTTCGACTGCTCGTGGGTATGTGATGGCTTTCGGTGTGGACCTGGTACCCTGAAGCTACGAACATTCCTGTGCATTCCCTCTTGCACATAGGCACACACTCCTTTAGACATGTATGTGTTCACATGTGTACACACTTACAGCAATGCTTATATTTACATTATATTTACTGGTCGTAGGCTATGCATAAGCTGAGTTTTTCTAGATACCACCAAGTACTTTTCCAAAGTGACAGCACTGTGTGTGGGACTTCTATTCACTCTGCATCCGTGCGACCACTTCTTATTGTCAGTTTAATATTTAGCCATCCACTTGGGTCTATAATAATGTTACTATAGAATGTGGCTTTGTATTTGCATTTCTCTGGTGGGTGATGAGATCATATGTTTGGGACTTTTTTTTTAAGATTTTTTTAATCTATTTTTTTAGAGAGGGAAGGGAGGGATGGAGAGAGAGAGAGAGAGACATCAATGTGCGGTTGCTGGGGGCCACAGCCTGCAACCCAGGCATGTGCCCTGACTGGGAATCGAACCTGCGATGCCTGGTTTGCAGCCTGTGCTCAATCCAGTGAGTTACACCAGCCAGGTCTATGTTTGGGATTTTTTTAAAGTATTGTTTCAAGTGTTTGCTGATTTTTCTGTTCTGTTGTGTCTGTTTGTTTTTTTTTTTTAATTGGTATTTAGGAATCACATAGTAGAATCTTGTCAGATATAGGTACTAGAAATTTTGTCTCCAGTCCTGTGATTTGAATGTATACTCTCTTAATGGGTCTTTTGATCAAGAAAAGTGTTGATTTTAATGAAGCCATTTATCACTTGTTTTCCATGCTCAGTGCTTTCTGAGTTCTGTTTATGAAGTTTCTGGCATATTCTTCTGTTATCATCTAGGTATTTTATTACATTTGCTTTTCCTGTTTAAGTGTATGATCCATCTACCATTTAGTTTTTTCAATCCTTGCCCAAAGATATGTGTGTTGATTTTTAGAGAGAGGGGGAGACACAGACAGAGAGAAACATCGGTGTGAGAGGGAAACATGGATCATCTGCCTCCTGGCTGGGGCTCGAACCTGCAACCTTTTGGTGTGCAGGACGACGCTCCAACCTGTGGAGCCACCGAGCCAGGGCTGCTGTCCCTGTGTGTGTGTGGCCTGACGTTCCGTTTGTCGTCTCCAGCGCATGTGCCCCGTTGATCCAGGACGATTTGTTGGAAACACCGTCCTTGACCGCTGCGTTGCGGTGGCTTCTTTGTGACATCACGGGACCAGACGCCCTGTCGTTCTGTTCACCAACTTGTGCTGTGCCCTTTTTATTGTCGTGGTGACTCCTGCACCCTCACCCTGAGCCTCGGTCTCCCCCGGCCTGATCTGCCAACTTCCTGTTTCATCAGGAAGAGTTTGGCCATTTACACTCACGCGTGAATTTTTAAAAACCAGCTTGCCGGTCACCACTTTTTACAATTTCTGCAGGATGTCGTTTTGGATTGCACTGAATCCATAGCTCAGGGTCTTTATAATTTTGAGTCATTCAAACCTGTGATAACAGTAGGTGCTCCTATTTGTTTGGGTTTTCTCTCATTTCTTCCAACCGTGTTTTGCATTTTGGGGCAAAGGCTTGAGAATCTTTTCACAGTCATTTCTAGGTATTTATGCTATTTAATTTTTTGTATTTAATGAGTTTTTGAGAGAGAGAAACATGGGTTTGTTGTTCCACATATCGATGCATCGTTGGTTGCTTCCTGTATGCGCCCTGACCTCGGTTTGAACCCACGACCCTGGGGCATCAGGATGATGCCCGAACCAACGGAATGACCACAAATGCCACTCCTAATTGTTTCTGGGAAGGGGTTCACTTCTGTGTATTAACTTGCCTCAGGAACCTCACTAAATTCGTTCAGGAGCTCTCTACTGCACAAACTCACAGGACAAGTATTTGCTTTCCCGCCCCCTCCCCACCCAGGCGGCTGCACTGCACCCGGAACTACATCCACCTGAACCTGTTCCTGTCCTTCATCCTGCGAGCCCTCTCGGTGCTGGTCAAGGACGACGTCCTGTACTCCAGCTCGGGCACCCTGCACTGCCCTGACCGGCCGTCCTCCTGGGTAAGGCTGTCCCCGGGAAGTGTCCTTCATGGGGGGGGGGGGCTTTGGCACTCTGGGGAAATAGCTCATTTGCTGGTTTCTCTTGTTTTTTCCCTTTTTCATCTCCTGCTAAGAGCAGACAGTGAGGAAGAACAGGGAGAGGGAAGGGGGTGCCTAGGGGGTGCCTGGGGGTGGGGACGAGGACAGTGAGGTCCAGCTGGGGAGGAGGGCAGAGGTCAGGTGGGAGCCGAGGCCGAGTGTGCCGAGCTCGCTGTCACGGCCACGTAGGGGCTGCGGGGGCTCCTGCCACTCACCCTCCAGCGCGTCCTCCGAGGGCCTCTCCCTAAGGCCTGTGGTCAGCGCCGCACTCGGGGTGTCCCTGCTCCTCACGCAGACGGACGGTGCTGTGTCTGGGCGGCCGTGCCTGCCCTGAGCTGCTGTCCCTCGCTCTGTGACGTTCTAGGTTGGTTGCAAGCTGAGCCTGGTGTTCTTCCAGTACTGCATCATGGCCAACTTCTACTGGCTGCTGGTGGAGGGGCTGTACCTGCACACCCTCCTGGTGGCCATTTTCTCCCCTGGCCGCCGCTTCCCGGCCTATCTCTTGATCGGGTGGGGTAAGGACGCCCACCCTGCTGCCCTCTGCATGCCCGTGCGTCCATGCCCTGTCGGCCACCCCAAGAGCCTCCCGGCTTCCTGACTCCTGTCCCTTCAGAAGGATGCCCTTCAGGTCACACCAGGAAGAGCTTTCCCAGGACAGCTGGAGATTCCTGCAGCTGACACCTCATACTCCTGGGGACCAGAAGCCGGGGCTGAAACTGCTCTGAGCCCCACGGCTGGAGCAAAGCTGACGTGGGAAAGTCAGGAAACAGGCCTGGGAGGAGGGGCACCTGCTGGCAACGCCTGGCGTTGGCCAGGCCCAGAAAGGGGGCCGAGCTGTGGGACACCCCACCATGGCCAGGGCCACCGTCCACTGGTCCGTCCCCGCCACACTCCGGTCACAGCACTTGCCAGGCCACTCGTGGTCAGGACGTGAAGGGTCTGTGTTAAGACACGTGCTTGGTCACCTCCCGCCTCTGCTTCACAAGGCGCGGGCGTGACCTTGCATGTGTCTGGGGAGAGTTCCCACGTCACCTTCTCGTCAGAAAGCCCTCGTCCTCGGTGGTGCGGGCGGACATGTGCAGGGCTGTGGGTGACCAGGCGTGTCTCCACAGGCATCCCCACTGTGTGCACGGGCGCGTGGACCGTGGCCAGGCTCTCCTTAGAAGACACGGGGTGAGTGCCGCAACCCCTCACCCCAGGTCAAGTGATCCCGACCCTCTGCCTCCCACAGTCTGGGCTGCACCCGCCCCCAAGTCAGACCCATGAGTTACCGGAGTTTCCTGGGCCTTCACCTGCCCGTCCCCCTGCTGCTGGGTTACACTGCGGGGTCCCTCCCCTCCTGTTCGCAGGTTGTGAGGTGGGGAAGCACAAAAGAAAACAAAATCTCTGGACAGGGATGGAGGTGGCAAGGTCTCTAGATGCTTGGTCATTGTGCCTTTCCCCTGGGCATGTGGCCATGGGGTCGCTGGGGCCGGGGGGGGGGTGCAGGGGGCAGGCGTACTGACCGGGGAAGTGGTGTTGGCGCAGGCAGCCCCCACCGGCTCAAGGGAGGGGAGCCCGCAGACTGGTCCGCAGCAGGTGGTGACCGATTTTTCTCCCCTCTCTCCTGCAGTTGCTGGGATACTAACGAGCACAGTGGCCCCTGGTGGTTGATTCGGGCACCGATTTTACTTTCCATTGTAGTAAGTGGCTGGGGCACGGGAGCGTGAGTTGCCCCTCGGGTGCACACCTGGGGGAGAGTGGGCATTGTACAGCATTAAATGCCAAGGCCCATGCCCCTCAGTCTGAGAGCAGAACCTCACAGGAGGGTGGGGTGGTTGCTGCCCGTCCTCCCCCAGGAGGTCCCAGCAACTAGACGATGGGACAGAGCAGAGAGGGAGCTCGTGTGTCCCCCTCACTGTTGGGGAGGTGCCTCTGGGGAGTCACAAGGAGGCTGACCTATTAGGACAGGTGAGGCCCAAGCAGGATTTCCATTTGTCCTTTTCACTCTCCAAATTCATGCGTGCACGCTGCCACTGCTGCTGGGACCACACTGCGTGGTGCGGCCGACCGCCGACATCCAGCCCAAGTCGGGGTGAGGAGAGGGTGTTGGCAGAGGCAGGCTGGGCAGGGCTCCAGCCCTTTGTGAACGCAGGCTGCATCCGTGGTGGGGTTGGGGGGTCGGGAACAAACGTGCATCTCTGTCCTGCAGGTCAATTTTGTTCTCTTCGTCAGCATTGTGCGGATTCTGCTGCAGAAGCTCATGTCCCCAGACGTCGGCGGCAGCGAGCAGTCACAGTACAAGTGAGTGCCATGGCCACCCAGCGAGCCGCCCTCACAGCCTGGAAACCGAGAGTTGGGGGGAGGAAGCGAGAGTGTGGGGAGCAGAGAGAAGGGGCTCCGGGGTCTGGAGTCGTGGGTCTGGCACCCAGCACGTGGCCTGAGAGCTGCTTTTAGGGACTGGTGCACAGCGTCCTGCCTGACGCGGGCAGGCAGGGTGACGGTCCAGGTGCCGTCCCCACTGCACCTCAGTGTGCTGTCCATAGTGAGCCCTGCTGTGCCAGCTGACTGTCCTCCGCGGCCACTTCTTTGGATCTGCAACATTCTTCCGGCCCCTCGGAGCACAGTCTGCGCCAGCACTGATGCCGGTCTGGTACTTGATGACAGAGATGATTCTATAAATTTCCATCAGGAGAGTAGAGAGAAAAATAAAGCCCTGGACTCGAGTGTGAAGCGACCCCTAGTGTAGTGGGCAGGGGCCGGTCCAGCTGCTTGGAGCCACGGACTCAGACCGTCTAGGCTGCAACCCAGGGTGGGTGCCCCTCGCCTGTCTCCTTCTGACTTGGGGAGACAGGAGCTGATGGTGGGGTGCCCCCCAGCTGGAGGCCTGCAGCCCCGCCGCACCTGCTCAGGGCCCTTCTCTCTGCCAGGAGGCTGACCAAGTCCACCCTGCTGCTCATCCCTCTGTTTGGCGTCCACTACATGGTGTTTGCCGTGTTTCCCATCGGCATCTCCTCCAAGTACCAGATCCTGTTTGAGCTGTGCATGGGGTCCTTCCAGGTGCGTGTGGTGGGGTGCCCCGTCCCCCTCTGGCCCCCCCACCCCTCCCAGCATGTGTGTGGAGCCCCTGACGTGCCCCCTCATCCATCCACAGGGCCTGGTGGTGGCCGTGCTCTACTGCTTCCTCAACAGCGAGGTAAGCCCTCTCATGTCCTGGGCCCACATATGGAGGCGTGGGCTGTGGGGACGTCCCGAGGGGCCCCGGCCGGCACCCAGAGCCCCGCTCCTGTCGGGTGCGACCCACAGCCGGCATCTGTGGTCTCTTGGTCCAAATGGCCAGGGCCATGCACCATCTGGGTCCCTCCTGCCAGCTCTGACCACCACGCCCCTCTCTCCCTGTCCTTCCTCTTCCCAAGCCCATTTCCATCCACCTGGCGGGATGCGATGGAGGGGTGAGGGCAGGAAGGGCTGGAGGGGGGAGTGTTTTCTACCTGAGGTCATGGCCTGAGCGTCCCATCCCAACCCCCAGGTGCAGAGTGAGCTGAGAAGGTGGAGGCAGAGCCAGTGCCCGAGCCCGCCCTCCGGCCGGGGCGACAGGCTGCACAGCCTGTCCATCTCCAGGAACGGCTCGGAGAGCACCCTGCACTGCCCCCGCAGCTCCCGCACGCCATCCTTCCTGCAGACGGAGACCTCGGTCATCTAGTGCCGGCCAGCCCGGCCCCAGAGGGACGCAGCCACCGTGGGGCCCAGGGCCAGAGTCACTCAGCACCAGCCTGGAGAACTGGGCCTTCACTCGCCCCATCCTAGGGCCTGGGTTACTGCGGGAGAGACAGGGACTGATATCTAGTATCGTGACATTCTGCGTGTAGGCGATTTTGTCCATTACATGTCCCTGTGCAGACGGACCCATTTTCAAAGAGAATGGGGGAGACCGGATGACCCCTGAAACAAGATGAGCTGGCCTGGACTCGGGTCTGGTGGCCATGCAAGGAAGACGAGGGGTTTCTGAACTCCATGTCTACCCTTGGCTGGGAGCTGGGCCCCCTGGAGGGAGGGGGTCCCCCCTCTGCATGGCTGCCATCCCTCCCCCACCTGGGGCCCCACCAGGGCTGCCGTCTGTCTGCGGGGCACAGAAGCTGGCGGGGGCTCCCCTGAGATTGCTCCTGCAGGCCAAGGCACCCCCTCCTTCCTCAAAGGCCACAGCAGCAGGGAGCAGTGTGTCAGCCCTCGAGGGGTCCCTGCCTTCCGGGAGCCCCTTGACCGTGGGATGGACTGTCAGAGTCGCTTCAGGCCCCTCCACCCAGCAGCCTCTGGTCACCAGGGCACCCTGGAAACAGGTGTTGAGTCTGGTGGGAGCAAACCTACTCTCTCCTCGAAGAAAATAATCTTTATGTCGTTTCTGTTTCAATGGAGAATTATCGTGACACAAATAAAAACGGACTGCGTGCCCCCGTGCAGTGCTGGCCAACAGCGGTCCTGGCCGAGGGCCCTCAGGCTGGCTGCCTTGGAGGCAGGTCTAAGGTGTCAGGGTGCAGGGCACCGGCGGGCACCTATTTATTGATCGTTATTGGGCGCAGGCCCCAGAGCCAGCGTGTCCTTTTACAATGCTGTGGATGTGTGTGTTGCCGCCGGTAAGCACTTCAATAAATCTGGTTTCATATCTGTACGCCGAGTCGGAGTTGCTCCGAGGGCCCAGGGTCTCAGACTGGGGACGAAGCCAGGCTCCTCGGCCGCATCCCAAGGGAACCCCTCCCACCCGAGGTGGCACCTGGGCGAGGGTGCAGAGGATGGGGTGGGTACGCAGCACCTCCGTGGCCCTTGGAAATGGCCACACCTCCCCAGGCACTTGGGCACCTGACAGGACACCCTCCTCCCAGTGGTGGGTCAGCGGTGCCACGAGGCCCCCTGTCCCAGGGAGGGACCTGCACTTGACCACCCAGCTCCACAGAACCCAGCAGCCTGCTGACCGGGGACAGGCGAACACGTGTGTGCTTGTGCGTGCCCATGCGCCTGTGTTTGCGTGTGTGCACGCCTTGCAGTAACCCCTGACCTCATCGGTGCCACAAACAGCTGAAACCTATTTCTAATCAGCTCCACACCCACAAAAGGCTTCGTTTCAGGAGGCCCAGAGCCCACGGCTGGAGTGTGAACTGTCAAGAGCAGGAACTCAGCACCAGCCTCGGGTGGCTTTCCTAAGAGCAAAGAGGCGGGCAGGTGGGAGAGGCCTGGACCCAGTCTGTCCTGGCTCCCGGTGGTCAGTGCTGGGCCAGTGGGGTCCATGGAGGAGCGGACAGGAGCATTGCCCGGCGGGGGGCGGGGGGGAGGAATGAGCGAGGGCTGCGGGCTCTGAGGCTGACATCTCTCGCTGTGGAACCAGCCACACGCCCCTTCTTGGGAACAACGGCAGGTTTCACCAGGTTGTTTCCGGTTCCGGAGGGGTCCTCACACCTCAGGCGTGACGGGCAAGGCTCACTCAGACAGGGGAAGACTCTGAGGGCCCCCCATCTGCCCATCTCCCCGCTGGAGGCGAACATTGGGGGTGCAATCCCCTGGGTCTGTGCCCTCCTCCCCCAGCCCTCCCTCTGTCCTTCCTCTTCCTCACGGACCCTGGTCCTGCTGTAATTGCGATTCCTGCATGTGCTGTCTCACCAAGGACGGTGGCGTGGGTCTCAGACGCCTGCACCCAGGCTGTCCCGTTTGCGGCAGCTGCAAATGTTCCTCAGTGGGACTTACTCTCGTCCGCCCCCTCACCCCCCGATGAATGTGTGAGTCGTCCATGAGGGCTCTACATCGGCCTGGGTGTCCCCACTGGGCACATCCCCCCAAGGGGACACGTCCGTCCAGGAGCCAACGCGGAGCTCTGGGCAGGTGCGGCCACCGTGGTCCCCACCCTCCGGGACCACATCCCCTCCCGGGCACAGGCTGCAGTCCCAACCCTGGGGGGCGGTGAGCGGCACGCCCCCACACACACACCCGAGGCCTTTTCTTTACTGCTGGCTCCAGCTGAGCCACCTGAACGCAGTTTCACAATCGCTCCCTGCTCCTGGGAAACGGGGACACGGCTCAGCAGAGGCCGAGGAAGGATTTAGGGCGCCTTTTGTACTGAAGAGCGTCCTTTGGAAGATGGAAAGAAAAGGACTCTCGCTTCCTTTATCTTCTCAAAAGGCTCAGTGAGGGCCGTGCAGCAGGTGGGGTGGTCGGTGGGTGGGCGCCTCACTCAGGAAAACAGCCCCGGCTGGGCTGCGCAGCAGGCCTCTGCGTGAGCTCCGGGACGTTCCCTGCCTCACGCCCAGCCCTGGAGGAGGAGGGGGAGGGGGAGGGGGAGGGGGAGGAGGAGCAGCAGCAGCAGAAGGGAAAGCAGCCATTGCAGTGGAGTCAGAAACTGTGGGGCCCGCTCGGCTGCTCTCTCGCTGAGAGTCGGTGTGCACATGTGCACACCTGTGCTGCAGGCAGTCAGGTCCCAGCACCGCGTGAGCAACCACAACCCTCCCACCTGTAAGGAGAGCACAGAGCGCTCATGTCCGACCACAGAGTGACTGCCGTTCTGCACAGTTTTGCGGAGCGCACTCTCTTGCACCGGCCGGCCGGCCCGCTGTGGCCGTGAAAGCTCATAGGCTGTGTCCTCAGCTCTGGGGCGGCTGCAGCCCAGAGGCACCACCCTGCCCCCACGCAGGTGGCTCACACTCAGGCCTCCGACGCATGGGAGACTATTTCAAGGCTGTTCTAAAAACAAGTGGGGACATTCTCAGAAAAAGAGCGTCCTGGAAGAGGCCGTATTTCCTCTGAAGTTTAGAATACACTAAAAACATTTCTATTCAAAAACAGTGATTTATTTTCTGGGAATGTTGATGTGACATTCCGTAAAATGGATTCTGTACAGAACATATGTATTCTATGTACACAATATACATGCCCACGTGTGACAGGCCCCATGGGGACGACGCTCCTCCCAGCGGGTCCCGTGACGCCTCGCTGTCCGTCCCCTTAGAGCACTTCCTGCAGAAGCTGCTGCAGCCTCCTCTGCTCGTCCGCCACCGGGGCCGCCCACTCGCTCTTCACATACTGCACGTCCACGTGGCCCGAGGCTCTGGCCATCACCAGGGCCAGGAAGCTGCCACTGGTTTTCTCGGGCTCTCCCACAACGGTCAAGGTCACCAGCCTGGAAGCAAGAAGCACAGGCTGTGGGACCGGGAGTTTTCCAGGGCAGGGTGAGCAGGAAGAGAAACTCTGAACTACTCACTGAGTCACAGTGAAAGGTGAGCTCAGAAATAAACACAGCGGAGTTCACACTGACAGCTCGGAAACGTATTTCTGAATTAGAGGGCTGCTGGACTGACTGCCCGTGATCGCCCCTGGTAGGACCAAGGACAAGCTTCCCGACAGGCCCACACGCACACCTGGGTCCATAGGCTGGCCCAGCGAGGACCCTGCGGTGTCCGGCTGCCTGCCACCATCCCCCCTCCCTGTCGGGTGCAAGGCGGTCTGATCCTGCCACCCAGCCATGGCTCTGGAGCCCACAGCCTCACTGGGGGAGAGACAGGCGAGAGGCCAGCCCTCGTGGGACCACAGATAAGCACATCTTGGAAAACTGCAAGCTGTGAGGGTTTTCACCACCTGCTGGGCCCTTCAACACTGCCGGCCAGTCACAGAGTGAGTGCGGGCAAAGCCTCATCGCCGCATACTGGGAGGAAAGGGGGCCAGGACCGGCTTGGGGCGTGAGGAGGGCACAGCTCACTGCTGACCTCTGTGGGTTTGGGAAACCCTCACAACCGGTGCAGAAACGGCAGTCAGTGCCACCACGGCCGGGCTGACACGCGCTGCTAGCTCACACTAAACCTTCAGAGGTGCCCCCGGCCACTGAGAGTGGGTTGCTGATCATTGTGATTTTAACTCAGCTCAGAGAGTGGCAAATTCTTTCTTCTACTGAACTCCAGCCTGTGAAGTTCTACTAGTTTCTCGTTCTTCACAGTTGAAAAATAACTGAGCGCTTTCTGTGAACATTACTTCTTTGACTCAAACACTGCAGCTGACCACCGAGGCAGGCGGCGTCTTGGAGAAGGTTCCGGATCCCCCATCTTCTCTCTGTGCCCATCTGAGCTGCCCCTGCCGTGCCAGGGTCTCCGCCCGACACTCGGACTCCAACCGACCAACCCCGTGCCGGGGCCCCCGCCCCACACACTGTGCTGCTGCGCTGGGGCCCGCCTGTCCCCCGGGACCCCACCTCCCAAGTCTCTGCCCTCCTCGCCCTCCTCGGTGCGACCTTCGTGTCCTGCCCATTTCAAGTCCTGACCCTCCGGCCCACACTTTGGACCTCTCCCTCCTCGTCCCTCCCCATCACACTGGGGACCCGCGGATGGATTTTGTTGTGCTTGTCGGCACCTCGCCCCACCAGACGGAAGCCAGCAGCCATGCCAGGCGCACAATAGGTGCTCAGTAAGTATTTCATTTGCTCATTAACTGACCAACTTCTTGTAATAAACTGCATGTATGTCGTGTTAAAATGTGAATCATGGTCTGGGTTTGGATGATGCGTTTTTAATAACGATAAACATGCACGCACTTGAGCTGGACACCATTTCGGTCTCATCAGGGCATCCTCACCTGCTGTCAGTGACACCATGTGACCCATTTCCGGGGGGTGGCGGCCCTCCCCAGGTTGCTGGGGCTCCATAGGAGGGATGATTGACAAGAAACGCTGACTGTCTAGAAAAAAGGCCAGTGAACTCACGAAGTGGGTCAGGAGAGAACCCCTCACAATGGGAGCTTTTATAAATAGTTCGAGTTTCCATTAATAAAACATGACGGAAATTGCTGGAAGCACATCAGGGCTCTGAATCAGGACCCCCACACGCACCTGCGTCCACAACCGGAATGACGACAACCTCCCTCTGGGGCCGAGAAGCGTCCCCGACTGAGACACGCGAGTGTTGGGGACTGCCCTGCCTGGGCTCAGGGAGCTGTGACCCACCGTGACTTAGGCTGAGTGACAGACCTCCAGACCAGGAGCCACTAAGGAGACAAAATTTATTCCCCTGGCATGAACACTACCTGTTCTGTACCTGGCCTTTAATGCTTGATCAGTTAGCCAATGACAGGTAATAATTCTCTAGGAAAGAGATTGGACCTAAGACAGGCATTGATCACGAAAAGGCGTCTGGGAAGAGACTGGGTGTGGAATGAAGGGGTGATCGACATCAACCCCTGCCTCCTACCTCAGCTATGTCAAAGCCTGAGTCTTTGTTCTTAGATGTGAGAGATCCAAGTCTCCTGAATGCCTTTGTCTCCTGACTGCCAGGCTCAAGCCTACAGAAACAGAAATAGCCAAAGGGGCAGCCCAGACCGGAGACGGCTGACCCCCGGGGTAATCAGGCCTGGGACATAGAATATGCAAGATCCTGTGAGATCTGTTTGCTGGAGGATGTTATTAACTTGGAATTTGAAGGCACAGACAGGAAACCAAAACTAGCCCTTTGAGCCATGTAGTCCTTTCATATGATAAAACTCCAATCTCTGCCCGGAATCAAAACAGGAGTTCTGTTAGCATCTTTGGAAGTCACCTGTTTCCTTTGACCCTTTCTGCTAGATTGTGAATCCACAAACTGAGTCGGCTTTCTTAATAAAAACCTACTTGGGTAGAGGGACGGAGTGCTTTCCACTAGAGAAAGTGCCCACGCTGTCTCTATCCCCCCATGGAAGTTTCTGTGTATGTCCTTCTCGTGTTTTGACGAGCATCCGCAGCAGGGATGGATACTGCAGGATGGTATCCTCTTCATAGGAGGTGCCAATCGCCCAGCGACGGCCCTTCTGGAACCAGACGGAGGCCTGGCCCTCCCCCCGGCACACATGGAGGCCAGTATGCCAGCAGCCCGCGGAGCCACAGTGAGCTCTCCAATCCACACACTGCTCTGGGCTACACTGAAACCCACGTACTCTAGTTGTTAAGATGTTACTTAAATTTATAAATATAAAAATAATACTCACATGTAAATACAAGTAAAGGCATTTTTTTTAAAGTACTGAAATGCTGTGCATAAATGAAAAGCCCACCAGTGGCTCCTGCAGGAAGGACGGGGCAGGGCCATGGGTCCCGCCGGACTCACCCGTCTGGGGAGACACAGTGCTTGGCCACCGGGCCCAGGTCGCTGTCCAGCAGGTCCCACACGTAAAGGCAGGAAGCGTCGTCCCAGACGAAGAAGGACGCGGGCCTGGTCGGGGACCACTGCAGGCCGGTGACAGCGCAGCCCGCGGTGCTGTGGTCCCACTGCAGGAGCGGCTGCTCACACGCCAGCTGGTGAAGCCGGACGCTCCCGTCACTGCAGCCAGCCTGCGGGGGGGGTGGGTGGGGGGGGACGACACTGTGCACGATGGTCTTTTCCTTTTCCGCCCAACCCCAGCAGCCAGGGACATTTTTCAGAGCATTCGCTTTTTTCAGTTCATTCAGCAAAAAATAATTTGATGTAGTTTTTGTTTTTAGCACATAAAATTCTAACCTTAAACCTGCCCTGGCATACCACCAAGATGAGCACGCACCTCGGAGGGTCTGGCACATCCGCACCTACCTCCCCCGAATGGCCCCCAGTCCGTGAACTCAGTGCATGCAGGGAGAGCTGTCTGTTCCTAGCACAGTGGGACCTCCCTAACCCCAGGCCCCATGGCAAGAAACCAGCTGCCTTTAAAAACGCCACACGCGTTTACGTCGATGACATAGTTCTACAGCCCCTTGGACAGAAAAGTTCCTGAAACAAAACTTAGCTGGTTCACTAACAGACGGAGTTCTTAGCTAAAAAGGGGCTTTCAAGTGCTTTTCACCCCATGTACCCAGCCCGTCACACACTCGGACGCAGCCGGGCGAGACCAGCAGCTGGGAGGGCTCCGTGGGCCTGAGGATGGAGCGACAGACGAGCAGGGCTCCTGTGGGGCCTGCGGGGGTCAGGGGTCGAGGGTCAGGGGCCGGGGGCAGGGACCAGGCTCGGCCTGTGTCCTGTGCACTGAGCACTTGGACTGCCCCAGTCTGGGCTTCTGACTACATCTGCTGCACAGGAGCCAGGGCTGCCTGGAGAAAGGGCCGACCCCAGGGTTATTATTATCCCAAAACGAGTGTCACAGAGTGACATCGGATGCCCCCAGGATAGGCTGAGCAGAGCACAGAGGCAGCACACGACAAGTAGCCCCGAGGAGAGTAAGGAGCCGTGTGTCTGCACTGACATACACGCCTCCTACGTGCCTAACATACACACCTGACACGCACACCTACATATAGAAGACAGCCAACTAGTACATGTGGAATTCACAATGAAGGGAAAGCCACCACCTGCAATGACCCTGACAACAGACGCTGGCAAGGACCACACCTGGATGCAGGTGAGGACGTGACAATGCAGGTGAGCGTGCGAGGGGCGGCAGCACCCTCCCCCGCCACGAAGCGGGTTCATCAGAGGGGGGGTGATGGCCCCTCGGAGGTGGTCCCCCCCATCCTGGGGCCTGCAGGTGGGCGAGAACACACACCCAAGTCTGGCCGTAGGGAAGCTTCCCCAACTCAGGCTGAGGAGCACGCTGCACCCTCCCACTCGGTCAAGGTCCTGAGAGACCACACGCAGTCTGAGACCCAGGAGACGTGCGACCCGGGAGGCTGCTCTACGTGTAAAGGACGTGACCGGGACAACAGGACACCGCCGTCACAGCCACAAGCAGGGGCACCCTGCCCCTGCACCGGCTTCCTGGTGATTCAGGCGCAACTACGGCTGCAAGAGAAACCCACACTCGGCCACACGGGATGGACATCACGCCTGCAACTGGCCCACCAGCCACAGGGCAAGCATCCACACACAGAGGCAGCACGCGCAGATGTGGCGGCAAGCGTGCGGCACGCAGGGACCCCCTCTGCTGTTCCGGGACCTTCTCTCCAGGACTAAATTATGTCAGGATACAAAGCTTTGCAAAGATCCCCAGTAGCCACATCATGACCCGTGTGGATGGGACCTGCGGTAGACCCCATGGCGAGGTGCACACACGGCCCAGGGCACCGGTAAGTGATCTGCTCAGGAGTCCCCACCCGTCCCGGCAAGTGTCACCCACACAGAACCAACCGGTGCTCTACAACCCTGACTCCTTACCAGGAACAGTGGCTCTCCAAACGGTGAAAAGTCGATCGCACTCACGCTGACCGGCCTTGGGCCTCGCTGGCGGGGCATGAAGCACTTGGGGGGCACCCTCAGACCCTGCCTGGTGCCGTGACCTACGACACCCTGCCAGGAGAGGACAAGGGTCACCGGGGCACCGGGCTCAGCCCAAGGTGAGCCAGCGCCAGCCCTCCCGGGGCAGCGGGATCCACTCGGCCAACTCTGCTCTCTCAACGGCATTTGTCGGGCAGCCCCGGGGGGTGGGGGGGGGGGCTCTAGAGCAAAGACCTGGACGCTCCTCACCACATCGGTGCCGACGACAAAGCGGTCAGGGTCCGAGGGCAGAAACTTGATGCTCAGTGTCTGCGGGGTCCCCCAGTGTCCGTCACCTTTGTGGGCAAGGCTGGAAAACACAGCAGAGACCCAGGACGGCGCTCTGAACTGCGAGGGCAGAGGTGGCATAGTGCACCGGCCGCGGCCACGCGTCAGCAGGGGAGTGACGGGCTGTTCTAGGGGCCCGGCTCTGAGTGCTGATCCCGCCCCCGTCCCCACGCTTCGGGGGCTTCTCCGGCCAGGTCTGAGCTGCGCTTCTGCTTCTCCCCGCCTCGCCCCATGGGAACTGCTCCCAGACAGCTGTCCCCTCCCACCCTGCCTCTCAGATGGCACAGCCGTCCCTCGGTCCCCACAGCGGCGCCTCCTTGGGGGCAGTGTCTGCGATTTCTCTGTCAGCTGCTCCCCGTGAGGCCGCGGGAGCCCAGTGGGGGGCCGGCTCGGTCTGGGACTGTGGTGCTGAGTTCTCAGCCGGCGGCCCAGCGGGCAGGCAGTGGTTTCTCCCCCACTGCAGGCACACTGCACCCCAGAGTCCTGGGCAGGGCCTCAGTCCCAGCTCCCTGCTCAGGTGAGACCCGTGGGCTGTGCTACAGGGGCTGCGGCCTGGCCTGGCAGGGCCTGAGTGTTGGCTCCAAGCCGGGCCTCCACACGCAGAAGCTGCCCATCGGCTTCAATTCCCTCCTTGCTCCGGGCCTCCCTGGCACCCTGCCGTTCAGGCCCCTGCTGAGTCTGCTGTCCTACTGCTCAGCTCACACAGTGCACGTGTTTGTGACAGGGGAGGCCACGCCACCCGAGTCAGAACCAGGACTCTGGCCCACCCTCCACTCAGGACTGCAAATGCCACTTGTGGCTGAGGACAGCCTCCTGCCCCCCAGGGGCACAGCTGGGCTCCCCCAGGCGGCCCAGGTCCTGCCCCACCCTCCTTCCCCATTCCTCATCTGTGTGCGGGACCTGGCAACCGAGCCAGATGCCTGGGCGGAAGCAGGTCACCCTCTCAGCAACCCTAGGCCCCTCCGTCCAGTTCTCCCTCTAGCTGGAAGGCTCCCTCCCTCACACCTGCTGCCCTGGACGGGACCACCCTGGGCCCTAGGACTGCCTCCCTCTGCGCCCGCCTTACAGGCTCAGTCGTGAATGGCATCCTGTTGCCAGCAAGCGCATCACGGAGGTCCTCCGCACAGCAAACACTCTTGGGTATGGCCACAGACGTCCCCCTCTCTCTTGACAGCAAACCGCCCGGCAGCACCCCAAACGGTCACCTACTGCCCCTCTGACCGGAGCTGGCCCTTAGTCACTTCTCTGAGAAGTCACCACTCATCCCGCAGGCAGCCCTCTGAGCATCCCCACACCACGTGCAGGTCCCGACAGAGGGACTCAAGCACGTGGCACACGCACGGCGGACGGGGAGACGGGTCCCCGCCTCAGCCTCCCAAGCTCGGTGACTGACGGCAGAGGGCCTGGGGCCGGGCGAGGACACTCTGGAGGGCCGTGCCAGCAGAGCTCCAGGGCAGGTGGCTGTCTGTGGCCCGTGTGAGTCAGCAACTCCTCACAGCCACGTCTGTGCCTCCTCCCCTTTCTAGGCACCCAAGGGACCAACGAGAAGACCCCTCACACACACAGGATGCCCACCTGCAGGCCCCGCTGTGACCACCGGTCTGCACCCTTACAGGGGCCCAGGGGCCCCCGTGTGCACGAGGGACTGGGCTCGGCGACCAGCCCAGGGTCCCCTCCGGCTGACTCTTCACGTGTCAGCTGACTCCCGTAAACGTGACTGACTCCCGTGTGGACTGCACTGAAATCGACCGCAGGTGGTGCACGGTCTCAAGCCTGTGCTGCCCACAGCTCCCGGGTGATTCTGTCTGGAGATGGGGGCACCACTGACCGCCACTCCTCCCGGGCAAACCGTGTGCTGCTAGGAGCCCCCGGACTGCAGCAGAGGACAGAACGGACTTCCTTCAGAAACGAACTGACAGGGAACGCGAGCACCATGAGCGGAACCTGCGTGTTTCACGAGAACGTTCACGCCGTATCACGCTACATGACTACAAGCAGACACCTGAACTTCTCAACAGAACGCTCAGTCCCGGTTTCCGGTTCCACCTTGCTGCACGGTTGTGTTGACACCGATGACAAACAGGTGAACTGCGCCGCTTCGTAAGATGGACACAGCTTTAATCAAGGACAACCAGCTGGGGGCCCACAGACTCATTAACCGCCGGCCCCAGCCGCCCCCTCAGTCTGCGGCACGGGGTGGGGGGGTGGGTTGGCCCTGCTCCAGGAGGGGCGGTCCTACCTGTCGCCCAGGTGAGACGCGGTGCTGTGCACCAACTTCACCCTCCCTCCAGGCAGTAACCCTGCGGACAGAGAAAGGAGGAAGGACAGCGTGGTTAGGCTGAGGGGCCAGGCAGAGGCGGCGCCTGTGACATCAGCCCTCTTGAGTCAGCAGAGAAAGACGACCCTGTAGGTCACAGTTTCTGGGAAAGGCTGCTGGACTCCAGAAGCCCTTACATTTCAGACTCGATAAAATACAATGAGGACAGCACACCAGGCAAAACACAAGCAAACAATTTCACACACCTTAGGCTCCTCACAGAAGCACACCTGCGAGCAGGCACCTGCTGGGCTCTGGGGAAGACTGACCACCGCCCCCACTCCGCCCCCGCCGTCTCTGCCCCTGTCCTGACCCCAGAGGACACCACGCCTTCCCACCGCTTCCCTCTGGCCCCTGGCCGTTCACGGGCCTGCTTCCTCTGTGATTCCCATACCATCCTCCTGTTCGGTAATTTCCGCAAAGGGGAACTAGAAATTTATGTATCTTGAAACCCAAATTCTGGGCAAGGCACTTCCTTAAAACCACAACGCAAACAAACCCAACACGCAGCTGCACAGGTGGCTGTCATTGCAGAGCGTCCCTGTGGCCGTCACAGGCGGGCAGTGGCCCTGCACCTTCCCACTGCTGCTCCCTGGGAAGCTGCCCCCAACCGGGGCCAGTGCCCTTGACAAGCACCCCTTCCGACCTCAGGGTGCATGTCCCTGAAGACCTCACTCCCTGCCCACTCGCCCTTGTTTGCTGGCACCTGGGACAGGGCCAGGCTGCTCAGAGAAGACTTATCAGTGAGCACTCAGTCCCAACCCCGAGGTGAGTTCCCTGGCCGGCCCCTCACCTGAGGCACACACAGCAGAGCCTGGAACCCCAAGACGTCCCCAACGTGCACCTCGGGGACAAGGGGACACACAGACGCACACAGAACTTACAAGCCCCCTGACAACACTCAGCCCGAATGCTCTCCCACCCCCATCACGGAGGGGCTCGCTCAGCAGCTAGTAAGGTATGAAATACAGAATTTAACGTCCATTTTTCAGGTAGCTGACTACTTATTTTTCAAAGTGGTTCTTTGTTCATCGTAGCACTGACTGAAATTAGTTTTTTCACTTCATAGTTACCTAAGTCACTCACTGAACCTGCCACGTCTGCCTTCGGCAATTCAACCACCACCTGAAAACAGAACGTGGAAACGAACGTCAGCGCCTTTCGTGACTGGGAAACCAGTGAAGCCAGTGCAGGTCCGACCAGACGGCTGTCTGTCCCGGGGGCTGCGGTGTCACTGCCGCACCGAGAAGGGCAGCCACCGCCCTCGGAACAGCGTCTCACAGCAAAGCCGGACTCCCCTCCTCTGCTCCGTCCTGTCCCTCGGTGACTGGTCAGCGGCCAGCGCCCCCAGCCGCCCGGGGCCCTGTGACCTCCTTGGTCCCTGCCGCCTGCCACTGGTGCACCCACCTCCCTGTCCCCCCGGGCCCCGCAGGCTCCTCGCCCCCACCTGTCCTGACGTCCCGTCACCCCTACCCCTGCCCCGCTGCCGGCCAGCTCGGTCTCGGTGGGCTGGCCACGCACCCCACCCCCAGAGCCCAGGCTGTGGGGCCCTTGCCTGTGCACCCCACTCACCCACACGTTGAGACCCCCGCTCTCGTCCAAGGACGCAACGTGGAAGGACAAGCCCGGCGTCTCTGACACGCGGAGAGAAGGGGTGACCGGTTGGCTGGGACTGCCGCGTCACGCACTGAGGGGAGGGTGTGCGGCGGAGGGGGCCACATACCTTCCTGGGCAGGAAAGGGCGAGAGGACAAAACTCTGCCTCTTGCAGCCGGACGCCGAGACAGGCTCCACAGCGCGCAGTGGGCTGTGGTGGCTTGTGGAGGAGAGGAGGCCGTCTGGGGAAGGCACATAGCTCGCCGTGAGCGGTGCGTCCCAGAACGCAGCACACGCCACACGGGGACACACACGTGCTGCTGGGACCCCCGGGAAGGACTACCAGGAAGTGGCACGTGGCCGTCACTTTCCGCATCACCGGGAGGCAGAGACCACGGGCCCCAAACTGCCCATGAGGAGGGGGACGGCTGTCCCGTCTCCAGGCAGCAGGGCCTGAGGACAGACGGCAGGGAGACGATTCGCCCCCCAGCGCCCCCACCCGTCATAGACACTGCAAACGCCAGGACACAGCACGGCTGGCAGCAGCCCCCAGGACAGGATGCGGGGGTGGGGCGGGAGGCCGGACACAGCTCCCGTGAGAACGCCGGTCACAGCGTTCCGGCGAGGAACACTCCCCCTAAACCAGGCACAGAACAGAAAATCCAAGCTCCACCTGCACCCTGCGTCTCAGCGCCTCGAAAAGCAAACAGACAGAAACACCTGGAACCAGAAGCACAGAACAAAATTAAAAAAAAAACAAAACAGCAAGAAACACGGTGAGAGTCAGGGGCTGAGCCAAGGAGAGGAGCTGAGAAGAGGGCACCCCACCTCGGAGGCGAAGTGTGAAGCACAGTTTTGGGGCTGATGGGCAGCGCGTGCCCATTCCTGGGGGTCTGGACGCTGGGCGGGTTTCCAGGCAGGGCTGGCAGCGAGCGCAGGTGCGTCGGGGACGCGGGCGGTGCGGCCCCACGGCCTCCTGTGCAGGCGCACATCCCGAACGGGCCGCTGTCGCTCCCCTAGGGTCAAGAGCTGCTGTCGGGCGACAGAACCAAACCCAAACACCTGTTCCCTCCACGTGTGGACACGCGTGCCCAGACAGGTAGACACGCTGCATGTTCGTGGTGGCTGAGTGTCCCGCAGGGCAGGTCAGGAAGAGAGAGTTCAGGGGAGCGAGGGGAGCGCGGCCCGCAGAGGAGACCTGGGCGCACACGTCCAGTGAAGGGCTGGCGCCCGGAACACACACCAGGCCCTCAAGACTTGGTGATGTGAAAGCAAGACACCCACTGAAGTGCGTCAGGGACCCAAGCAGGCCAGCCACCAGGCCACACCAGGGCAGACCAGCACACGCGCTGCCCCCACGAGCCATGTTCCCGGGGCACCGTGGGTGAGCACCCCAGGGAGGCGCCGCCACACCGACAGGCTCGCGTGCCACCCAGGGCGCAGGCTCCCGCAGCTCACGCCTCACGGGAGCACAGAACGGGACGGGCACGTCGTCGTCACGGGCTCACAGCCCATCAGCTGGAGTGAACCAAGAACCCGCCAGCCGGTGGGTGGAAGGACAAACCCCCTGGGTGGTTTCTGGAGCGAGAAGACCGTTCAGCAGAGGGGAATGGACAGTGAACCACGAAGGTGCCGCCCGAGGGAGGACGCCGGACCCCAAGGTCCATGCTCCCCGCGACTCCCAGTACCTGACGTCTGGGAAAAGCACGATGCGGAAACGGGGTTGACCAGCGGCGGTGGGAGAGCAGAGATGCAAAACCACTCGGGGGTGGGGCCGAGGGCTCCTCTGAGGACGGAAAGACAGATGGTGTGAAGCCGACCGGCTGCGGTCGGTGGAGCGGCCAGGCCCCTTGTGTCCCTGAGCAGCTGGGAAGGAAGGAGTGTGAGATGGGCACTGACGGGCGCTGCCTTGGGAGCACCGAGAGGGAGCCCCGGACAAGAGCCCCTGCTCAGCGGCAGGGGCAGCGGCCGCCATGAGTGGGTGGTGGTGGTTGTTTGGCTGTGGTTGGTGTGGTGGTAGTTGGTGGGCTGTGGTTGTGTGTGGTGGTGGTTGTGGTTGGTGTGGCAGTAGCTGGTGGGCTGTGGTTGTGGTGGGTTGTGGTTGTTTGGTTGTGGTTGTGGTTGCAGCTGTGGCCACCTGGCATGAAGGGTTGATGGGGTCTAACCAAGGATCTGGGCCAGTCCAATTGTTCTGGCTCCTCTCGTCCCGTTGGTGGAGTTGACTAAGCTGGGTGCACACGTACCAACACACTGTAAGCTAACCTAAAACTACGTGTCACTCCGACAAACCAGAATCCACAAACTCGACAGAAAGGACACAGCCGCCTGCTAACCGGCACCTACAGGCGTTCCTGCTCTTCCATTGGTCAAATGCCTCCTGTGCTCAGAGGTTGGACCCCACCTCCAGGTTGTAACCTGGACAACAAATGCCAAGGCCTTTCCGGCGCCCCTCCCACACAGCCCGGCTGGTCCGGAGACGCCCGGCTGGTCCAGAGACACCTGTAGACCTCACGGACCCGTGGAAAACGTCGCCGTCCTGAACGTCCAGCAGCAGTCACTCAGCCTGATGTAGCGGTGCACCCTCGCGTCCTCTCTGAGGTCCCACAGGACGACCGAGCCATGGGTGGTCCCCGCGAACAGCAGGAAGGCCTTGGAGGGGCTCAGGCAGCAGCAGGTGACCTGGGGAGATACCCGGACGGCCCTCCGTTCCCACGCGTCCCTGAGCCCTCCTGCCGGGAGCTGCAGGGTGCGCCCAGAGTTGGGCCAGAGTATTGGCCTCCTTGTGGGGACAGCAGGTGGCGTCACATGCAGCTGGGCACGTGTGTGCTCCACGGCCCCATGCAGCCCCATCAGCAAAGCCACCTCTGCCTCTCTGTTTACAACCTATGTTGCCAAATGTTCCTTTCAGCCCCCAAACTGACACCGGCCAAGTTACTGTTCTCCATGTTCTGGGGGAAATCGAGGGCTCTGGGGTCTGGACCTGACCCCAATTGAGGTCTGGTCCCCAGACCTCGGCGGGCGAACCAGGGCCCAGGACACGTACGCGCCTGCAGACTGAAGGCTCAGGCCCTGAGAGACCTCTGACCCGCCCGGGACCCACACGGCGCAGCAGAGCGCGTCCTCATGCCCAGGCTCAACTCCACGTGTGGACCGCACTTTCCGGAGAGCCAGTGCTTGGAGCCAACGGCTTCTAGAGTCAGCACAGACACGCCGGCACAGACCCTATCCGCCTCATCCTCCTGCGTCCCTGTCCCCACAGCGCCTGCCCACCCCATTCAACCCTGCGGCTCTCCCAAGTCGTACCTGCGACTCGCAGACCAGGACCTTCTGAGGCGCTGAGGGCTGCCGGATGTCCCACACGCAGAGCAGGTGTCTGCCGTCCAGCGGCGCGGCGAAGGCCTTTCCGGGCAGACCGTGCACAGACACCACCGTGTGCCTCTGAGCCTGAGAGGCGTGCAGGCAGGACACGTTCCGATCTGTGGACACAGACGGACTGCATTTCTGTGTTTCGGTGACCTGCCAGGCCCAAACTGAAGTTGGGCACCGGGCGATGAGCAGGTGAGCCTCGGCGCAGTGAGGGAGCAGGTGTGGTCCTGTCCAGGCTCCACAGGCCCGGACCTGGGGGGACAAACAGCCACAGCTCGACCAGGAAATGGTCCAAGCTGCCTCGCAGCTTTGCTAAAAAGGGATCCTTCGAACTCGGTACAACGAGGCCTGGAGCCAGGACACCAACGTGGGCCCTCAGTTTGCATGCAGCGGGGCCCTCCCTCAGGGACAGTAGCCTCCTGCCGCCTCCCTCCCTCCCGGCCCACGCCGTTCTCCTCCTGAGAACGCACCCGTCCCACCCACTGGGCACGCTCCTCGTTCAGCCAGTTCCCGCTGCTGACCCACAGCATTTCTGTCTGTCGGTCCACCACTGAGTGGCGTCACGTCTGGTCAGGTTTAAGCAGTGTGTGGCTCTTACGCTGCAGGAAGGGCAGGCTGGTGTTCAGCGGCGAGGAGCTGGCACTGAGGGGCAGGGTGCTGTCCTGCAAGCTGGGGTCCCGGCCGGGGGCCGCCGCCACACGGTCCTCTTCCAGCAACACTGCAACCACCTTCCAAAGACAGGGAGCACCCTTAGCCAGCCCTCACTGTGCGCCCTTCACGAGAAAAACAGACGCCAATCACTGCCCGTTCATCTCCACCAAGTCACAGCAGCCACTCGACCCCCAGCCGCCACGGACTCTGACAGGCTGGCACCATGCTGTCCGTCAGCCCCGCAGAAGAGGCCGAGGGTGGCCCCCCAAAAGGAAGGCCTCGGGAGAGTGGGTGTTAATGGCACAAGTTGCATCTCACGGCAGAGTCAGCTGAGCTGACAGGATGGGGAACGCAGCTGACCAGGGTGCTGAGAAGTGCCAAGCAAGGCCATCACCATCAGCCTCACGGCGGCTGAGGACGGGCAGTGAGCCAGCAGCCGCAGCCACCGCTGTCTCCGGGCCGTCCAGGACACTGCAGACTGGTCCCGGCAGCACTGACAGTCCTCTGTCCCTCCACCCCCTTGCCCCCCAGGGGCTCCCCAGAGGAAAGGCCACCCCCTGGTGTGCGTGCAAACTGGACCTTACAGCTACACACCGAATGCGACATGGGTGGGGCCAGGGACCCCAACTCTCCACTGATGGCACTAGAAATGTTGCGGGTGTGGGGCCTTTTCCCCAGAGTCAGGCAGACGCGTGCACGGGGTGCTCTGGGCGTGAGGGCAGGAAGTGGGTCAGTGGGGCTCTGAGGAGGCGCCGCGGGAGCTGACAACTGGGGACACACGTGGCCCCCGGGCCGCGCCCTTCTCTCTGTGTGCAGAGTGAGGACTTCCCACGATCAGTTTAGAAAGTCCTCAGGTCAGCAGTTCCAATGCCCCGTTTGCCCTGCCAGCGCAGCGAGCGTTCCAGCCTGCGTTCACCTTGGGGTAGAGCCGTTGCGACGCAGGCCTGGGACTCGGGCGCGCAGCAACGGTGCCAGAGAAACCCTACCTGGCAGGCCGCCCGGAGGAAGCTGGACAGGCGGGGTGTGTCGATCCTCAGCAGGCCCGCAGCACTGGGGCCTCTGCTCTCGCTCCCTGGAAAAGGCCGCAGAACACCAGCCAGGTGAGCTCTCCGCCAGCCGTGCGCGCTCTTGTCAGAGGGCGGGCCCTGGACCCGGGCTGGGGGCACTCAGCAACCCCACGTCTATCACTGGGCCCATCAGGGGTTTTCTCGAGCACAACTGCTTCCTGATGGAGGGAGACGGGCTGGGGGAGTGAGCAGTACACCTGAGACTCACATAATCTCAGTGACCTGTGACGCTGCCCCGACCAATTTAACTTGAACAGCCACTGGTGCCTTGTTTTGTAGAGTCTGTGAACAGAATCCCACCTAAAGGCATCAGATAAGACACAGGGGCAGGCACAACGAGGGTCCCAGCTGTGATGCCACCGGCACCGTCACTAGTGACGACAACGCTCTGCTTCGAGCTCACAACTGTGAGCCCACTTCTGCTGCCACTGTGGTCAGAGCGCCGGTCGGGCGTGCGACTTCTCAGGGCAGGGCTGCCCTGGGGGAAGAGGGACACCGGGCCCTTCCTCAGAGTCGATGGCCATCACGACGGTGGCCTTCAGCGCACCCAGAACAGGGTGCTGCACGCGTGCAGAACCTGACTCAGGCACCGGCCGTCCACATGGAGTCTGGCCGCCGCCCTCGTTGGGCACCGTCCACCGCCCCCGAGAGAAGGAAAAAGAAGAAGGAGGAAGAAGAAGGAGGAGGAGGAAGAAGGAGGAAGAAGGAGGAGGAGGAAGGAGGAAGAAGAAGGAGGAGGAGGAAGAAGGAGGAAGAAGGAGGAGGAGGAGGAAGAAGGAGGAAGAAGGAGGAGGAGGAAGGAGGAAGAAGGAGGAGGAGGAAGGAGGAGGAAGGAGGAAGAAGGAGGAAGGAGGAAGAAGGAGGAAGGAGGAGGAAGAAGAAGAAGAAGAAGAAAGAACGGAAATGCAGGAACAGGACACCGAACACAGCGTGAAGTTCGACTCTCCACACTCAGGAGTGGAGCTGTTTACCCCCAGACACGGCCGAGCCTTCCCCTGGGTGCTGCGTCCACGCCTCCCAGGTCTCTGTCTCCTCCGTCTGCACGTCGCGGTCGGTGCGGTCCTCGTTACACTGCACGTACGCCTGAGAGGCAGAGGCGCCGCGTGAGCAGGGGGCCTTGGCGCCTGGGCCAGGTCTTGCCACAGAAAAGAAACACTGAAAACTAGAAGTCATTCATGGCAGTCTCCCTGCTCGGGCATAAGTAACTGTCACTCGGGCATCTGCCACACCCCACAGGCCCCAGGTTCTTGAAAAGTCCCCACACAAGTCGGCTTCGGGTCAAGGGCCACGCGGCCCACTGATGGCCATTTCCTGGGCGCTCACGGACTCTGCCAAACTGAGGCGATGCCGCGCTTCACGGGGCGCCCACTGCAGGGAAGGGATTGCGTGAGCAAGTGCGTGGCGGGAGGCGGAGGGGTGGAGGGAGTCGGCAGGAGGGGCCACCTCCCCAAGCATCTAGCTGAGGGGTGGGCCCGCCAGCGTGTCACCTGAGGGCACTGACAGGGACGGAAGGGACGGTGGAGAGTCGGTCCCTGGCTGTAGGCTTAGGGAAACTGACGAAGTCAACGGCTGGAAAGCAGCACCTCGGGGAGCCCAGCATGAAGTGTGAGCAGAGCTCAGTGTGCTGTCAGGGGAGCACACACCAGGGAGCACGCAGGCAGGCGGCAGAGGCCGGCACACAGGGGAGGTGCAACGGGACAGGGACGGTGGGGCGAGGCCGGTCACATCCGGGGAGCTTGGACCCCTGGGTGCACAGCACAGAGGTCCTGCGTGGTGACCGTCACACCCTCACTGGGACCCCGAGCAAGGGAACCAAAGCTGACACTGGGCCCTCCACGCCGCTGCACTCAGAGTGCCTGTGGCACGCCCTGCCCAGGACCACACACGCACGGGATGGGGGTCCCCTCCACCCTCCGCCCACGTTCCCTCCCCACGCAGAATGAGGCAGGGAACAACACGGACCGGCCTGGTGCTTCAGCTGCACTTTGTCACTCGGTCAACACCTGCAGCGCTCACCTGCTTGGTGTTCTTCTTCCCGAAGTTCCTGATGTACATGTCATACTCGCTCACCGGCGGCAGGTCCAAGAGAGAGAACGTGAACGAAAAGTCCAGGTCGATGAGCCGGAGCAGCTTTGCGCTGCGCGCCCTTCAAAACAAAGTGGACACAAGACACAGGCGGCTGGCTAAGACGCAGGGAGGGGCACAGGCGAGTGTGAGGACCCTCCAGGTCTGGTGGGGCTGGGGTCCAGGAGCCCTGTGGCTGGGGGCCGCTGAGCTATTCAGCAACCTCGCGGGGACCAGGACGCGAGAACGTCACGGCCAGTGTTCCCATGGTTCTCACGCGGCACTCCCGAGACAACACAAGATGAAGTCAGGACACATGTTCCGAGAACTTCCGTGGAAAGCAACTCGCTTCACTTCATGGCTACGCCTAGGCCAGCATTACCTGTCTATGACGTCACCTGTGCTGTGGCCTGAGCACGTGTGTCGGGTGCGTGTGCCCACCATCCTCCAGGTGCAGGAGACCGTGTCCCACAGGACTCGACGTTGCAGAGGCTGAGGAGCAAACTGCCCTCCCCGCAAAAAGGCTCCCAAACCCAGCACATGCTGGCTTCTCCTCCGTACATGGATGTCCCGTCCAGCTGCCCGGGCTGCTGTCCTCTGCTCCCAGACACCCCAGCGCCGGCGGGCTGACGTTCACTCTCACCCGCCACCAGGCGAACTGTGCCCTGGCGGCTTCAGTGGTCATACGCGGGGACTTCCACAGACTCGGGGCTCGTTGGCAGGTCTCCTTCCACACAGCCACAGGGCCTCTATCCACGGCCGCCACCCCCCGCGTGTGCCTCCTACCACAGGGCACGTGCAGCAGGCCGGCCGGCAGCCGTGTCATGGGTGTTGTCACGGACACAAGCCGTGCTCGGCACAACCCTCCGCCTTTCCGGTGTTTGCGGGCCTGTGGCAGCGTCCCCTTCCCTCCCTTGCTGTTGAGTGCTCCGTGTGGCTTGCTTTTTCCTTTGGCCAGACGTCCTGGGGGTATGCATTTTACAAACATTTTCACAGAGTTCATTCGGGCTTTGCTGAATTTGGCAGCTTTCAATTTTATGGAATTGTGCCCTTATCTTCCCCTCATTCCTTCTTCTTCCTTCCTGTTTCTTCTGGGGGGCAGGGTAAGATAGATGTGTGGTGCAGCCTCTGCCTCCCCAAAGGTCTCGGCAGGGCTCTCGCTGTGCCCACGGTCGGTCGCTGAGGCCGGTTTCCACGACCACCGGTGAGAGCAGGCTCTAAATGCCATCGGGCATCTTCTCGGGCCCAGTTTGTTTTAGAAGTACGCTACTTATTTTTCCAAGTCTTAGGTATTTCCTAGTTATATTTTAATTACTGCTTTCTAGCTTAATTCCACTCTGGTCAGAAAATATCCTCTGTATCTTTTCAATCCTGTGTCCAGAGCACACGATCTTTTGGAGGACCGTCTCGGAATTCTTCCAAACAGCAGAGAGACTGCGGTTGTAGGCTCAGTGTCCGTGTGTGTCAGGGGTAGTTTGTTAACTGCGTTGCTGGAGGCTGCGTTTCCGCCGTCTCTCGGCTCCCGAGGGAGAGCTGCTCCAGACCCCGCCGTGTCCATGTGCGCCCCCACGCACATGCTGCTGTGAGGTGTGGCCCCAGCTCTGGTGCACGCAGGGCCGGACCGCTGGCCTCCTCTGTGGGACTGACCCTGGTGTTGTTCTGAAGTGACTTTCTCGTGACCTTCTTGCTTTCCAGTGTTCTTCGGTGAAAAAGTCATTAGTGACATCGGTGTTATTTAAGTTAGTGTTTGGCTGGAACATTTCTCCACTTTTTTCAGTCTTTCCAGGTCCCGATGTGGCAGGTTTATCTCTTGAAGAAACACACACCACAGGTCTTATTCCACAGCGTCGGCCGCAGCCACGCCGAGACGCCACAGGCCCCTGGATCCCTCTCTCCGCTCAGGCAGTGGCACCGCCGGTTTCCCCACGCGGCGTTTCCCACAGTCGCAGAGGCTGCCGGCGGCTCAGCGAGGACTCACTGTGCGCGGGTGAACACGTACCGCGGAGCTGGTGGTCCGCTGGACCCTGCCCTCCATTGCCCTCTGTGCCCGGACCTTCGTCTCGCCTCCCGGACCACCTTCTGACCCACCCGTGTTTCAAACATGGTTACTCCGTGAACTCTTCTATCCCTGCTTGTCAGTCGTGAAATGTCTGCGTCACCCTTTAACGGTTACCTAGACACGCCGACAAGCGTCCCCGGCCTGGTCACGTCCACCTGGAATGAAGCACTTCTGCCGGGTGCTTCTATGTAATGCACTACATCCAGCACACCGGTCCTGGGGACACGCGGCACACCCTTCGGCCCACAAACACCTCAGTCCCGCACACAGCCACGTCAGCTCCACCTCGCCACACGGGCCCGTGCTTTGCCACCATTCCCTGGCCCAGCCAATACGTCCTAAGCAAGATTTTCTCTGCACTCCCATCAACACTTAAGTGTTATCAGTGTTAAAACTTCGCCTGTCCCTAGAGAGAAAAGCTTGTCTCACTACCGTTGGAACGCCCACCCCGACTACGTGAAAGGCTCGTATCTTCCTGCACTCACTGACCGCCGGGGCCTCGGGTAGAGGCTGGGGCCGCTGGCAGGAGTGGGCATGTGGCTTCCCCGCCCCTCGGGGGTCCCCGTCCCCATCCCCTTGGAGCTCCGCAGCCTCCCAGCACCATGTGTTCACCCCTGGGTCGCCCCTTCCATCGGTGCTCCCGTGGCCTCTGTTTTCCCGCCTGGGTCCCCAGCCGGAATCGCCCTCTGCCCATGTTTCTCTAGTGACACCTCGCTGTGCTTGCTCACTAAATCACAGACATAGCCGATGCATCAGGAATGGTAGCCCTGTACCCTTCCGCAAGTACATTTTCCCAACTGACCAATCACCTTTAAACTCTGTCAAGTTTAGGGAGTCAAGCACCTTACAGAAACTTATTTCTGCTTTTAGTCTCCGGAACTCTTTCCTGTCCCTGAGAAGACCACTTGCATCACCTGTTCTCCCTTACCCGTCTCCTTCTCCACCGCCTCTGGAGCTGGTCTGGATGCACCGCAGCGCGGGTCTCTACCGCCCAGCCCACCTCTAGGCAGTTAATGCACTATGTCCAGCACACCGGCCACGCGCACAGCCACCTCAGCCACAGGATTCTGCCTCAGCCAGGCCGGGCGGGTCCAGACTTGAGCAGACCTGGGTGCTGAGTGCACACTCCTGCTCTGTCAACTGGACAGCCCAGTGCAGGAAAACACGGCACAGACTGAAGAGCGTACAGTCAGCAGTGAAACAAATGAAGTCTATTTTACAAAGTAGGCTGAAGGAAAAGACATGAAAGCTTCAGAATACCTTCCAAAAATCTCCCAGGACACCTACTTTTGCTTAAGGGCCTGAGTCCGACTCTTTTGACGGTGTGAGGCGGTTGCAAAATCCACAAATATTCCACAAACAGGGGCTCTGGAAGATGAACCGTTTGCATCTGTACAGAAAAAATTTTTTTGTGAAACTGAAATACTTCTTTCAAACAAGAAATGAAAGTCAAGAGTAATGCAGTCAGAAGCGTGTTTTAGCGACGACGGCCCGTGGCAAACGGCGGCAACAAGGAACGTTGTCCGTGAGCACCAGCGAGGCCTCTGTGCTGCTCTCACCTGCAGGTTCGGGTGGCTCAGTGAGACCGGCTACGTGTGCCAGCCCCGCCACGGAGGGTCTCAGAAATACCGAGAGCGTGCTCAGGGTGCAGCGCTGTGCTGCCCGCCCCCCGTGGGGGCTCTAGTGCGGGGACTGAGACACGACCACACAGACGGCGCAGACGCAGCTACAGATGCAGGCCCTGTGGGTCCTTCACAGGGGGCGCCTCGTGGGGCTCAGACTGAGGGCCAGCAAGCGGACAGATGGGCTGACTGCCCCACCCTGCCCTCCTGTGAGCAGGAGGTCCTGGGTTCCCCTCGGCCCCGATGATCTCTGTGGTTTCCTGGGTGGGTTCATCTGCATATTTGTTTGTTTGTATGTTGATTACAATTATATCTCACGCCCTATTGCTGCTCTGTCAAATCCCTGGGGCCAGCGGACAGGCCACGTCCCTGCAGCGACTGAGCTGCAAGACCTGTGCTGGGGCCCAGCGCTGCCTGCCCATCTCGGCCCCGTGGGTGTGCACAGGCTGCCACCCTCCTCTCAAGTGTCAGCCAGCACGGCCACCACACTAGAGCGCCCGCAGGAGCGTGAAAGCGGGCTGTGTGACGAGAAGTGTGTGGCCAGCTGTGTGCACCACACGGATGCTGGCAGACAGCTACTGACTACTGGGCCAGCCTTGAGAATGAGGAAACCAGACGTTTACAGTCCCAGGACAAAGACTTGAGTGAAGACGCCCCTGCAGGAGGCTCTCGAATGCCGGGCAAGGCTCAAGAAAGGCTCACTCACCGACCGAGTGCCGGCTGACCTGTGGGAGTGTATGGACTCTTTCGAATTCCTTGGCATAACCTAGCACCCTAGAAAACGTGACCTACCAAATGGCCTCCCGTTGTCCTGCAAAGGATCAGCTGTGCAGCTGACAAGCGAACAGGACAGTCAGCACAGGGTGCAGCATAAATGGCACTGTGAGGGCTGGGGCTGGACAGTGGGACCCAGGAAACCAGCCCTCTCCCGGCCACGCGGTGAGGGTGACGCCACAGACTAATGCTCATACGGCGCTCCGTGCGTGCCTGACACTCTTTCAGGCACTTCACAAGTCCCAGCTTGTTTGCTCCACCCTCATGACAGCCCTGAGGCGTGCCTTGCCCTTGTTTTGTGGGCAGGCCACCCAGCCAGCACGTGACAGAGCCAGGACCACCAAGGCCCCTGCGCCCCCTGCAGCAGCCAGGATTGCTGGGCCCAGCCAGGCTGGCTCCACCGGACCTGTTGCTGGAGGGCAGCTCCCACGCTGCCAGTGACCAGAGCATGTGAGTCCCTCAAGTGAAAATGAGAACATCACAAAAAAATCACGTTTTAATGTGGGCCCTCCATTCTTGTCAGTCAAGCTATGGAAGGCTGTAACGCCCAAAACAGCGTAGGACAGGAGACATAAAAGGGTTGCTCAGGTCTGCTCAGGGAACCAGGAACTGAGGAATGAAACCTGCCAACTCCCCAGCAGGGTGGGAGCACGTCCCCCACCCACCCCCACCCCCGCCTGCTCCACAGTGAAGGGTCCTGGAGGGGACCCTGCTGACAGCACTGCCACCAGGACCGCCACTCCAGGCTGCAAGGACACGCTTTGGCTGCACGTCCAGAGATGGTTCTGTGCGCTGACAGGCTGCAGCTTGGCTCAGGTCCCCTGCGGCAGGCACAGGGGACGGCCCCCCGCCGGACCCTCACCAGGTCACCACATCCTGCTAACTGCTGGTCACAAGCAACCATATTGTGACCATCATCCATTTCACTGCACAACTTAAAGTAGCATATTATCCAACGGTGATTTTAATACTCTCCTAATGGACATCTTGTGGTACTTTTTATATCAGAATCATAGTTTTTCCCTTCGTGTGATTTAAAAATATTTACCCCTACTCTTGTAAGTAACGTTATCATAACCAGATGCCAAGATTTGAGCGACACATTTCTAATTTCATCCAGAAAATCCCTGTTCCTAAGCCTTTCACCCGCCACACTGGTCCTGGGTCCTGCCGGCGCTGCGGAGCCTCCTTTGTGGAAACCCAGGGGCAGTGCCGTCAAAGGACACGAGCAGGTGGCCCTGCACGGGCAGTCCCGCTGGTCAGCGAGTCGCCCTGCTGGGCCAAGACAGCAGGCCCATCCCCGGTCAGGGCACATGCAAGTCCACCGAGGTGGAACGACAAATCGGTGCTTCCCTCTCTCTCGTTAAAAGCAGTCGACTTAAAAACCAGACAACAACAAAAACAAGAGCCGTGCTGCCAACGGGCAGGCTGGCAGCCCAGGGAAGACACGCCTGCGACAGCCGCAGCCGCCGCGCAGAAAGGCCCCGAGCCCCTCTGGCAGCGACCCTCACTGGCCAGCGAGCAGCCTCCTGACCGCAGGGCCCGGGCGTCCACGCACCCGTCTCTGGGTCCCTCTCGGGCTCCGTCCTGCCGTGCCTCAGCCTCGAAGCCAGCTCGCCGACCCTCTCGTTCTCTGCGTCGATGGCGTCCTGCACCTCCTGTATCTCCTTCCTTCTGGCCGGAGGAAGCTCCTCTGCCTTCTCTCTCGATTCTGGCCCCTGGGTCCCGTCGTCATCGCCGTCGTCGTCTCCGTCACAGACCTCAAAGTCGTCTTCGTAGTCCTGCACACAGTGACAGGGCTCTGGGGACTTTGAGATGAACTGACTTTTGCCCTGACTGGGGTGGCTCAGTGGACTGAGCACCGGCCTGCGAACCAAAGGGTCGTAGGTTTGATTCCCAGTGGGGGCACATAACTGGGTTGCGGGCCAGGTCCCCAGTAGGGGGTGCATGAGAGGCAACCACATACTGATGTTTCTCTCCCCCTCCTCCCCCTCTGTCTAAAAATAAATAAATAAATAATTTTTTAAAGAACTGGCTTTAGAGAAAATAGATCATCATCATCAGCATCGCAGTGGAGTAAGAAGGTCCCTGTCTCTCCCTAAATTACAAGCTGGACATCTACAATCCCCTCGCAAACACCCCTCAGAGAACCGTGTACCCTTCACCTGCGGGTGGGCACCCAGAATGTGCAGGGCAGGCAGGATGGGGAAGGACAGGGCAGTGTCCAAAGGCATAGTTGGTTGGCCGTCGTGGCCCCAGTTTCTGCGGCAGCAGTGGAGGGTCGGGGTGCACCCTCCACACCACAGCCGGGAGAGGGTGAGGGGGCAAAGGGAAGGTCGCTGCCCAATCATCTGGCTCCCCCCACGACACCCCCATACCCACTGCAGCGGAGACTCACCGAAGGCCTTGGCTACGGCGCAGGGTGCCAGCAGCCATAAGGAACAAGGGAAGAGTACAGGGGCTCGCAAACCCCAACCCACCATATCCCCCCACCACAGTGGCAGTGCCCCGAGACCTAGGCAACCTGGACACAGCAAGGACACCCACCACCCCAGTCACCCAGTGTTAATTTTCATGACTAGAGTGACCCCCACCGCCAACACACACAGGCAGGTGCAGGTACACAGGTGAGAGAAAACCACAATGTGTGCTATAGCACCATCTAGTGGAAAACAAAAGAAAGTCCTCTCATCCCCACTGGCTAGGGCCGACTTAAATGCAGAGCCACAGCCAAGGGAGCAGGCAACGCAGACAGGTACTGACATATCTGCAGAACGGACTGAAAGCCACGGAAGGCTGTGATTTAAATGGCAGAATCCAGGATGGCCGCCAGGAAGAGGTTCGACGAGGAGCAAGAGAACTCAGAAAGCAAAGCTCGGGGAGCTTGGGAATGGCAGGGACGCACAAAGGGAGAGCTGGGCCAGCCAGAGATGGGAACTGTCACGAAGAAGCGAACCAGCCCTGGAGCTGCAGAACTCGGTGCACGAGATACAGGGCGCAGAGAGAGCAGGGGACACGGAGCAGACCGCATGGAAGAGAGAACCCAGAACAGATTCGGGCGAAAGGGGAGGGAGCTGAGAAGAGAGGTAAGAACCTGCCAGCGCCCTCTGACCCCACGAGAAAGGGCGGTGTGAGTCCCAGGAGCACAGGCGGCAGGGAGTGGAGAGACTCCCGAAACCCAGCGAAGCACATGGACCTCTGAGTATGAGCAGCTGGCAGGACACCTGACCATCTCAAGGCACAGACCTTCCCCAAAACACTTTGTATTAAGCCTGTCGAAAGTTAATGATAAAGAATTCTCAGGCCCTGGCTGGCGTAGCTCAGTGGATTGAGCGCGGGCTGTGAACCAAAGCATTGCAGGTTCGATTCCCAGTCAGGGCACATGCCTGGGGTTGCAGGCCACAGCCCCTAGCAACCACACATTGATGTTTCTCTCTCTTTCTCCCTCCCTTCCCTCTCTAATAAAAATAAAAAACAAATAAATAAAAAATCTTAAGAATTCTCAAAGCAGCCAGGGAAAAAGACAGCAACCCACAGGGAACCCATCAGCTGTCACTGTATTTCTCAGTGGAAATGCTACAGGTGGGAAGACAATGGAACGGTACATTCAAAATGCTGAAAGAGAAAAGCCAGCGGCCAGAGTCCATGAATCCTTTCGCTGTGACAGAGAAATACAGGCCTCCCAGATGCACGAAGGGGAGGGGGTCGGCACCATACACCCTGTATCCCAGGAAGTGCGCAAGGGGCTCTTCTACCTGGGGCAGAGAGACAGAGGGACACAGAGCTCTGAGCAAGAATGACAAGTAGACAAAGCAAGAAATTGCAACCCTGTTTCAGAATAGGGTGTTAATCAATGAAACATACAGGTTAAAGAAGAGTAGCATTAAGAATAGCTTTAGTCCCTGCAGTTGGATAACGAACACACCATACAGCATGAAAAGGGGCGGGAAAGGGCTGAGCTTGTGCAAGAGAAGTAAGGCACTCTCAGAAGACAGGGACTACTTCATCTCTTGAAAATGTTCAAATGTAAAAACAAGACCGAACAGCCCAGGCAGCCCTCGTCATGACCGCAGCGCTGCCGCATCCCGAGTCCGTGTGATGCGTGGCGTCTGTCCCTCCACAAACAGACCGCTCCACATGGCTGTACTCGCTGAGTGCCCCCGAACGGTCACGTGCCCCCTTCCTCATGCCAAGTGTGTGCTCATGTGTGCCAGCAGTGCACCTAACGTGACAGGTCTGATCGCAGCCTGGCTTGTCACACCACACAGGCATGCACCGGTGAGCGTGCAGCAGACTTCCGCAAGTGATGGACCGAGACCACACAGAAGGAGAGAGAAAAGCTCTATGTTACTGTACTTAGGCTGAGTTTAGGAACAAATCATTTTGAGCCAAGAAAAATTTTAATGCTTATACATACTTCAAAATCATCTTCATAACTGGCCGTATAGCTATCAGCTCCAACATTTTCTAAGTCAATGTCTTCCTTTTCAATTTCCTAGAGGTAGAAGTCAAATACAGAACAAAAAAGATCAATCACGAGTTTGAATCTTGCAAATACATTGAAAAAAATACAGGTTTTCTGAGATTTATAATGTTATTAACTTAAAATTGTAAGTATTTACAAAACTAACAACGTACCTTCAAATTCTTTAAGAATTTGCTAACTTATAAGTATGACCAAAAAGAGGGAACAGTTTCATAAACATACCCTTTCTCAGAAATTTCTCTAATTCTGATGGCTGCAGAGAAAAACTGATTCATAAGTAAGTTCCACACTCTGGTGCTGCCTCTCCCTAGTTGGCGACCCGCCCCCAAGCACCCTGTGTCCGCACTGCCAGGGCAGACACACGCACACACTCGAGCACCAGTCCCATCAGGGCACACCTGGCGGCCTCCACCCCTCACCACCGCCTGGATTATGTGAAACCATGTGCGAAATGAAGAGACACATAAACAGATGGCACACATGTTACAGGGTCCTGGGACCCAGAGGACTACCAAGGAGAAAATTCTCCTTCAGATGTAACAGAGGCCAAAACCCGCCACATTCCTCATAACACAGAAAAAAACAGAAAAGGGTTCGGGGACAAGACCCCGGCACCCTGCTGCGAGGTTCCAGGTAGTCTAGGCAAAGACCACTCCAGTGACAAGTGGGAGCTGCCACAAACACGAGGCCTGGGGGTGGCACGTCCCTGACTCCTCACTGTGCAGACACACGCCTGACACGCCTGTCCTGACACCACCTGTCACTCGAGATTGCTTCTCAGCCTCGTGGCTCAGAGAGAGCAACACGTCAGGTGGCCCCTGCCGCGAGGTCGCCCGGCCTGGGCTTCTCTCCGGGATGATTTTCAACACTGAGGCGGCTCTCCCTCACCGCCCCTCTCCCTCACAGCAGGCCTGCGCAGACGGTCCAGTTGCGCCCGAGGCCGGTTTAGCGAGTGGCACCTTCCACCTGAGCCGCCTGCGTCACAGGAAAGGCTGCTGCGCTACCTGTGAGGGGTAGGGGCGCCGAAGCCTCGATGCACACTGCATCCCTGTTCCTCCCAGTCGTGCTGTCCGTACTGCTTCCTGCGCTCTGGGGCTCTTTCGAAGGGGCGCGTCCATTCATAATTGGCCCCCTTCCTGTGAGCGAACGCTGGCACCCTCACGCAACGTCCCAGCGGCCCAGCCGCTCGCGCTCTGCGACAGTTGCTGACTGATGGCTTCTCCTCCTCCTTCCAGCTCTCAGTGTCTCTGGGTCCGGAGCGCCTCCCCGCGCCTCCTGGAACCCCAGCCCCCAGCCTTCCCACCTGCACACGAGACTGCCCCAGGCAAACACCGGCTGCCAGCCTCACTACCTGGGAGAGCAGAATGAAGTCCTTACCTTTCTTCTCCCATCCTTCTCTCTCCCACCGTTCCTCACTGCGGTCTCTGCATGCCTGGGAAGAAAATACGGTCGAAGCCAAAGTCAACATTAAATAAAGCCTCAAAACCCAGGACATTTCACACGTCAGCGCAGACTCATGACATCTGGCGAGATTCAGAGCTGCTGTGAGTGGTAGACCCCGCAGCATGCCTTCCTCGCACTCCGGTCTCACAGCGGCCCAGGGTGCAGGGCGCCTCCAGGGGGAGAAGACTGTTTCCACAGACACGCGTGCAAATCTGCACCCTTGTAAGAGTTAGAAAATTCTTCAACTTCGTTATCAATCCCAGATGTCATTTTATGTTTAGTGCAGTATTTGCATTTCCAAAAGAAAGATTGATCTTAAAATGTTCTATTTTTTTAATCATATGCTCCGTGTTATTTGGGACCTAAAATTAAGGCTTTAGAAATTTCAAGCTGACTCTCCACTGCTGGAAGCTACTCACAGCTTCCAGCGCAGCACAGGGTCCAGCACACCAAGCCCAGCACGGCATCCGTGCGTTCTGGCACGTCGGCAGTGTGCGAAGGCTGGGGGTTTGTCCCCACCCACTGGGGTTAAGTGCTAGCTTTGTTCAAAGGTGCAACAATTTGGACAAGGCATTTAGCCCGAGTTTTCCTAATCTGTGAAAAAGAATGACCAGACTTCCGGCCAAGATGGAGGCATAGGTAGACACACTGTGCCTCCTTGCACAACCAAAATATGGACAACAAAAATTTAGAAATAAAAAGTCAACCACATCTGACAGAAAATTGAACTATATGGAAGTCCAACAACCATTTATCCAGACCGGTAAGAGGGGCGGAGTTGGCGGCCAGTGGAGAGGGGTCGAAGTCGAGGCAGGAAAAAGCGGTGGTTGGCAGTCCCGGGCACGCAGGTGGCGGCAGGCAGACCCAGTGAGGCGCACAAGGCCGCTGGCTGACCATAGACACACATTCGCATGCACATAAACCAGGCAGAAACAGGTAGCAAGACGGACTGCGCAACCCAGGGCCCCAGTGTGGGGAAATAAAGCCTAAAAGGACCGATTGAAAACACTTGGGGGGGTTGAGGTGCCAGAAGAGACTCCCAGCTTCACAGGAGAGTTCGTTGGAGAGACCCACAGAGTCCTAGAACCTACACAAGCCCACCCACCTGGGAACCAGCACCAGAAGGGCCCAATTTGCTGGTGGGAAGCTGCGGAAGGGACTGAAATAGAGAGTGGAGCAAGCGCTATTGTTCCCTATAGGACCCCTCGCCCCCATATACAGCGTCACAACCTAGCAACTGGGCTGCCCCACCCTGGTGAACACCTAAGGCTCTGTCCCTCACTACTAACAGGAGTGACCAGACCAAAAAAAAGGGTCAAAAGGAAGAACAGATCAAAGCTCAGAGCCAATACATTTAAGTGACCAAGAGACAGCCAATCTATCAGATGCACAGTTTCAAAGCACTGGTGATCAGGATGCTCACAGAATTGGTTGATTTTGGTCACAAATTAGATGAAAAAATGAAGGCTATGCTAAGTGAAATGAAGGAAAATGTACAGGGAACCAATGATGGGAAGGAAACCAGGACTCAAATCAATGGAGTGGACCAGAAGGAAGAAACAACCAAACAGAAAAGAATGGAGAAATAAGAATTCAAAAAAATGAGGAGAGGCTTAGAACATCTTTAAACGTTCCAACATCCGAATTACAGGGGTACCAGAAGGGAAAGAGGAAAAACAACAAGCGGAAAAGTTATTTGAACAAATAATAAAGGTGAACTCCCCCAGTCTGGCAAGGGAAATAGACTTCCAGGAAGTCCAGGAAGCTCAGAGAGTCCCAAAGAAGTTGGACCCAAGAAGGAACACACCAAGGCACATCGTAATCACATTAGTCAAGGTAAAAATGAAGGAGAGAATCCTAGAAGCAGCAAGAGAAAAGGAGACAGTTACCTACAAAGGAGTTCTCATCAGACTGTCAGCTGATTTCTCTAAAGAGACCTTACAGACAAGAAGGGGCTGGAAAGAAGTATTCCAAGTCATGAAAGGCAAGGACCTATATCCAAGATTGCTCTATCCAGCAAAGCTTTCATTTAGAATGGAAGAGCAGATAAAGTACTTCTCAGATGAGGTCAAGTTAAAGGACTTCATCATCACCAAGCCCTTATTTTATGAAATGTTAAAGGGATTTACCTAAGAAAAAGAAGATAAAAAAATATGAACAGTAAAAAGACAGCAAACTCACAGTTATTAACAAGCACACCTAAAACAAAAGCAAACTAAGCAAACAACTAGAACAGGAACAGACCCACAGAAATGGAGATCACATGGAGGGTTAGCAACAGGAGAGTGGGAATAGGAGAGAGGGGGAAAAGGTACGGAGAATAAGTAGCATAGATGGTAGGTAGAAAATAGATGGGGAGGGCAAGAATAGTAGAGGAAATGTAGAAGCCAAAGAACTTATATGTACAGCCCATGGACATGAACTAAAGGGGGATGTAATGTTGGTGGGAGGTGGTGTGCAGGGCGGAGCAGAGTGAAAGGGGAAAATGGGACAACTATAATAACATAATCAATAAAATATATTAAAAAAATATGGACATAAAAAAATGAAAGAAAAAGAATGACCAAATATGGCTGCCATAAAGAACAAATTAAAATCTAGAGCTTATATATAAGATGGTTTATACACAAACTCTACTCTGTAACCTTCACAAAACCCATACAGAGTAGGTATTTTTCAGTGAAGAACAGGCCCTGAAGAGCCCCCCAGCTTCCCAGAGAAAGGCGGAGAGGCCCTCCCTGAAGCCGGGTACCAGCACCTGCACTCTAACTCCCACGGGGCCTCACTGCTCCCTTGGGCCTGGGGCTGGGGTCTGGGGCTGGGGGACTTGCGAGTGAGCATGTGTTTAGCGTGCACACGTGGACCCCCAGTCCCTGAAGATGCTCCATGCTCCAGGGCTGGTCTGCCTCTCGGAGGGGCTGCCTGACCAACGAGCATTCCCCCAGGGTGAATTCTGATTTTCTAATTTTGTATGAGCAAACACGAAAGGGATGGACACTCTGGAACAAGCTCTGAGCCCCTCTGGTGCACCTGAGACTTGGTCTGCAGGGCTGTGTGGAGCGTCAGTGGAGCAGTCACTGCTCACTGCCATCCACTGGCTATGATGAGGCCCAGAGAAAAGTCGGCTAAAGTGTTCTGCGTGTGGCATGCAATAATCAACCGAAGGACGTAGGTCCCTTACTGGCCGCCAGTCCCGTCTCTCTTTGAGCTTCCACCTTGCTTTCTGTGTTCACCGTTCTGTAAGAGAAGAAATCCCATAACCACTAATCAGTAAGTCATAATGAACAAACTGTAATTAATAAACTCCATAAAATAAGCACAGGCTCAACGTTTAACGAGAAACTACACCACAGGCATCTCACGACGGTTGTCATATTTTCAGTGAGTTCGGTGACTGTGGAAGGGGGTGGAGAGAGAGGTGTATGCACGAAGAGGCGGTCAGTCTGAGCTTGGTAAACAAAAGTGCTGCTTGTCTGACAAAATTTCACGTCTTTTCAGGGAGGTAGGAGCAGTTCCTCCCGCTGCTTCAAGTTAAACTTTCAAACATTTGGAACGTGGCTATCTCACAGATCTACGCACCTGCAGGAAAAAGTTAACCTCCTCTTACATTAATGAATTTTTTAAAATAAAAACCATCAGAATGTGTCAATGGACGTGTACAGGTGGGTTGAGGAGACACAGGCAGGAAGTGCGGCGCTGGGGGCACAAGGCTGGCTGCGGACAGAGAGCCGGGTGGGCGCCGCCCCCGCGGGGCGCAGGAAGAAGGTAGGCCTGGGGCTCGCCAGGGGCAGTAGAGGGTGAGCGGGGACCGAACTGCCAGTCCGAGGGCTGTGCACAACGTGCACCCTAAGCCCTGGCGCAAGCTGGAAGCATCCAGAGACTTTCTCTGACCTGTGAGTTTATTTCTAGGAAGTTATTTCTAGAAAACGATCAAAGACATACGTTAAGTTTTTCACTGTGTTCTTCAAAGAGTAATTCATAACATCCCAGAAAACAGTGACTGCATGCTCAACACTGGGTCACCTACGCAGTGACCAAGGCGAGACCCCCAGGCCAGAACTCGGCTGGCTGTGAAGTGCCCACAACAAAAGGCGGTTCCCAGAGTCCGAGGAAACAGCAGCCGGGCTCTGAGGCTGCACTCTAGAGGGGCTGCTGGCGGACCGGAGGGGCCGAGAACGCGGGCACGCGCGCCTCCCGGGGTCGTCTCGCAGTTGGGGTCACGGGTAACTTTACAATTCCTGCATGGAAACCTTCTCTGAAAGTACATGTGATGGGAGGAAGTCTGGCCTCGGTCTATAAAAGCGATGGGAGTGGACCGAGAATGGACTCAGTGGCGCTGGCAGAAGCCCGTGCCTGGGCCCCGGAGTGCGGCAGGGGGACACACCCAGCAAGGGCTGGCGATGACACAGTGCTCCCCCACATCCAACTCCGGGCACGTAGGGAGCTGGCGCCTGTGCTCGGGGCCCTGCTTCCAGGACGCGTGGGCCAGGGAGTGTCCAGGGCTGGACACAGAGGCTCATGGAGACAAGTGACAGGGACACCCCTGGAGCAGAGGGGAGCAGAACCCCACATTCAGCAGAGGCGGGAGGTCGCTGGTGCTTCTGCTGAGGCCATCTCTCCGGGTCGCTGCCGTCAGAGACTCTGCTAACTGACACCCTCACCTTCTAACTGGGGACGGGAGGAGGCAGATGGGGGACCCACAGTCCGAGTCCTGTAGGGAGTGAGAGGCAGCCCTGGACTGCGGCCAGGCCCAGCCCTGTTCCACACCTGCAGTCCCAGCAGGAGGCACCCTGCACGTCACTTCAGGGACAATTCTGTCAACTACCAGGCTAGCTCACAGCTAAGCTGCAAAGTGTATTTCAGTACCTGAGGTCAAGGCCAAGAAGCGCGCTCATTATATGATGCTCACTGACCACTCCTGATGTGGCGTTGCCTACTCATTGGTTCATCTCTCTGACACGTGGCTTCTCCAAAACAACAGAAGCACCACGGAAATTAAAACCTCTGTTTTGCTCACAGCTGAGTCTTCAGCGTCTGCAACAGTGGCCATTCATAACTGAACAATGTCTAAAAATGGGAGTCTGTGAGCCATCAGAAGACTCGCCCGGGACAAATGCGTGCCCGTGTTTGCAGAGGAAGGTCAGTGGACGAGCAGGGCACCCCAAGGTCCTTGCCCTGACCCTGGGGACACTCTGCGTCATCTCGGAGGGAGCATGGAATTGCACCCACCCTGGAGTCTGGACGAGCCACGCAGCCCAAGTATGGACATGAAACAACACACACTATAGGGAATGCAGGAAAGCAGGAAGCAGTCGCAGTGATCCCTCTCACACACGGGAGGAGGACTGGACCCTCTGGGATCGACACTTCTGTGTGTGTTCTGTTCTGTTCTGTTCTGCTGGCAAACTCAGACTACCAACTCCAGTTGAAACATTTTCTGAATTACTTAATTTGCACTTTAAAAAATACCAGCTTCCTCTTCAATGTTACATTTCAAACGTTTATGATAGATTTCTGAATATGTATTAGAATATGTGCTCCCTATGTCCGAGGTCAGGGATCTCTGCTGACCACACAATACAGGTGTGACCACGTCTGACGAGGGGACGTGGGACTCTCGGCCCCCCAGGCTCGCCCTTGCTCCCCGGCCCCCCTCCCCACGCTCAGACACGCCTCCTGCTCCAGGGTGGCTTGGGGCGGCCTCGGGCGAGGAGCACCACACACGCACCTTGGGCTCCCTTTTCCTGCTCTCTTCTTTCGACGACCTCTCTCTTCTGTCCACACGACTGTGGTGCCTCTCGTCACTGAAGTGAAGGCCTTCTTCGTGGCGTTTCTCTTTGTGCCCTGCGTCCCCTTCCCTTTCGGAGATCGAGCTGCCTTTTTCTTTCGAGTGCCGCTCCCTTTTCTCCCTGGTGCTGCTTTTTTCTTGATGCTTCTTCCCTCGGTCGGGCTCTCTGTGCTTCCTGTGTCTTCTCCCCTCCTCCTCCTTGTACAGCCAGTACTTGAGGGGGTTGTCCTTGCTGTCTCCGTACTGCAACTGCAAAGGGGCACAGCGGGGAGTGCATGAGCGGGTAGGACACGCACACCGTCTGCCGTGCACATTGCAACAAAGGTGAGGCGGGCTGGCCCCCACTGCCCCCCAACCCCCGACCACCTCTCTCCCGTGGGGACCTTCCTACACATGCACTCCAGAAAAAAAGTCTGCTGCTCCGCCGGCCACCCCGACAGGACAGCACGACCCTGCAGCCCACCGCCCTCACCCTGCACAGTCCAGCCTCCCTCACAGCCCGTTCTTGTCGGTCTGGTCACCCTCCCCCAACACCTAGGCGTCCCAGGCTGCACCTACATTCAGGCCCTCCTGTGGCACTCTCTGCAGGTGCCCCTTGGGCTGTCTCCGTGGCAGTTCACACATGTGTGCCCCATACACAAGGACCCTCTTAAGACCAGGCACCCAGGCCCAGGCACCCCTGCACCCCGGACCACTGGGATGCTCAGTGATGACGTGACCACCGTCTCGAGGCGGTGGCTGCTGGGCTGCAGGTCAGGCTGCCCCGCATGGTGTCTGGGCTCAAACTCTCAGCTCAGGGAGCATCATCAGCACTGCCCCACGGAACCCAGAACCAAACCTCCACACATGCCAGGTGGTACCCTCGGGGCGCTTGTTCCGCAGCTGAGGGTTTTGACCGCACAGCCCACCCCCACCATCTCCATCCCCCGCACTTCTCTCTTCCCACGGACCCTGAGGTCCCCAGGCCCCACCCTGCTCATCTCTGCGGGATATTCTTCCCAAGAAAACATGCCGACAAGCCCTGACCAAACTCCTTGGTTCAGTCTACTGCTTGCCTGCTGCCAGAACAAGTTCAATGGGGATTAAAGATTAAGTCCTAAAAATAATTTTAAGGGCCCAGAACAAAACACAGGTGACTAAACATTGGTGTGAAGGGGCTCTATACCTTAATCACGTCATAATTTTAAACTTGAAATGCAGAGATGCCACAAGTAAAGTTCAAAACACAGAGATATCCTGACCAGTGTGACTCAGTGGGTTGGTCCTAGTCCCACAAAACATTACATCACTGGTTTGATTCCCGGTCGGGCCACATGCCTGGGTTGTGGGTTCAATTCCTGGTCAGGGCGTGCACAAGAGGCAACTGATCGATGTTTCTGTCTCACATCGATGTTCCTCCCCCTCTCTTTCTCCCTGCCTTCCCTTCTTTCTAAAAATAAATAAATAAAATCTTTTAAAAAGTAGTGACACAATGGGGAGCAGAGTTCATCTTTGAAGCGCCCTTAAATGAAAGACTCCACCAGAAAGGGCGCAGACACACACAGGCAGGGACGGCACTGCCGTGTGTGTCAGACACCAGGAGGGTACGCCTGCCACAGACCTACAGACACCACACCCGACCGTCCTCCCGAGCCACACTGCTGCCCGGGATATGGCTGCTGAGACACTGGCTGGCGCCCCGAGGACATAAATAACTACAGCCTTCAAGTGAGGCGCAGGGGGACGGCTGCGTTTACTCGGATCTAGTATGCTCCCTTCCGGAAGTGATCCTAGGAAATGAATGCAGGGTTCACCCCCGGTGTCTTCTCAGCCCGGAGTCCCTGCTGCGAAACTTCCACAACGCCTCCCGTCACCACACGGCACCTGCCCCGCAGCGTGCGGGCCTGGTTCACCTACCTTCCTTTCCCGGTATCTTCTTTCTCTCTCCTCGTCCCTTTCCGAGGCCTCCTCTCTCCTCTCCTTCTCTTCAGCCCTTACTTTACTTACTACAAAAAGAAAACACATTCTCACATTCCCAAACTTCAGACATCGAAACAGCCTCCTAAGACCCCGCCGCAGTGTTTATAGCACATGCCACATTCCAAAATCATGTATTAACACAGGGAAATGTGCTCTTCAATTACAACACACTCCACAGCCTCAGGAATGGAAAGACGGAGGATCTAAACTCAAAGTGGGATGAAGGAGCTGACAGTGGCAACCGCTACCGAGGCAACCGGGAAAAAGTAAAAGTAACAGCTGGACACTTGGAAGCACCAGCCAAATGCACACACCTCGGGGTCCCCATGTCCCCGACGGGTGCTCATGGCAGCACGGCCGGTCCAGAAACACGGGCCCGTCGGGCAGACGTCTCCGCCAAGTGCTCAGCTGCAAGGGAGTCAATGCCACCTTGGGGTGAGCAGGGGACCCTACTGCTTGCAGGCACTGCGGAGGCAGGAGGCCCTGCGACAAGGACACCACCAGCAGCCATCACAGCCAACCACCCCCACCGGCCACCAGGGAGAGAGGCCACAGGGACCAGCAGAGCCACACACAATCACTGAGGACACACATAGCCCTATCCAAGAGCGAAGACTAAACATTAACATTTGAATCTGCACGGGCAAAAGTCCTTAGTTTTAAAATGAAGAGAATTGACATTTTATAAGACGAGGACTGCGTTAAACACCCAGAGACCACCGAAACAAAAGTCATTCCTTCAAACAGCATTCGCTGAGCAATGACCCTTGCCTAGGACCCTGAGGTCCAAGAGATCAAAAACAATGGGTGAGGGCTACCCAGAGACACCCTGTGGGGGAAGCCGGAGAGGAGGGCGAGACGGCTCCCACAGACAGCAGGAAAAAGACTGGGGTTGGGGAGATTCCCACGTGCTCTGGCCTGAGGACCAAGGGTGCAGATGCCTGTGGGCCAGGCTGCAGGGAGCAGGGTTGTGGGGCTGTCAGAAGTTCAGTTCAGGGTGCCGGATGTTTGCCGTGTGCATCAGACATCAGGTACAGGATACACAGGCCTGACACTCAGGATGAGGCCCAGCTGGGGACTGGAACTGGGAAATCAGGAGCACACAACGGTGTTTGAACCATGAGACTAGATGCTATCACCTGGCAGACCCACAAGCCTGCCCCTGACTGCACCACACCCAGCAGATAGACACCACATGTTCCCGGAGCCTCACCCCTGATGGGCAGGTGCACAGGCAGGTGCAGGGCCCTCGGCACAGGGGATAGCCCAAGTCCACAGCCAGGCCCTCAGCCTTCCAGATGGTTCTAAGAGCAACTACACATCCTTCTGTCTTCCCTTCATGTTTATGTTGGCCAGTTGCTTTTTCACAAGAAGCATGTACTATCTGTACAGTAAAAAACAATGAAGAGACTTCCATGGGGGAGGAGGGAGACACCTTTGCCTTAGAAGTCCTAGGAATCCAGATAAATAGTTAAATATTGCTTAAAGTAGAATGGATACTTCTGAGGAATTCTTTTATCAAAGAGCAGAATTTTTGTTTATCTACGATGTGGATTGAGATTTACTGGGATAACTATTTTGAAATATGTTTCAATAGTAAAACTCCAGCAAAAGGTGAGAAAATTGTGACTCTCATCACTCACTGAGATGAGTTTTAAATACGAAAAAGGAAATCACTGTGCAAAATGCACAGTTCTGCTGGCGCACAACTCACCGCAAAGCCGAGCCGCCTGAAAACCAAGGGAGAGGACGGCGCGGGGAGCACACAGCCCGGACACGCACCTGACCGCATCCTGTGCTTGTGCCGGTCGGGGGGCAGCCTGCGTGTGTCCAGGCCCAGCAGGTTGTGGTGCGTGGTGGCCAGCCTGGGCTCCTCCCACCGTGCATGGAGCTCCCGGTCTCGCTCTCGGTCCCTCTCCCTCTCCCTCTCCCGGTCTTTGCCTCGGCTCTGGTGCTTCTCCACATCCTGCTCTCGGGCCTCGTCCCTCAGCCGCTCTCTGTCCCAGTCCTGGGCATCCCTTCTCCTCTCCTGCGGCTTCTCCCTGTCTCTGTTCCCGTGAGGACGCTCCCTGGAGCTGTGGCCGTCTCTGTCCACCGCCCTCTCTCGGCGCCTGGTCTCCCGGTCTGGGTCCCTGGGCTTCCGATCCTTGAGCTCCGGGACGTCTGTGTCCGCGTCCTTATGTGACTTCTTCTCCTTGTGCTTCTTCTCCTCCCTGGGAGTCCCTGATGGTGCAGCCTAGAACAGCAGAAAGGGCGGGCTTCTGAAAGCTCAGTAAAGAGCCTTAGAAACCACTCCCCCACAAACAGAAAGGGTGGGAGTCTCCACACCTGAGGCGGGAGTCACACTTAGCATTTGTCTGGCTAGAGACCACTCACAAGACACACTCACACATGCTGTCATGTTTGTTTTAAATCTAAAACACTACATGGATCAGAAAGAAAAAGAATGGACACTGCAGCTGTGTCACAGTCCCAAGACACAGCCCACCTGGGTCCCACTCTAAGAACAAGGACCCTTCTTATAAACTCTCAGGGGGTCTCTGTCTCAACTTCCAAGCCTCCCTCCCCATACACACGCAGTCACATGCACACACCACACACACCACATGGGTATACACATGCGGCCTGGGCTCTGAACCACAACCGGAACTGGAGGGCTGGCGAGATGATGGCTGAGCTAGGAAACCCTTTCCCACCACAGACCCAGAGCTACTAACTGCATGGCTTGACCCCTGAGACAAAAATGTCCCTGAAATATTAAAAAGCAAATACAAAAATAACAACAAAAATGCCCCTGAAATGAGCCACATGGAAGCAAAGTTGTGCAGGGCTGAAAGCCAGAAAAAACTTTCCAACCCAACTGGACTCAGGCTCAGATCTTTGAAATACATTACCCAAAGGTGTCTTCTGAGGTCATCTGCTTTCCATGTATCATCTTTGGTTCTTCTCTAAAAAGAAAAGATAAATTAGCATTTTCTAAGTTTAAAATAACCAATTTTGCAAGCCCTAGAAAGGTCTTTTCACTAGGCCATTTTAACCAATGACAATTAGTCCTTCCTACATGAGAAATTACTGTCTATCTACCAGAATAAAAGGTAATAGAAATTCAGACTTTTAAAAATTATTCACTAGTCTAAAATTACATGTAAATGATTACAGAACGTGTTCTAACATAAATGTCCACGTTGCTCCAGAGCTCGGGCTAACACAGAGCATGCAGCCCTCGCCTTCCCGGTGTCACGCTGCAGCCTGTCAGCGCCATGGCCTGACACTCAAACGACTTACTTTGATTAATTGGGTGCTTCATTCATAAACATGGGAGGTCAGTCAGGCATTTGAGAAAAACCAACGCAAGAAAGAATCAAGATAAATGAAAAAGGAAAATGACCCAAGAAAATAAAGAGAAATCTTTATTTTTAAGACATCGTAAAAGTTATATCCTTGAAAAGATCTTAAAAATGCTATAAGCACAAGTTAAAACATATGCTACAAAAACGAGCACTATGAAAACAAGAATTCTTAATATTAAAGCTAGCAACATAAAACATGTAAGTAGATGAAGCTAACGATAAAGCTGGAGAAATCTCCCAGAATATATACAGATTAAGTGAGAGACAGCGAGAAAGAGAGAGAGAGAATATAAACCTCCAGTCCAACAGCTAACCAGAGGCTGAACCAGAGTTCCATAAAGACAGAATGTTGAAAGTAGAAAGTGGGAAACACGAAAAAAACAGAAAAGGTCTTCGAAGTGAAGGTAGACCCGCGCTTCTTTTTGAAAGCGAGGATCAAATGTCAACAATAACATCCCCGCCCAGTACCACCACTTTTGTCCGCAGCGAATACTGTTCATGAGATCATAGTACAGTGTTTGGTTTTCAGCTTTAAAACGCAACCTGCCAGCAAATCACGGGAAACTTAGGCTACACGATCACTTAGGAACCGAACCGGGACGGAAAGAGATCGAAGACAACAGGTCGGGGCGTTTGCGGACAGTAAGTGCAGCGTAGAAAGAGGCGGTAACGGCGCACGGGCTTCGACATCGCACACACGGACAACTGCCCGTCCGAGTTCCGGGGGCTCAGCGGTAACCTGGGAGGCCTCTGACCTCCGCGGGTCCAGGACCAGATTCTGTTCCGGAGCCAGGGCCGCCAGGTGACTGGACGCAGGGGTTCTGGACCAATTAACCAAGTTACGCAAACTTCCCAGAGATTCCATCCCTCACCCGGAACGACGCGCAGCCCGTGTCCACCCACCTTCCCGGACTCCATCGCCGTTCGCAGGCCCTGGAGGCGCGCTGCGCTACGCGCCACAGGCGCGGCCGGGGTAGGACGGGCCCGCGGTGTGGAATCCGCCGCGGGGCCGGCGTCGCTGACTCCTAGCAACCGGCAAGCTCGCGTAGAGGAGAGCTGAACTACTGCTGGCCCGGCATGGCCCTCGGCCTTCCCCAGAGCGCCTGCGTAACCCGGACTCCTAGCAACCGGCAAGCAAGAGTATCGGAGAGCCGAGCTACCGCTGGCCTGGCAGTACGCGGCTACCCACAGTGCGTCTGCGCGATCCCGACTCCTAGCAACCGGCAGGCAAGAGCAGCGGAGGGCCGAGCGATCGATGGCCTAGGACTCCCAGGGTGGAAAGGGAGCGGGCACAGAAGGAAATTGGCGGCGCTGAAGTCTTCTGCCCTGTCGGGTTCCCGGTGGTGCATCCCTACGTGGGGAACGAAGGTGGGCTGACCCGGCTGTGGGGCCGGCAAGAGCTGAGCTAAAAGAGGGAAATGAGGCACATCTGCCGCTTAACCGGCTCCATTTAGCCTGGTGGCACCAGAACCTGACTCGTTGGGAAGGTGGCGTGTCCAGACCTCGTAGATTGACCGTCAGTGATGGAAAGAGCTATTCATCTGGATAAGGCTTTGCACGTTACAGATCATTTCCCGTATGTTGTCATTTGATAAAACACAATCTCTAAGAATGGTAGGAATCAATGCATTTAAAAAAGTAGTCGGAAGGATGACTTTTTACGCAACACTAGAAACAAAAGTTGAATTATGAAGACAAAATGTTCTGCATCTCAGGTGTATTTTATCTCGTGCAGGATGGGGCCTTACCTGTCCCATTCCAGTGAGGAGCCTTGTAACTCAGCCATTTCCAGAGACTGTTTTGCATTTCATTAGCATGCAAGTGATACTTAGAAAAGATTACACTTAATGTTTTCACACACCCACAAAAAAGAGTAAACTCTTTAATCATGTTACAGTGCATCAATGAGCATGTCACCCATAGCTGCGCTTTTGATGTGGTTTTTCTGCAGATACAAAATTTATTTTTCAGACATCGTATTTTTGAGTTACATACTATTATGAACCAGTTTACGGTTTAATGGATCCATCTACACGTTCCAGATACAAAGGCCATTTATTTACTCAGCTCCTTGTCTTAGAGAAATTAATAGATCCAGTAAGCCTTTTATATTTAACATACTCTGGTTTTGAACATATCACTCCTACCCTTTTCATTTCCATGCATCAGCACTCAGGAAGAACATAAAAGGAAGGTAGGGAAGGTATTATCAGTGATGGCTATGATTTATTTAGGGACTGTCCCAAATGAGGAACTAAACTAGAACTCCATTTGGTAATACTTCTCACAGCATCCCATGGGAGGTAGGCATGTTAGTTTTTCAGATTAGAAGACTGAGGGCCAGAAAGGTTAATTCACTTGCCTGAGGTCACGCAGGGTGGTGGATGATCTGATGCCAAGTCATTCTCTTAACCAGTGTCATCCTGTCAACTGAGAAAACAGCTGATCCTGACAGTCATTGGCAGGCACACTGCATGAATGACCCTTCTCCCTCACCTCCCAAGTGCGATCACTAACTCCTGACAGGATAATTATGTCTTGTTTATATTTTTTCATTCCAGCCCCTACCAATCCATCCTGCATGGCTACAAGTCATCAGGCACATGAATCTATCGTCACTCCCTGCTTCTATCTCTTACAATGCCAAACAGTAATCTAGAGTTGCCCAAATGCACCACAATCACAGGCTTGGCAAATGTTTCCTCTTTTTCACTATCCACTCCCCGCCACACACATACTTACCAAATAAATGTCTATAGAGGAAGCTGAGAACAATCTCTCCTTAGACTTCTTAAAATGATTATTTTATAAATAACTCCTTTGCCAATCAATTACATTTTCTCTTGTAATAGTATCTTCATTTAGATGACTTACTGAGGCAACGGAGAAGGGTCATTCCTGCAGTGTGCCAACGGATGACTGTCAGGGTCAGCTGTTTTCTGAGTTGACAGAATGACAGTGGTTAATTTGAGGTCATGGGAACTACAGAGTGCTAGAGATAGAAAGCTAAAAAACACAGTCTGTACTTGCTAAGAGAAAGAAATATGCAGACAACTATTAAATAATCTGAATGAGAGGCAGAGTGGCTCCCACCTTTACAGTGAATCCTCTGTAGTGGTATTGGGGATGCAGCTGGGTCAGGGAGGGGTAGAAGAGGTGGCCGGGACAGTTGATAAGGTCCAGACTTAGGCAGGAAGGGATCTGAAACAAAGCGGAAGGGATTGAACCTAAACAGAAGGCAGCACTTTTCTCTGAAGCCGGAAAGGATGAGAGCAGAGGCTGCAACTTCAGCTTTGTTCTAGAACACACACAATGATGCTTTTCTTTCCTCTGAGAAAGCAGAGCCTTTCACTGGAGAATTGTCTGCACAGAAGGGAAGAAAAGAAGTAACATGAGGTCACAGGAGAATGAGGGGTATAAGGAATAAGACACCAGTGAGAACCGAAGAACTGAGTTGGACCTGTTATTAGACTCAGTGCAAAGAGATGTGTTCTACTTTGCTGGTGTGATCAAATACAGGGAAGCGGGCTCAAAAGGGCAGCTGGGGCCAGGAGGCTGATTGGTGTATACCATGGACACTTCTCTTCCAAGTATTTTACATCCCTAAGCCCACATGTCTAATACTTTATTGCAGATATGCAGGATTTCTTATGTGGCTTGTGTTCACACAGTCTTTATCTGTAGGATGTGATTCTACAGCTCTTCAGGGCAAGGCTCATGTTCCTTCCTGTGTTAACAAGCAGTTACTTGTTGTGAGATCATAACTTAGTCATGAGTGGAGGGTGGCATCTGAGCAGTAAGCTGTTGCAGGAAGAGGGTTGACACCATTCTACAGGGGTGGGCAAAAGGAGGTTTCCAGTTGTCCATGTGGAAAATAATAATTAATAATTACTAGTAAGAGAACAAACTGTTTCATGTACTCAAAACCATAAGCCCACTTTTGCCCAAGCCCTGTAATTACAGCTTACATAATGTAGTTTGGTTAAGAATAAGAAAGACAAAACCACTTTCTTTTTAAGATTTTGTGCCCTCCACCTAAGTTGAGTGTTCTAAACCCTACAACAAGGGTTTTGAGATACACACTTATGTCTCCATAGCAACATGCACATATGCATACATAATTGTATACAGACTCATAGATGAGGAGAGGAGAGAGGTATGTGTATTCATTCAGCACCTGTTGTGCCAGGCACAGTGCCAGCCTGAGGATGTGCTGGTAAACATAACACAATTCTTGCACTCAAGGAAATTAAATCCCAGTGGAATTACTAGAGTTTCGCAAAGTTACCGATGCACGCAAACGTTTCCCCGACATCCAGGTGAATTAAGTCTGATTCCTCCAGCCTAACTGCTGATTGCAGCTTAGTCTTTAGTTGGCAGTCTTCTTCACCTCACACAGCAAATGGTGTACAGAACGTCGGTTTTGTCCTAAAGACGCCAGGCTTTGTCCCTGCAGCTACTGCAATATGGCAGGGAAGAACAAATGTCAACCAAGAACTTAAAAAACATTTAGCATGCTATATTTCTCTTCTATAGTCCCTGACCTTCCTAAAGGTGGTAATTCAAGGCTACCAGTAACAAAATTTGAAGAGTAAGACGGGAGGGGGGGAAACTAGGCCTATCGATATAAATTTAATTAAAATTTCCTTGGAAGTCATTGAATATGCTGAAAAAAAAGTTAACAGGAAATTACTGATTGAATTTCCTGGAAAATAAAGTGATCAGGGCTGTTGTGTTTCTCAGAAACCACAAGCGAGAGCTAAGCGAGTCCTCCCAGCATCGAGTGGGCCCAGGACTGGCCAGGGCGTGAGCCCCTCTCAGAGGAGCACATCCTGCCCTGAGCCGCCTCGCACACGTTCTCTGCGCCGAAATTCCTGCATTTTACATACACGCAAAGGGGACCCATCCAGTTGTGTTTATTTCATCTCTAAGCCGCGATTTCCAAAACGAAACACATCTTCATGCTGTGGCGTCATGGGCACGACGAGAGCTTTATGGCGCTGCACTATCACTCATTCAGGAGCGTGTTTGGTTTGGCTTTTGGTTTTTAACATGTTAAAAGTGTATGTAAACAGCCACTTCCCAAACTCGGCAAGTGTTTGCAATACGCAGGAGCGCGCACTTCTGGTTCCACATCAGCCCTCAAGGAGCCGTGCCTTCGGCCGGATTAACCCATTGTCCCTATGGCCACAGGCACGCGACAGAGCCGCCCCAACGGCCAGCACGGTTCCGCAGCGAGGACCGAACTGGCCGCGGCCACACCACCAGCCCCACCAGGCCTCACGCCCCGCGGGCCACCGCCCAGGAACCCAGCGCGAGCAGGCACAAGCAGGCCCCGCCCACTTCCAGGGGCTGGTCCACCCACCCTGGGAGGACCGAGCTGGCCAGCCAAGCCCGCCCTGTGGAAGTGCCCAGAGCCCCGGACCGCGCCCCGCAGCTCCAGGAGCGCCCACCCCGCCCATCTTGAAGACTTCCACGCTGACCCCGCCCACTCCCGCCTCAGCCTTCGCCCCGCCCACCGCGGCGATGGCGTCACGTATAAGCCCCGCCTACCCCAAGGAGCAACCTGTCCGGAGCCCAGGAGAGCACCGGGTTGCAGCCCGAGTACCCACCCCGCCCCACGCAATGACGTCAACACAGGACACGCCCACCCTGTCGATGACACTACACAGCAGCCCCGCCCACCCAGAACCTGGCCGCACCCAGACAACTCCGGCTCCTAACACCGCCTCGCCCGCCCTGCGCACTGACGTCGTACGCCGCCCGCGGGCGGAAGCGCGGGCGGGCTCTAGCGGCGGCGCCGTCCCCTCGGAGGGGCGCTGGAGCGCGGGCAGAGGCGCCTCGGCGGAGCGGGACGCGCTCGCAGCGTGGCTGGACGGCTAGCGATGAGGGACGCCGGGGCCCCGGGACCTGAGGCCGGCGCTGCGCGGGCCGAGCCGGCCGGCGCGGCGCTGAGCGTGGACGTGGCGGGGCTGCTGGCGCAGCTGGCGCGCAGCTTCGTGCTGCTGCTGCCGGTGTACGCGCTCGGCTACCTGGGCCTGAGTTTCAGCTGGGTGCTGCTGGGTCTCGGGCTGCTCGTGTGGTGCCGGCGGAGCCGCGGCCTCAAAGCCACCCGCTTGTGCCGCGCCCTGGCGCTGCTGGAGGACGAGGAGCGCGCGGTGCGCTTGGGGGTGCGCGCTTGCGACCTGCCCGCCTGGGTAAGTGCGGGCGCGGGCCCCGCCCTGGCCCCCGCGTACCTGCCCCGGCCCCTCTCCCATCCCCGGCCCGAACCCCGACCCCGCTCCCAGCCGCATCTGTGCCCAGGTCGGGGGTGCGCGCCTGCGACCTCCCGGCCTGCGTGAGTGAGGGACGCGGACCCCGCCCCGAACCCAGTCGGGTGCCCCGCTTCCCTGCCGGGGCCACTGTGCGCGCCGCCCTGTCCTCCCACCACGCCTACCTGTCCGGTCTGGTGTGCAGCTAGCTCAGCGACGAACCCCACTCCGCCTGGCTCAGGTGCCCGCCCCGCCCTGCCCCTCCCTTGCCTACCTGTCCAGGTCGCGTGTCTGCGCCATTGTCAGCCCCCGCCCGCCCACCCTCGTGGGGTGTCCTGACCGCCGCCGGCCTACCCCGGACCGCCTGGACCGAGTGCGGCGTCAGGTCCGGGTCTCTGTCGGCGCTCCCGGCTCGCCGGGGCCCGAGTCCTCGCCTCTGCCGCGCAGGCCGCCGGCCCCCTGGGGCCCACCGTCCGCGTCACGCTAGCTTTCCGCAGCCCCCGCACCCGGCGCCTTCCCTCTCCTTCCTCCTGCTCCCGCCACGTCGCAGCCCCTCGGCTGCTGCCCTGGGTGGGGACGAGGTCGTGGCCGGGAGGCCGGTGGCACGGGAAAGGTGGGTTTCGGTCCGTCCCCGGGAGACTGGGTTGTTCTGATGAAGAGCCGCGAGGGGCGTCCCGCGCCCCGGCCCCCCGAAGTTGCTTCTGTGAAGATCGTGGAAAGTTCGGGTTTCTGCAAGCACCGCTGCAAGGCCGCACGCACTTCGGTGTTAGGGTGAGCGGGACGCAGGGTGAGGGGAGGAAGTTTTGGCGCCGCTGCGCTGCGAGGTACGGACCGCTCTGTTTTTGCCTTGGGCGGTTCTCTGCGTCACTTCTTCAGGCCGGAGGGAAACGGGTGCGCTCGGCCGCCGCGCCTCGGGCTCCCGCTCCCGACCGCGTCCTCGGCCGGCTCTCGGCGCGGGCTCAGGCTTGCAGGAAGTAGGTTTTCGAGATAAGCGGTGCTCCCTCTCGCAGGCTGGGTGTGCAGGGGGCCGTGCGCCCGCGGAGGAGCGCGAGCGTGGACGCGCTTGGGCGGGGCAGGTGGGAAACCGCAGCCCCCAGCGGAGACGCCCTCGCGGAGCTCCCTGGCGACGACGGACGGATGGACAGGAGCCCAGCTGGATGGGCCTCCGGGGTGGAAGCTGTCGGCTCACAGTGGGCGGGGTGGGGGGCACAGGGTCGAGAATCGAATCTGTAGGAGCTGGACGGAGGCAGGTGTGGGAAGGGGAAGCCAAGTCCCCGGGTGGGAAAGGCGGGAGGACTTGCAGGTGGCATCTCGTGTCTGCGTACCCCCAAGTTAAACGATGCAGGAGGCAGCTAAATTCAGAGTGTGGGTACATCGCCAGATCTGCCGGCGTAGTCAGGGCTGAGGTTCCCAGGAACCGATGGTGCTGTCACAGGTACTGGGCTCCCGAGCTGCTGGCGGCTATCGAGGGGCCCGCAGCGGTCCTCGCGGAATGCAGTGCGCGCTGCTTTCGCACGCTAGATGAACAGACGCGGTTGCTGCTGCTACACTGGAGGCAGGACGAGTGCTTTTTCTTTCTGTTAACAGAATAAAAGGGGGATTGGCCAAAGATTCTCTTCCTGGGTTTCTCTTCCCTGTGACTTAAACTGATGAACCATGATGTTCATGCAGAAAGGAATTTATATTTTCTCCAAAGTTTTCCACCTGTTTGTTCATAATTTCTCTCTGTACTCATACCATACATAGACATAGTTACACACGCCTGCATTGCTTAGAAAGCTTCTGGACAGCTTCATGTGCAACTGGACAGTGGTCACATCCAAGAAAAGCACTAGGAGTCTGGGGTTTGAGGGAGATGATTTTGTACCTTTTTACACACTTTAATTGTACTTGACACAGTTTTTATACTTTGTTAATTTATCATACCCATGTGTGTTTGTCATGATAAGACCCGTGGACTACACTGTCTAGAAGAGTGTCTGCTGTTTCACTTCAGCCAGGGAGCAAAGCAACAGAAGAAGAAACTGTCCCTAAGAAAAGCTAAGATTTCTCTGTTAGTGTTTTGATTCTTACAGCACCTATTTAGGCTCACATGGTTCTGAACTTTGGTCTGGTATTTTTCTTTGAATGAGATGTATGAGGTCTTTCCAGAAAGTATCCAGCCATGTAATATGAAAAATATAAACATTTATCAGAGTAAATACAAGATATAAGAAACAATGTCCACAAGACAATGATGTCTCAGTCCCAGTCAAAGTAGGCACCTTGGGACCTCACACAGTTCTCTATCAGCTGCCCCGTCGTATTCTCCTGAATCTCATCGATGGTCGGAAATCTCTTCCCCCTCACAGGTGATTTTAGTTTGGCGAAAAGCCAGAAGTCTCGGGGAGCCAAATCTGAGTTGTAAGGGGGCTGATCACCTGGGTGATTTGATGTTTCTCCAAAACACTCTGCACCAGATGTGATGCATGAGCTGGTGCATTGTGATGAAGCTGCCAGTCACCAGTCGTCCACAGCTGCAGCCTTCTGAATTGTCCAAATAGTTTCTGCGGAGGAATGTTCAAGTTTAATGGAAAATTGGTACAGATTCGTTGCTCTGCTTGCTCATTTTGAATGTGACAGTCACACAGTGCACATGCTCACACAACAGCATCTACTGTCCCCACTGACTACTACAGTGAAGTCGTCATTGTTCACACATGCATATTCCAGTGCGCTCTCCTTAGCTGTCAGGTCACACCCATGCTGCACAAACCGTTCTCGTTACAGTAACGGTGGCTGGGCTCCTTCCATACAGACCTCCTGTTTGTACACATTCGCACCGTGTGTTTAACAGCTGTGAGTCAGAGCAAGGCTGGAAGCAGAGGAAAAGATGAACTCAGGTACCCCCTTCCTGCCCCACTTTTGGATATGTTCACTTATAGTTTTTTAACTTTTACTCAGTCAAGTAAAAATGTACAGTGGATATGAAAAATGAGATCTACTTTGAGAAAAGTATATATGGTTTTGAGTTAACGCTACTAGGATAGGAGAAATACCTCTCACTTAACATGTGATAATTCTGTAAGACTTTGGTCCTACAGCTTTCATGTAAACTGTGTTTTTATTCATTCTTTACTCTTTTTTTTTGTCTTCACAAATGGAAAAGGCCTGGCAGGTTTGGGTTGATGGACTGAAGGCTGACGTTTTTTGTTGGACTAGTGTTTAACTGGGCCCTGTAAACGTAAGACTATGGGTGAAGAGTATTCTTGAATTCTTGTAGAGATACATAAGAACAATTTTCTGTTACTGTTTTCATTTATTTGAAAAATTAGAACTTGGTAGGGTGAAGTCTGTCAGTTTGGGTCTGGTTTTTCTTCTGCCAGTAAATGCTAATTCTGTGGCTGCAAATAAGTAGAGTCCCAGACCTGTCCTATACAATATTAATGTTACTCAGCTGTTTTGACAGTTCGTCTTTTGTTACTCTAATACTTTGTTGATTGAGATTTAATGCTGTCGATACTATTGTGTACAAGTTTTTCTTTGGGGAGAGCTGTCTTCTTATCCTGGTTCCGGGAAATTCAGGATAATTTAACTGTAGCCAAAATTTGATGTATACTCTAAGAACCGAATAAACACAAGAAAAGAATACACTGCGGCCTCCTGTAACAAAGGGCAAATGTTTGCTTTCATTCTCGGTGTTAATCATTGACTTACAGTTTACGGAAATTTTGTGAGGACTTGTAACAACATAGTTGCTGTAGCTAAATCAGGAAGCACGGCTCAGCTATTTTAAACTGAGGTCGCAGCTTTAGCACGTAGATCCTCGCGAGATTATGTGCTTTGTGAAAAGGTCAGCTGACTGGGAAAGGGATATGGATGCTCTTTGTTCATTTGTTTTTAAGATTTTAGTTTATTTTTAGAGAGAGGGGAAGGGATGGAGAGAGAGAGGGTTGCCACTTACACGCACCCTGACCGGGGACTGAACCCACAACTCAGGCACGTGCCCCGAGTGGCACTCAGCCCGTGAGACTTTGCTGTGTGGGACAGTGCCCAAGCAGCCGAGCCACCCCGGTCAGGGCAGGGTGGGCGCTCTCTGGATTTCTCGTTCACACGCACGCTGCTGCTGGGGTTCAGAGAGGGACTGGTTGTGAGTGTGATGTTGCCTGGGCCATGTGGTCTGGAAGCTGCATTCAGTCAGAGGAGAGTAGCCCATAGTTGCTCGCCATACAGCAGTGAGTACCTGATCTTTAGTTTAAACTAAAAAACGATTTGAATTTAGGGTACCTGCATTCATCAGTTGTGTGCATTGGTTTGGGTAATACCTACTGTTTCACTTGACTGTTGGCCTCACTTTACATTTCCACAGGGGAGAATATAAAGCTAGGACTAAATATATGAATTGAGAATATGTGTAACATTTATATTAAATTAACACATTACATCAAATTTACAAAATCTAGATATCAATCCTGTGAAGAACCTACTAAAACCAACTAGTAATTCAGTGTTCTTGTTAGGCCTCGTGAACCTTCTATTTTTTTGGTAAGTTTTTATGATTTCTACGTTGTTTGCAACATTTAACTTTGAATAATATCGCAGATGTTATGAATATACTAAAAATCGTTGAACTGTATACTTTAAATGAGTGAATTGTGTAGTATTTGAATTATATCTCAATAGCACTGTTAAAAATATTATATATATTAGATTTCTTTTGAAAATAAAGGAGTGGAGCCCTGGCTGCTGTGGCTCAGTGGGCTGAGCGCTGGCCTGTGAACCAAAGGGTCCCCAGTGTGATTCCCAGTCAGGGCACCTGCCAGAACTGCCTTCCAGGTCCCCAGTAGGGTGTGCATGAGTGACAAAAGTAAATAAGTAAATATTTTTACCTCACCGCTGTTACTTTAAACATTGTTATTGTATAGGCCAACCAAACAAATTCTAATTGAAAAACAATAGAAATCATGCTTTGTAGATGTAAACAGCCTCAATGTGTGTTTTCTGTGAGTTACTGTAAACTCTTGCCTTTGATTCGAGGTCATCAGTGCATTCTTATGTCTGTTTGAGAAATATAGCCTACAGATTGGTTTCATTCGTTATCTTTTTTAGTTTCCACAACTACTGTGTTTTGCCATGTGTAATGTGCACCCGTGTTTTTGTGCATGTTATATACAGGTTTATTATACCCGTTTTTATACCCATGTATAATGTTCATGCTTATTTTTACCTAAAAAATCTGGGCACAAAATTTGCATTATACATGGCAAAAATATGGTATGCTGGCTCAACTGAATTTTCTTCCTGCCTTTAAAGATCCAGCGGGGGTAAGGGGCCATCCTGCTCGCACGTGCACTTTCTTGCAGGCGGTTAAGGGCAGGGTGTGTTGCCCCCGCCCCCAGGGCCCTAGTAGATCAGAGGGAAGATGGGAGGGGGTTAGTCTGACAGGGAACGCAGATATATTTGCGGACAGTTAAGAATAGAAGGACAGGACACTCTGCTCAGTGGGAACAGTGGACTAAAGCCCAGGATTGAGAAATTGGGGGCAGGTTCCAGGCGGAAGCTCAGAGCCCAGTAGGGCAGGAGTGCCCCATCTGGAGGGAGCTGTGGGAGAGGGATGGAAGGTTACACAAGGCTCTGATGTGCTCTAGACCAGGGGTGAGGAGTGGCCGTGCTCAGACTGGGGCCTGTGTTCTTGGGACGACCCCCAACCCCTTCACCAGACAGCCCTGAGCCTGAGCACAGAAACTACTCCTGAGGTGTGGGGTGCTCGGGGAGCGGAGGAGGGAGAGGCTGTGATGTGTTCAGACCTAAGCATGTGAAATGAGATGATGGAAACTCCTGTGCTGTGCAGGAGAGCGCTCACTTCCCTTCAGTTGCCAAAAACTTTGCAGCCAAGGCTACTGCTGGATTGCAGTGCTGCGCACCGTTGAGGTAGCTGGAGCACCGTCCACCTCCTGCCAGCACACTGTTCTCTTCTGCTCGTAAAGATCCGTGCTGTTCCTTAAACACTGAGTCACCTCCTGTTCTTCTGGAATCGGGTGGGGCGCAGTTCTTACATAAACAGTGTTAGGAGTTGTCTTTTTCATGGAAATATTTTTCCACCTAACATGTTTTGTCTGTAAGTTTTCTCTTGGTCTTTCTCTCTGTCACTGATTTTTTCTTCTTTCGTTTATTTTTCTTTACTGTCACAAAAATCCTGTAAAATTTTTAAAGAAAACCGTTTATTTTAGTTAAGTTTTCCTAGAGTAGAGCACATTTTAGGGAAGTAGTACCACTTACATGCAGGGATTAGAAACCAGCCCCTATTGATGCGTCTGTTTCTCAGCCGGCATGTCTTGGTCGCTCACCACGAGCAAGGCACCAGAGGTGCCACTGTGAGCAAGACGAGGTCTTCACCCCAAGAATTTACTAGCTGGTCTTAGCACACACCTGTTTATAGTACTCATATTAGTCCTCGTATACCTTGATAGTGTTTAAAAATTAAACTAATACATTGTTTTTAATCCAGGCAAACCATTTGCTCAGGAACATGCGGTATAAGATGAAAAGTTTTCTATACGCATAACTACATGTGGAAACAGGAAAGGCAGCTCTTCCTTAGGCCTTCCCGTTGATGCAGTGGTATGCTTGGGAGCATGCTGTATGCTCAGAATAGCTCGACTCTTCACACCAATCTACTTTAAAACAACGATTTTTACTGATGAAGATTAACACTTTTGTAGGGCTTGCAGATCTCGCTGTGCGTAAAAGTGTGAGTGTGTGCCTTGCCCTCTCTGCCTGCATTGTGATGGGCACGTTTATGACGTTCCTGGGGGACCCTCTGAGACCCGGCTCTTACCTGGTGCATTTGTAACGGTCACAGTGTGCCCTCTGGGTGGTGGGTCCCTGTAGAGCACTGGCACATCCTGAGGGCACCCATGTGTCAGCTGCAGTATTTTCATGCCTGGGGACCAGCCCCAAGTTGGTGATAATCACACCAAAGGGCAGATGTGGAAATGCTAACTTGTCAGGGTTCTTTGCACTTCTTTTTGGTATTTGTGAAACTGTCATAGGTGTTCACCTTGAAGTTCTTTCATTTGTTCACTCAGTGAAGTTCCCCTTTCTGTTTTTAGTGAACATGCAAGTGGGTCTTTCTTTATTTCTTGTGTTATACCTAGACGGCTTTTAAAACCATGACTTTTCTGGTATGAGAAGACTACACACTCATTGTAGAACATCTCACGCTTTGGGGAAGAACACAGAGGGGCCGAGTCACCTGCAACCCTGCTAACTGGTGGGAAGCGCCGTTAGCACGTTGGTGACTTTCTGAACTTCTAGTGCGTGTGGATGCACATGTGTGTGTTATATCCACCTTCATTGAGCATTACATGGTGGACATTGTCATTCTCCTCCAGAAATATGACTTTGCTTATTGCAATGTTAGCCATCTTACGGGAGGCCAAGTCTTATTTCAGAGATGTCTGATGGACAGATTCCAAGAACGAGGTTGCTAGGTGGTACGTGCCAAGAAAAGGAAAAACTACAGTTGAGATATGTGACTTTCTGTTCAAGTTACGAAAGATTATTTGCTTGAGCTATTTTATCAGATCTGTCCAGGATATATGAACTATTTTTGAACTCATAAGTAGCATGATAATTTTAAGCCAGAGTCTAGCTTTGGAGAGCAGTGTTTGTTTTGAATGGCGTGGTGTTGAAACCTAGGGTACATTTATCCAGATCCCCTTTCATGTAAATCAACTTCAGAAGAAAAGCCTTCCTCCCACGTGGACTCACAGCTTCAATGGCTTTTCTTCTTCTGTGAGCTGCTGGGTTGGGATATCAAGGTTTTTTAACAGGAGGAATACTTTAAACTGCGGTAGCACAGTGTCGTGGTGGCTGCTTTGCAGATCGCCGAGAAGGTTCCCTAGACTGTCACTGATCTGCAGGTCCCTGGTCGTGTGACCAGTGTCAGCGTCCCGGTGCTCGAGTGGGCACCTCCTGGTGGCAGCCTCCCATGGGAGGGCATTGCTTCGCAGGCGCACAATTGAGAAGCAGGCTGCGAGTCTGGTGGGTGCAGGCTTCTGCCTGAGACCCCTCCCTGACTGTGTCTTCCCCAGGGTCAGCCACACCTTTTAGAACCTTTGTTTCCTTCTCACTAGGTGGGCAATGAAGTGAGCCTGCCAGTGGTGAGCTTCGGAGGCCAGGGACAGGCTGAGGCTGGAGCCAGGCCTGGGGTGGGGTGGGGGTGGGGGGGTAGTGGGAGTGATGTGGCGCTGTGCCAGTGCTGCTCCTGCATTCCCTGCTGCCGCCAGCCCCGGCTGCCTGCATTCGGAGATTGTTAGTGTCACGGGTCAGGTCTTTCTAGTAAACCTGCAGCGCACTTCCAGGCACAGGTGTGTGTTGATTCTTCAGGTTTTCCTGAAACAAAGTTTCTCTTTAACACAATGCTGGTGGCTAGGGTGTTCTTAGCGCGTGCTGCTGTTGTCCTGGCCTTGCTGCATTCGTTCCTAGTTTGTTGATTTTTGACAAGGTCCCACCACTCCTGCCTGGATCTTCTCAGGAAGGTTGGTGTTTGGGACTGATGGGGGAACCCTCCCTGCAGTGGGATTGGAGGGGGGAGCCCTCCCTGAGGTGGCTGGTGAGCCTGCTGAGGCTGGTTGAGCCAGGCAGGTGGGCCTTGGGGCTGCTGACAGGCAGGGCTGTGCTGTTTGGGGCCCCTCTTATTCACAGGGTGCACTCAGAATTGCTGCACCGAGTGAACTGAATTCTTTCTTCCCTCCTTCTAAGACAGTGGAAGAACTCGTCCACAGAGCCAGTCATTGCTCCGAGTAGAGTTTGGTCTTCCCTCCCTCATTCTCTCTTTCTTCCTTTCCTTTTTTTCTTTTTTTCCCTGAGATAAATGCCTAGAGAATGATGCAGAAATGAGCAAAGCTCAAATCCTTCTTGGAATGAGGAAGCATGTGAACAAATGAACTTGATAGACCAGTTTACTGTTGGAGGCTTAATGATGCTTGGTTTCTGCAGTGATCACTCTACCTGCTGTCTTCTGAGCTTCACTTAAAGGTGATTTTTAGTGCTCAGGCGTAAAGATACATATCTTCCTTCGTATTTCCCAGACATGGGTTCCCTTGTGCTAGATTCCTTAGGAAGGGGATGTGTGTCTCACTGCAGCTCCCGCGCACGCTGCGGCGGGCCTGCCATCCTCGTCCCCTGCAGCCGAGGGGCTCGGCAGGGTCCCTGCGGGGTCGGTGCCACGGACACTGTCTTCGAGGGGGTACTGGGTGAAGACAGCGCCTTCATTTAATTTTAAGTTTTATGTCATTGTTTTCTAATGTTCAGAAGTGGGAAACACAGTTTAACTAGAAATTTCAGCTCTGTATAAATTTGTTCCCTCCTTTATACTCGGCGAGGTGTGACCGGGGGACTTCAGGGCCCTCCGGGTCCAGTGCTCGTACACCCCTGACTTCGAACAAGGGTGCTTGTTGTCGGTCACGGGGAGCCCCTTGGTGTCCCAGGGCTGCTGGGAGGGGAGACGGGGTGGCGTGCAGAGTGCCGGGCCTGCAGCCGGTGTTCTGTCTTTGAATGTTTGGTTTACTTTCTTCTAAACAAAACGAGTTTGGTAATGTCAGCACCCTAGAGCCCCAGATAGGCCTTTGTTCTTTTTAAAGATAAGGTTAAAAAGAGGTTTCTTGGGTAGTGTCAACTCTTAAAAATAATCAAAACTTGGACAATCAAACAATGATTATTTCTAGTTTGTGAACACAATATAAACACATAAGAAAGCTTGTTTTATAACTGGACTTATGAAGGAGATTTAGTGGAAGGGTTACTTTTACTTGTTTTTTATTTTCAGTTGAAAGATTGAGACTTGAAGCCAAATGATGTGTGTGTGTGCATTCCTCTGTGATTCAGGGACATGTTTTCTGTTTTCCCAGTCTTTCTCTGTGATGTTTTTCCTACTTTAAATTCTGTTTTGTGGAACCTAAGCAAATGTTGATGAATATGTATTACTGAGAAACAGATTTTCAGCTCAGTGAACAGGATTAGAATTTGGCAAATTTTAATCAGCAAAACAGATTTGCTTTCTTCTATTTTGATATCCTCTTTCTTTGGCACCTTGAAATAATCACTTCGAAATTAAAAACCTCAGAACTATCGAGTGCCTCGCCATTCCTCCGCCAGGGGATGGCCTGACCTTCCAACTCCGTCTTCTGTGTCGGCTTCACGGTGGCCAGTGTCCTCGTGTCAGAGCCCCATCCGTGCAGGCGGCTCCAGAATGGATCGGGGCTCCCTCGAAGTGCCTCCTCCACTGCTGACCCTGCGTCCTTTCTCTGCTGGGAGCTCCGGGAGGGACGCGTTGCCTGTGGTGTGAAGTCACATTCCTTTGCCTACTGGTCTCCACCTGCCCTTTCAGCTTTCTCTCTTCCGGTTCCTCCCATCACCTGATCCAGCCAGAGCCTGTTGCAAACCCCATTATTTTCTCTTGGGATGTTCTCCGTTCTCTGCACGGCAGACCCCGGCCGATTCTTTCACACCCATCCCGTCTCACTCACTCACTGCATTCTCCCCGAGTCTCTTAGGCGCCCTTTCCAGGCAGCACCAGGCCCTCCCCTGCCCCCCACCTCCCCGCTCCTGGCTGGCAGTCACACCTCTCCAGGCCAGTCCCCGGCAGTCCACCGCAGTCCCCCAGCCACGAGCTGCCCGAGGACAGGAGTGTGGCCAGTCCGCATCGCATGCCTAGCTCTGGGCACAGAGTCAGACCCACGTAACTGCCTGAAAGGCTCTCCCCAGCTTGTCGCTCAGAAAGAACACTCTGTGCGCGTGCAATAGGATGAGGAGTAGCCCAGCGACGCGGGTGCAGTGCCAGGGTCAGAAGTCCCACCAGCCTGGCTGCATTTCTGTTCTGCTGCGTGATGCTGAGCGCAGAAGCTTCTCTGTCACCTGCAGTCACGCTCCCTGGGGGGGTCATGGGGCCTGGGCGCGCTTTGCGAGAAACAACCATTGGGTGGCATCCCTCTGGCTTCCAGGGCAGGGCGGGTGGGAATCGGCCCCACCGGCAGACCTAACCTGGGACGAGGCAGTGACCACAGAGAGACCCGCTGTGCTGGAGACACAGCTGTGGTCACTGGAACATGTCCCGCAGATGTCACTGTCACGTCTAATCAGCGTAGTGACACTTTGCCTCTGAAACGAATGGATCAGGAAGTTTTCCTTCCAAGTCAGATTTGGAGTAGATCACTTATGTTGTAAGAGAGTCTGGTTTCCACTGTGGTTAAAATAGAGTTAATTTATGAAAATTCTATTTTCATGGAATTTTAGAGTTGTTCATTGTGCAAGAATAGTGCTGTTAGAAAATTCTTAGCTTTATCTTAAATTACAGTTATAACCAGGGGAGTAGTTTTTGCTTCGTGAAGAAATTCACACAGAATTACGGAGGAAAACATCAAAGCCTCATCGCCCCTTGTTACGGTAGTTCCAGATGTGTTCTTAGCAGACTTTTTCTGCATTCATAAACGTGTGGCATACAAGTATGTTTATGTACAAACGTGCATGCTGTGTTTTAATAATATGTGGCCTCGGTTAATAAATTTTTGTGGATTTGAAAATCTGGCAATGTCTTATATTAACAGACAGTAATTCCTTATAATTTATGAAGAATTTGATAGAAAATAGAAGCTCATTTGATAGTATTTGCACACATGGATTTGGTACTATATACCTTCCTGAAAACATACGGACTCATGCTTGCTGGCCACTTGGTGAGTTGAGTAGCATGTCCTGTGTGGACAGAAGTTCTCTGGAGCTGGGACGGTAGGAAGGGGCCACTGAGGTGGCCGTACGATTCTGAGAGTCGGACCCTGACTCTGGTTGTGTGGCTCTAGGCAGACCTCTGTTGTAAAGCTGAGTTTCGATTTTCCTCGTGCGAGCCATTTCATGTGGGGACAGCAGTGGCCGTGTGAGGGGATGGGCGTGCGGGGCCCGGAGGGGACCGTGCTCTGTGACCCCTGGCTGAGCCACTGAGGGGAAGCCTGGTGTGAGTGGAGGGCGACTGGATTCCTCGCCCCGACCACGTACTTGTCTCTCCCACCCTGTTCTCTCCGGCCCTGAGGTAAACAGTTTTCTAGAGTTTATGTTAATTTTTACAAAAGTTTTGCAAGCCTATATTGTACACACACACTTCTCTTCCCCTTTTCTGAGATGAAGGGTGGCCAGTGGTCCGTGGTTTTCTCCATCTGTGTTTTCACTTTAGAACAGCCTGGGAGTAATTCTGTAGCGTCATCCCAGTGACCCTGGGACTCAGCGTCAGGGAGCCCCTCCCCGGCCCTTCTCTCCCTGGGCAGTGCTTCCTCGAGGGAGGGCTCCACCAGTGCGCCACTGGTGGCCCTTTTGTTGTCTCTGGTCTTCGCAGTTACAAATGGCGCTGCACTCTTGTCATTTCTTATTTTTGTATCTGTTTTTATGATAGTGTCTCAGAAATGGGATCGCTGGGTCACAGGGCGAATGCACATGGAGTGTGACATTCTTACTTAATTATCCTGACCCTTCCATGGGAAGGAGTGCGAATACTAAGTAAAAACCAGTCTTTAAATCCTTCTCTTCTTAGTCGTGGGTGAAATGCTGGGTCTGGTAACAGCATTTCATAGTGAACAGCTGTCCCGTTTGCTGGACTCGATCGGCTGTTCCAGGACCCACACTGCGGCATCTGGCCTTGAGAGTCTGGGCGCAGAGATCCCTGCGGAGCGCAGAGTTCTGGGCTTCTGGCTGTCCCAGCCCCTCAAGTGCAGTGTAAGGCAGCTGCCTGAGTTTCAGGCGTCACCCTCCCACTGTCTTGTGCCTCTCGAGAACCTGGGGGGCTCGGCGGACTGTCTGTCCCCACAGCACGGGCTGGCGACTCTGGGCTTTTGTCCCCATCCTGCCACCGAGGCGTCCTGTAAACTTGGGATATTCCCAGTTCCTAGCTGCAGGTTGTGAGAATTCACGCCGGTAGTGTATGGGAACAGGTCAGCACGGGACCCGCACATGCGTGCAGTGCGTACTCAGGAAGCGATCCTTGCTTTCATTCTTTCAAACAAGCAGACTTGGGTTTGATGACTCACTGTCCACACTAGTCTCCCAGAGGCTCGGTTTGGGGCGATTCGTTACCTGTCACCGGGCCCTGCGAGGAGCAGGTCTTCTGCGTCCGCCTTCCCTCATCTCCTGCGCCTTGTACGTGAAAGGCTTGAGGAGAGCTCAGCCCTGTCGACCGCCTTGTGCCGTGATCTTCGGCTTTGTTGAGAATGGAGTGATCTGGTCTCCGGGCAGGTTTGCAGGCACATTAATGTCTGCATGTGGAGTCCCAGGCAAGGCCCCAGGCTTTGACCTCCGATTGGCAGTGGGCAGAAGCGTGCTGTTCCGCAGCACGTGGGTGGGGCCGTCTGCCTTTCCCTGAGGGGCGGGGGACAGAGCGTGTCCCAGGGGGGCAGCTTCAGCTACCTCCACGGAGGGTCACGTTTTGACAGCAAGGACAGCACTTGTTCTCCTCTTTTCCTGATGGGTTTCTTTCCCCCTCTGCACACACCACACTCGTCCTCCCCGGTGCACAGGTGGGACCCGGTGCACAGGTGGGTCTCGGAGAGCGCGAGTGTGTTCTCGCTGGGAGAGCGTAGGAGACGGACGTGCGTCTGCAGCTGGGTTGGGCCAGCGAGGACCACGTGGGGACGGTGGGCTTCTGCAGGCTGTGCGTCTGGGTCTCTGGACCACGTCAGCACCGACACGTGGGAAAGCGGTTCTTCAGAAAGGGACCCCCGAGGAGTGCTTGTCGGGGGTTTCCCGGGATGGCAGGGGTGTGGATGAGGGCCTGGGGGCCTTTGACGACATGAGACTCTCTTGCTGTGGAGTGTTGGGAGGATGCAGGGCCGAGGGCCACGCAGTCCAGTCCCCCCACTCCCCAGCCATTTCCAGGCTTCAGGGAGCTTCCAGAAGCGCCGCATGAACAGCAGGCCTGTGGGAGGGGCCCCTCAGTCACGTGTGTGTGTTTTCCTTGTAGGTTCACTTTCCAGACACGGAGAGAGCAGAATGGCTAAATAAGGTAAGAGAACGGAATGCGGAACCAGTGGGATTAGGGGATGGGATGCCATCCTCCCATATTTGGGAGCTGGGATGTTGACACCATGTGAACTCGCCTGGACTGGCTTCTGCGCCCGAAGAGCTCAGTCACAGACAGTACGTCGCTTCCCTCTTCTGAGCAGTGAGACTTGCCTTTGCCACGAGAAAATCAGTGAGGTGTTCACAGCCGTTTCTCTGACCTTCTGCCCACTGCTTGGGTCTGGATGATAGTCATGAGGGAAAGTTCTGGAAACATCATAAAGAGGGAAATAATCCTAGAAGTAGATAGTTTCTATTATCTGATGTTTTTAAAAAGGCTCTATTTTTAGGTCACTGGACCTCGAAGTAGATCTGCCGTCTCCATATTTATGTGTCCTGAGAGCTGTGGAGTGAAAACTGACGTAGACAGTGATTCCCTCATGGGTCTGGAAGTCAGTCCACCTTAAAGAAAACCCATTTTGTATTAAGATCTATACAGTTTTAGGAGGTTTTTAACGATGCCTTGAAACCACAGGGTTTTCTGATCTTCTGTTTTTTAGCAGTCATTAAATGTGCTGACATGGTTAAATAGAAGGCTTTACCGAAATGACTGATTCCTACAACATGTTGGCTAATCAGTAGTTTATTGTTGTAATGCATTTTAAAATTTAAAGTTGATTTTTGAGTAACAGAAAGCTCCCCCCTTTAATTTTCAAAAGTTCTGGCGCGCTCTGAGGGCATAGACTTCCATCGTGACGCAAGTGCACTGTGTGCACAGCATTTTGTTTCACCCGACCTCTTTCCCCTTTGCAGACCGTGAAACACATGTGGCCTTTCATCTGCCAGTTCGTAGAGAAGTTGTTCCGAGAGACCATAGAGCCGGCCGTGCGGGGAGCACACGCCCACCTCAGCACCTTCAGTTTCACCAGGGTCGACATGGGTCAGCAGGTCAGCTTCTCCCCAAGTGTCCTTGTGCGCGCACCTGAGACTGCGGTGGAAACTGGAACGGTGGGCTGAGTCCTCCATGTTGCTTCCCAGAGAGCACTGCTCCCTGGGCAGGCCTGGCAGGGCTTGGGCAGCTTCTCCGGGTGCTGCCCCTCCTGGGGTGCCCTTGCCTCGCCGGGTCCATCGAGGGTCCTTCCCTGCCCTCCTCTGTCCACTGTGGTCTTTCAGCCAGATCAGGTTCACGGTGTGGGGGGTGTGGGGGGGGTCTTTCTACCCCTCCCTGTTCTGTCAGAATTAACTTTGTGGAGTTTTCAGCAACCTGTTCCGGTGGAAAGGATGGGAACTTACTCTAAAGGTTCTGTAGCTGACAGCAAGCCTAAGATGTTCACCCTCAAGTTGTTTACACCAACAAGTCTGGACTGCAGGGCCGGTCCTGTAGGCTTCACTTTAATCGTCCAAGGGACGGCACGGGTCCCTGTTGTTGCCGGAGCCACATTCCCTCGCACCTCACTGCCCTGCTCTCTGCATTGTGCTTTGCAGATGCTGTGGGTTTTGTTCAGATTGGAGGTTTGTGGCAACCCTGATTTGAGTCCATCGGTGCCATTTTTCTAACAGGCTCAGATGACGGTTAGCATGTCTTTTAATGAACATTGCACATTTTTTAAAGGTATATGCTATTGCACACTCACTAGGCTACAATGTAGTGTAAACAGAACTTACTTATTTTTTAGAGAAGGGAAGGGACAGAGAAAAAGAGGGAGAGAAACATCAGTGTGTGGTTGCCTCTTGTGCACCCCCTACCTGGGACCTGGCCTACAACCCAGGCATGTGCCCTGACTGGGAATTGAACCTGCTACCCTTTGGTTCGCAGGCTGCTGCTCAATCCACTGAGCCACACCAGCCTGGGCTAAACAGAATTTTTATATGCACTGGGGTACCCCAACTTTTATGGGCTCGCTTTACTGTCAGTGGTCTTCTGGCACTGGTCTGGAACCAAGCCCACAGGATCTCTGAGGCATATCTGTGTGTGCAAAGGAGGTCTGCTAATTTCTGGTGGTACTTCTAGTGAAATTCTCAGGACTACTCAATTAGTTGATCGTGATAAGCTTCCTTTTTGTATTTTTAAGTCTAGTAATTAGCAACAGTTTAAGGTGACTTTTCTTATTGAGGTGTAATTGACATTTAATGTTATTTTGGCTTTAAGGTAACATTGTTTCATGTGACCTAACAAATGCCCAGCACATTTTACAACACCTGCCACACAGGTCACACACACTCAGTGCTCGGGCAGCAGAGCCAGGCGCAGGGGTCTTTGTGTCGCCCGTTGGGCTTTAATGAACGTGGCTGGTGTCTGGCTGGCCCCCAGACTCATTCCCACCCACACTGCCCAGGCCGCCCGCCCCCATCAGGGGCGGTCTGCTCTGTGCGGGGCCCACCCAGCTCACTGGAGCTCCGCGGGACCCGGGCTCGCATGCAGGTGTGTGCGTAGTGCTGCGACCTGCAAGTACATCGGGGCAGCTGGCCGTGGTCGTCCCTTGCTAGCGAGCACAGGCGCCTGCACAGGGGCCCGTGGGACACTTGCCTGCGCCACTGACTTGGCTTCTGCAACCTGAGAAGGTGACAGCAGGCTGTTACCAGTCAGAATGCTATGTGACTGTGAAGCAGGAGTCAGAACACTGTTTTAGTTTCGACAGGCACATGGAGTCTCCGAGGCATGTTCTTCTCTGGTGCCCTTCTTCTACAACCCTTTAAAAAATGTAAAAACCTTTCTTGGCCGAAGCCAACCTTCGCCTGCTTGATCTGTGCGCGTGTGGGTGAAGATTTAGGATTCTAACCCCTGCCAGGTTGGCTTCAGGAAGACTTACATTCGCACTGCCCGGCGCCTGCTCTGACCGCAGGAGAGCGTCGCTGGGAACAGCAGGAACGGGAAGAGCAGGGCTGACCAATAGGTAAAGGCAGCAACATGGCCGCACTGGCCTCCCACAAATCAGCTCCCAAGCAGGGCGCTGTGTCCGCATTGCACGTCTGAGCCGAGTCCCTCGGGGCCTTCAGGTGTCTGTCCTTCCTTAGCTGATGCTCAGACGTTGGGGTTGGCCCCCCTTCTAGCCTGTGATCATAGTGGAGGGAGGCCTCGTCCGAGGCAAACATCCAAACTGCAGGCACCGAGCCCCACGCCCCCTTCCACTTGTCCACACACCGTGGCAGCTGTCTCTGGTGATCCGTCTGACTGGCCGTGTCTGAGCTGGTGTCCTCAGGGAGAAGCCTAGGACCCGGGGTGTGAGGAGCGTGGCTCTTGGCGAAGACCGAGAGCTTCACCCTGGGGCCTTGCTGAGGGACCTCCACCCTGCCAGCAGGGCACACGGAGCTGTTCCAGAGCAGGAGGGTCTCGGGTGGATGGACGGAAAAGGTGTTGAACGGTGTTGTGAGTGGGCCCTCCAGAGGGAGCGTTTATGCTGGTCCACCTTTGCTTTTCACAGCCATTTGACACAGACCCTGAGTCACGTGTCAGGGGTTGAGAGTGCCCACAGCTGGTAATTTTGATGCATTCAAAAGTCCCATTTTTTGTGAAAACCTTAAGAAATGAAAAACTACAAGAAATAAAAAATAAAAGGTAGTTAAGTTTCACGCAGTGTGGTAGGACAGAGCATAGGGGAAAGCACGTGGGAAGAGGCAAGGGCTGCTACATGCCCTCTGTGCACTGAGCGCCCTGCGTTCCTCGTGTCCTTGGTCCCACGGTCACCCCTGCGTTGGAGGGTCAGAGGTCAAGCACCTCGCTGGGCTGGCACAGTGGGTAGCAGGCTGTCTTTCATGTCGCCGGACGCTGGGGGGAGTTCTCTTCAGCTCTGTGCCGTGCTGTGAGACTCGGTGGTTCGGTTGCTGTTTTTGCCATCCTTGTGTTTTAAAAATAAGCCACTTCTTGTTCAGCCCCTCAGGATCAATGGTGTCAAGGTATACACTGAAAATGTGGACAAAAGGCAAATTATCCTGGACCTTCAGGTCAGGTAAGCTTTTGTTTGTGTCCTATTTGTGCCGTGGTTCGTGATGTAATGTAATCTAATGTCACTGAGCTGCACCCATGTGGTGGGGCTGTAATGGGCCCAGTTCTCACCTGGTGCCTGGTGGGGTTTGTGTAAATGCTTGATGATGACCCAAACTTACTTACTTTCTGAGTTCCTGATAGCCTAGATAATTGCCATTCATAAAACATGTTAAGTAAAAGAAATTAAAGGCACTAGAGGAAAAGTACAGATTGAATTCCTTACAACTATTGATGCCAAACCCTTAACAAAATACTGGCAAACCGAATTCAGCAACATACTAAAAGGATCTTACACCATGACTGAGTGGGGCACATTCCAGAGGTGCAGGCATCATTCAACATGAAAATGCATCAGTGGGGTGCACCCGTTTAATGGTGTGAAGGAAGAAAACCATGTGATCATTTCTGTGGGTGCGGGAAAAGCCTGTGGCAGAGTTCACCACTGTTCCACGGTAACACACTCCACAGAGGAGGAAAGACAAGGTTGCTTTCAGCCTTTGTGACACAGAGCAAACACCCTCCTCAGTGGTGGAAGGCAGAGAGCTTCTCCTCCAAGGTCGGGTCAAGGCCAGGGTGCCCTCCCTCACCACTGCGGTGTAACCCAGCACAGGAAGGCAGTTAGGATGAGGATGAAATAAAAGGCATCCAACTTGGAAGGAAGAAGTGAAATTATCTCTGTTCACAGGTGATACAATCTTCTGTGTAGAAAACACTACAGATCCCAGAAAAAAACTCTTAGCACTAATAAGTGAGTTCAGCAAAGTAGCAGGATACAACATCAGCACAAAAATCAGTTCCCATCTATATGCTGTCAGTGTACAATTCAGAAGGAAATTAAAAAAAGTTTCTTTTACAGTAGAACCAAAAGGAATAAAATGCTTAGGAATCAGTTTAACTGAGGAGGGACAGACTTGTGTAATGTGGACCCAGAGTGTTGCCGTGGGAAGTTGAGACGACACATGGAAAGACGCCCGCGTTCAGGGTTTGGAAGAGGGATGCTGTTGCACGTTGGTCCTGAGAGCGGCCGTCGGCACCAGTGCACACGCGCGCACATCTGGTGAGGGGTGGCCTCCAGCACAGGGGAGTGTGCAGAGAGCACCCACCCTCCACCACGAGACGAGTGACCGGATCCAACCGCGTCAAAGGGCGCGAGTGGACCTTTCCCCAAAGGTGGCGTAGGAATGGACCACAGACAAGTGGAAAGATGCCCAACCTCGCTAAAAATCAGAAAAGTGCAAATCAGCTACGAAGCGATAGCACCTCGCCCCCATCCTGGTGACCACCTATCCAGACGGACTGGAGGACAGCAGGTGCTGCGGCTGAGAGCACGTGTTCCGTGGGGACAGAGTTTTAGAGGTGCAGGGTAAAGCCTTCTGGGGTCAAGGGTGCGGTCGGGTCACACAGACCCCACCCACTAGGTGTCGACCTTTACGTACGAATCGCAGTGACTTCGTCAGCGAGGAAGATGGGGCGCACACAGCCCCGGCACCAAGGTCCGGGGTGCTCGGGTTTTCTCAGGGCTGGGAGCCTGGGCACCTGTCTACTCGTGGAGAAATGCCATCTAAACTTCGCTGTTTTCAACAAACATAGTTGTTTATAAAACAAATGAAAACTGCATTCCCTCACAACACTGCTCCAGGGTTCCCTTTGGGAAGGGACGTTTGTCACAGGACCCGGGCTGCAGCCGGCTTCAGGTCCAGCGGGTCTGGCAGGAGCAGCGAAGCCTGTAGCCCCGGCTGTGAAATAGACCCAGGTCACAGGCTCCAGCCGGGCCTGCAGCCCGGGCCCGGCTGCTGCACTGTTTGTTGTTTTGTTCAGGTTATTTACCTTGCAGGTCTGTGGCAATGGAGAGAATGTAACACAGAGCTTTTCTTTGCTAGTTTTGTAGGAAACTGTGAGATTGACTTGGAGATCAAGCGGTATTTTTGTAGAGCTGGTGTGCAAAGTATACAGGTAAGGTTTTTTCAGATTTCATAGTCTTCAAATTTCTCTGTACTCTGTTCAGAAAGAAAATGGTGAGGATTTCATTTCCTGGCAGTTAAATTTCTCTGTGGGTTCTACCTGAGGCCTTTCTAAGCCTACCACGTGCCTCCTTCCTGCGTCGTAACTGGCCGTGCCCTGCTCACCATTATACGCTTTGCTTTCCGTCTGCACTAGATTCACGGTACGATGCGGGTGATCCTGGAACCGCTGATTGGAGACATGCCCTTGGTGGGAGCCTTGTCCATCTTCTTCCTCAGGAAGCCGGTGAGTTGACGTTTCTTTCGTCCCCGCCTTCCCGCTCGCTGGCGAGGAGGCGGTCGAGTTGAGGGCCCCGTGAAGCGGACAGAGAAGTGGCCTCCCCTTGACTCTGGTGCGCTCACACCTCCGCAGGCCCCGGCGCAGGTCTGTCTCTCTCGTAGACGGGGAGGCTTTTCCTCATCATGGAAATAGTGTGGGTCACAGAAAATTGAAAACAGGCGTTTTCTCAGTGTAGGCTTGTCGTCAGCATTCCCAAACCTACTGCTGGGTGTGATTCACAGACGCTTGCTCACTGAATCCTCATGCCTGTAGTGAAACAGCAACACGGTTTCCTTGTACCGACCGAGAGGAGGAACCCTTCTCTGTCCGAGTCACAGAGCCAGTCTGGGGGCTGCACGCCACCTGGCTTTGCCTCCCGTTCCCCGGACCCCACGCACAGCCTGCCCGTCACAGTGAGTGGACTGTAGTCAGTACAGCAGGCTTTTAAAAGCCATAAAGGTTTTCCATACTGAGCTATGTTCTAACACTTGGATAAACCATAATGTTACTCCTTTACATGGTGAGATATGTATGTTACTTATTTTTTGTTATAAGTGGCCAATACTTATTATTAACCACAAAAATAAGAGAACAAAGATATCATTCCTATGTAGGCCCCCCTACCTTGGCTCCCACAGCCTCTGGTTGGCGTCTTGCCTCAGCCGTGTCGTTGGTGACCATCACTCACCACTAGGGAACCTTCCTGAGGTGCAGAGGGCTCACCGGGGGTGGCCTCTCACTTGTGCTGTGGCATAGCTGGGTCTCTGTCCCGCGCCTCATTTTCTGTCGCTGCCCCAGGAGCATCCCTGCTGGCTCCATCCGCCCCCAGGGAGGGGCTGTCATGCAGGGTCAGTAGCAGCCCACCACCCTCCCTGGCCCCTCGTCCAGTCCTTCTCCACAACACTGCCCTCAGCCCTGTGTCCCCTCCCAGGGCAGCGTAGCCAGGTTTCCTCCTCACACCTGTGGCGCGCAGAGAGCCCTGGGCCTCGTCACACGTGACCTGTTAAGTCGTAGAAAGCACAGCTTCTGTCTCCACATAGTTCAGTGCGTGTCTGAGGGTGGTTCGACCCGTTTCTCAGCTCACTCGTCACAAAATGCTGTTTTGTTACCTTCGAGGAGCCCTCTCTGGAGGTACCGTTAACATCATGTACAGTTTAAAATGGAATCTCTATTGTGCAATTGGATGCAAGTGACTTAATACAAATTATTGTTGGGTTTATCTAGACCAGACTGTAAGTGGTACTTCCTCCGTGTCCTGGCTGTGTATTCCGTGAACGTTATTATTCTCGTGTGCCTTCTATTGCTTAAATGTGGGCTTCTTTTGAATATATTTTAACAACAGTAGTTCCCCCCTTACCCACAGCTTTGCTTTTCATGGTTTTAGTTACCTCTGGTTGATTGTGGTATTATTAAATAATATCTGAAATATTAAATGGAAAATTCAGACAGAAACAGTCGTAAGTTGTAAACCGTGTGCCGCTCTGAATGGCAGGAGGAGATCCCATGCGGCCTGGCCGTGCGCCCCCTCTCATCCGGTCCCCAGGCCACACATTGCCCGCCCGCAGGTGACTCAGGAGGCGGCGCTGTGGTCAGATCAGCCGCCACTGCGCTGTGTCCAGGCAGCTCCGACTTTATGTGATCCTTGTTCTTGTTTGCATTCCTTACTGTCGCTTGGCTGTCACTGTGCCTCGCTCCCGAGGTGAGCTGTGTCGCAGGTGCTTTTCTACACACTGGGGAGACACAGTTCCTAGAGGCCCCCCGGGGTCTCGGAATGTGCCCCCAGGCGGGAGGGGCTGCTGCACCCAAAGTATGGTGACGCTCAAGAGCTGTTCAGGAGCCTTTGTGCTGAGTTTTAACTTCCTAAAATATTGAGAAGTGAAGAGATTCATAAAAGATTTTAAAAGCCAGTATATTTAAGCATTAATAAGTATAAAAAGCTAACCTTTGACAAATTGCTGAGTATTTTAATTTACCGTGAATTTTTAATTATTTAATGAAGTGTCTTTTTATTGAAGTTCAGAATCCAAATACTCTTCCTTAGTGGATCTTCTAGGTGTAGTTACTTTAAAAAATGTCATCCCTGGCTGGTGTGGCTCAGTGGACTGAGTGCCAGCCTGCGAACTGAAGGGTCACTGGTTCAATTCCTAGTTAGAGCACAGGCCTGGGTTGCAGGCCAGGTCCCCAGTAGGGGGCATAAGAGAGGCCACCACGCATTGATGTTTCTCTCTCTCTCCCTCCCTTCCTGTCTCTCTAAAAATAAGTAAAATCTTTAAAAAATAACATCATCATAACTTCCCAGCAAAGTTTTAGTGCTCTGAAAAGAAGGATGAGGCTCTGAAAAGTTCAGAATCTTTCATTTCCTTATATGGGGAATAAAGTCACCAAACATATGCTTCGGAAGAGGGAGTTTTTTCAGTTACTTGCAACTGGAAAATATGAGAACAGAATTCATGGCTCGCTGCCAAGTAGTTCTTCTCACCCCAGTGAAAAATACAGTGAGAAAGACTGGTGGGTTTTTTTAATCCCGATGATTTAGAAGCACAGCGTCAGAGACCCACAGAGACCCTTTCCACGCGTCTCTGCTTGTTGGTGGGTTTGGACCAGCTTTGATCCCGTGGGTGGTTGTGTGGCGGTGGAACGTGGCCCAGGGCCGTACAGCCTGGTTCTCCGCTCCTGGTTCTTTCCTTTCCTACTGTGAGCGTGAACCATGCATTTAACTTCCCTAGGCCTCAGTCCTCCTGTCTGTAAGGGGGGGGGGGGGATGACAGTAATACCGACCTCACAGGATTAAATGTGGAGAGCAGATAAATGTCAGTGGACGAAAAACACTTGACCCAGAGCCTGGCATGTGCAAGTCCTCAGGTTTTTAAGAAAGGAAATGCTTTCCTCCGTGTGGGTCCAGCATCCTGGTGGGGTCCTGACACCAGAACCCACGTGCTGGTGAGCACAGGCGCTTGGACGAAGGCTCTGGTGGGAGCCAGAACAAAGCAGGGCTTGCCCTTGGACGTGTCCGTGGAGTTGGCGGCCACTCACTCCTGCTGGCTGGACAGCTGTGGGAATCGCTCTGGCACACTTCTGGGTGTTCCAGCACCCTCGGGTCCTTTTCAGACCCGTCCCGGGGCTGCTGCTAAGACAAGAGTGAGTCTGGGAGGCCCGTTCTGGAGCGAGCCCGGGAGACGCTCGGGCACTGCCAGTGTGTCCACTCTGTGGGGTGCTCCTACGGCTTTGTTTCCCCCTCCGGGGGGGATGCAAGTCGTCCTTGTGCAGTGATTGTGGGGAGAGGTTGAAACTTGTCTGCAGCTGAGGCACCTTAGCAAAGGTGGGGCTTTACTTGAAAGTGAAGGTCGCCCGTACTGCTGTCCCCTGAAGCCTGTGCAGGGCTGCAGGTGAGTGCAGCCTCTGGACATCTCCCTGGCATGCCCCGCCCTCGCTGGGCTGGGTCTGTCTTGCTGAGGCCACTTTCTCTGGTCCACGTGCCAGAGTCACAGCTGCCTGCGCTCCCCAGAGGTAGTGAGCCACGCGCCCCGCCCTGCTGCAGTGGGGCAGGTATGAGTCTTAGTCGCAGGAGTGGGGAGAGTGCAGTGTTGGAGGGGGGCTCCCCGCAGCCGACCCTACAGCCCTGTGGAGGGGCAGCAGTGAGGGGGAGGTCTTGCCCCACACCACACCTCACCTCCTGTCCAGCCCTGGCAGCTTTGGAGGCATTTGTCCTGCCAGGTGTTCTCAGAGTTCCTCAGTTCCTTGGATCTGTGGTTTGATAGCTTTCATCAGAGGGACAGGCTTGCTGCATCCCAGTGGTGGGGGCGGGCCCAGCATTGTTCTGGCCTGGGGTATGTCTCGGGGCTGGTGTTCTTTCAGTGACTGCCCTCCTCATGCCTGTGTCTTTGGCGGGTCTTGCATGGGTGAGTTTCCACATACTGATCCAGCAACACGGGCTCTCCGATGGCCAGGTCCTGGGATGGCACCCTCCCCTCCCCGAGGCATACAGGCATCTTCTCTTCCTGCCCCGTCCCCAGCTGCAGTGGGCCTCACCTGTGTGTCCCTCCCAGGGGCCTGTCTGTCACAGTGGGAAGCGGGTGTTGTGTCCCTCCGGCATCATTGCCGTCTCCCGGCCTCACCCCCGCGGCTGTGGGTCACCCCGGTCCCCAGGCTTTGCAGCAGCCTACGCTGCTGGCCCACCAAATGGGCTGCGCACGCCCTGGGTCTGTGGACCTGAGTGGGTTGACGCTGGCTCCCCCCCACTCACCACGAGTACTCTGCCTGTAGCTGGAGTTGTCTCTCCCACCCTGTGGGGCTGCTGCCTCCGAGGGAGGGTTGCTGGCTGGCTGGGAGCCCTGTTGCCTCAGCTCCAGTGCTCAGCAGTGGTGCTGTTTCCGGTTTTCTGCAGCCCCAGTGGCTTTATAGCACATGAAAAATATTCCTGACCTTTACTACCAGCCCAAGGTGACTAATTCAGAACCACTGGAGAAGGGCGGGAGCCACCAGCCTGTGGTCGTAGGGGACGTCCTAGGTGATTCATGTACCAAGGAATGAATGCACTTAGGGTTCCTGGTGTGTAGTAGGTGCTACAACACACAGTGGCTGCTGGTGAACTGTGGGTTCTGCTCTGTCCCGCGGCATCAAGTCGTGGGAGAGCAGAGAGGAGCGGGGCACGGCCGTGTGTCTGTGAGACGCACGGATGCCGTCATCTGTTCCAGGTGACACGGACCCGCTCGCTGCTCTTCCTGTGTCTCGCAGAAGAGCCACGGCAGCCCGGTGGTTTCCTGCCTTTGGAAACGCGACTCCTCGGCCCTTCGGTTTCCCGAAACAGATCTGAGTCACCCAGGCGCAGGGGGACGGGGCACTAATTTTAGTAGCTCGTCCCTCCCCATGGGCTCCTCCCTGTGTCCCGGTGTCGGCTTTCCAGACTCAGCTTCCAGCCCTCTCTCACACATACACGCGTTCTCGCACGCACTCACGCACACGCTCGTCCACTGCTCCCTCCTTCGTCCCCCTGGGGCGCTTCCTGTCCCCGGGCTCCCCCTGTGCTCAGGGACAGGTCAGCTCCGCCTTCCAGGCCTCTGTCTTGCATTCAGATTCGTCTTCCCACATCAGGCTGGGTCCTGTCCTTCCACGAACTGTGTGCCCGCCTCCCTGGCGTGTTGTGTCTCTGAACTCGGGCAGCATTTAGACGCACGTATCTTATCATTTTGAGGAAGGTGGTGTGCCTAGGCCCTCCATTGCTTGACAGGTGTGTTATCTTTGGCCACGGTGCCTTCCAGGGGACCTGCCCTTTGACAGGCCCCCATTAGCCTGGGATGTTCCCGCAAGCTTTCCAACTGAACAAGACGCCCAGGCCTGGCATTTGCTGTTCCGTCAGTGACCCTGGTTCTTCTAGTGGAAGACATCTGTGGACACGATGTCCAGCGTCGGGGGTGGGCGGTCACCCCGAGTTGCTCTTGCTTTCAGGCCTGTTGTCTTTGGGGGGTTGTGGGTCTGTACCACTATTAGCCATGTGTGTTCACCTCTCACTTCTCTTTGGCTGAGAAATCTCAGTACTTTGAGGACTTTTAAAACTGGTTGCTTTCTCGTTTTGGTCTTCCTGAGAGACCCTGGACTCCTGGTTTGTGCTTGTTTATAAGCAGCCGCTTCCCGAAGGGATCTGAGCCCCGGAACCTATTCCTGCAGCTCCCTGGGCGATGCGATCTTGCAGTGTCTCTTAGCGTCTTCGCCCCAGAAGGAGAGCACAAGTACGTTGATCTCGTGCAGTGTCCATTTCGACAGAAAAGCAGTGTTTCCGGTCGATGGTTTCTGCCCACCCACGCCCACACAGCCAGCTGTGTAGGAGTCATTCTAAGACAGATGCCCGCTAGAGAAATGAGCAGAACCCCCAGGCGTCAAATGGATGGAACATGCTCCACTGATATCAGGGAAATGCAAATTGAAACAGTAGTAAAGTACCCTTTTTAACTGCAAACTGGACTGAGTTTTAATTTCTTTGTGGTGAGGATGTAAAAAAGGGACATTTTCTTACACTTCTGGTGGGAATATAAGTCAGTACAGTGTTTCTTTATGGTAATTAGTAGCACTGTCAACATAACAAGTGAGCATGTGTCTTTGACCCGAACTTCCACTTTTTGTAAGTCAGCTGCGTGTGCATCCCAGAATGTGCGTGTAAAGAGATACTCACCGAATCTTGACTTAACAAAAGAGAAATACACATGTTCTCAGTGCCCATCAGAGGGGGATGGGTGTATAAGTTACCCCATGCTTTTACTGGGGAAACTGCGACGCCCTCACCAACCAGAACGGCGGGCGGCTCTGCAGGCACCTGCGGGCGGTGCCAGGTGTCTTTCCAGGTGAAAAACAAGGTGCAGGACAGTGTTCTGTCTGTGAGGAGACAAATGTGGGCGACTCGGTCTGATCATTGGAAATCACGTGGGTAACAGCGTGTCCCCCTTTTTTTAAACAGCTTTTGGAAATTAACTGGACAGGACTGACCAATCTTCTCGATATCCCTGGGCTGAAGTGAGTATTCGGTCGAGCACTGTGGTCAGCGTGGTGGCAGCGCTGTAGGCCTATCCCCTCAGGGTCGGCTGGGCTCTCGCAGAGCCAGTCCTGCCCCGGGTGCTGGGCCCACAGGGGCTGACGCAGCGGCGGCAGGGCTGCAGATGGGCGCTTCCCTGCAGCTCAGATGTTTCTGAATGGGTGGGGCAGCTTTTCACTGTCCCCAAATGAGTGAATTTTTAAATTTGGGTTTTACTAGTTTCCCAGGAAAATAAAGAAAACTTAAACAGCAAATGAATGTTCTAAGACTAGCCCTTTCTGGGTTCTTTCCAAGCTGCAGCCGCTCCTGTGTGGGGGGGAGTGCTGGCCCCGGGAGCCGAGGGGTGGGGTGCGTACCCACATTGCCACCCCTGGTGGTCCGTCTGAGCGAGTGTGGCCATCCAATGTCTTGGCCGTGAGATTTCCCACAAGAGCACCTGGGTCCGTCAGCCCCACATCCCTCCTGGGAGCGGTGATGTCCTCCTGGTCCTGTCCCAGGAAGGAGGAAGGTTGAAATGTTTTGTGTTACAAAAGAAATTGAGAGAAGTGCGTATGAGCTGTTCAGTGGCAAGTCGGTGATGCAGTTGTGTAGGAGCACAGAAAATGTTCCCTGGGATGCGTGCACGGTCCTGAGAACGCAGCCCCAGGACAGGCAGAATCTCCAGCGGGCGCCCCCCGCGGGTCTCCCCTGGGTTGGAGAGAAGACCGCGCCCACCGGTCAGCGGGCTGCTGTGCCATGCTCGTGGTGAGTGGCTGCCGGAGGTGGCGGCCCAGGCGGGTGAGTCTGATAATTGCTCTGTTCTTTTTGCCTTCCGCCCAACAGTGGTTTATCAGATACTATCATTTCGGATATAATATCGAACTACCTGGTGCTTCCCAATCGAATCACTGTTCCACTCGTCAGCGAGGTTCAAATAGCCCAGCTGCGGTTTCCGATACCAAAGGTAAGCATGTCCTGTTTCCATGACCCCTGATGGGCGGACGTGGAGGGCCAGTAGCGGCCCTGGGTGTGGGGGCCTCGTGTGGGTGGTGGTGCAGCTGGTAGTTTGTCCGCCGCACTCCGTAGGCGCCGGCTGGTGCCTCTAGGCCGCAGCCGGGGCCTCAGCTGGCGGAGGGTAGCGTGAGAGAGAGCCTGGCACCCGACTCAGAAAGCCGAGCTCTGGACGTGCAGGTCGTCCCAGCCTGGTCCCTGCAGTGGGGGCGCAGGTTTTCTCTGAGACTGAGTCTGATGAGTGACATGGTGAGAACACATGCCTTCCTGTGCTGGTTGTGTCAGGAACATTACCCAGGACTCTTTAAAAAGGGTTTGTCGGGGAGACTGCTACCCTACCCAAAGGTAGCCATACTGCCTTCGTTTGGCCCGAAAGAAGGAAAAGTGAGTATTTTCCATTTATCACCTAAACAACGTTTAGGAACTGCAAACTGGTTTGGAGTCAGAGTAGTGTGTGTTTCCAGGTTTCAGCTTCTTCTCTCTGAGAGAGGGTGGTGACAGTGTTTCATAGGGTCACCGCGAACATCGAGCAGAGGGACCCGCGCTGGCACAGGCTCCCTAGCGGGCCGACACACCCACGACGTAGTGCCGTTCACCGTGGCGCCCAGACAGGGTTGTTCTGGGCCCCACGAGGCGGGTCTGGTGTGCCGGCTGTGGCCATGTGTGCTCCCTGGGCCTCTCCAGGGCGTCTGCCCGGAGTCTCCTGGGGGTCCAGCCACTCACACCCACGTCCTGCCGCCTCCGGCCTCCTGTCCGAACAGCCCCTGCCTGACTTCCTGAGCGCCTGCACGTCTCTTCCCTGTGTACCGTGTTCCTGGGGGGGGGCGCAGACGGTTGGGGCCCATCGGCGCTCTCGTCCTCCCAGGGTGTTCTCAGGATACACTTTGTTGAAGCTCAGGACCTTCAGGGGAAGGACACCTTCCTTAAGGGGCTTGTCAAGGGCAAGTCAGACCCCTATGGCGTGATCCGAGTCGGCAACCAGATCTTCCAGAGCAAGGTCATCAAAGAGAACCTGAGTCCCAGGTGGAACGAGGTGTATGAGGTGAGGCTGTGTCCCCAGGTAACCCCTCTCCGCTGTCTCCCTGGGCATTAATCCAGGCGGCAGCTTACCTTCTCTTCGCTCCACCCTCCCATCTGGAAAGTGCCGCACCTGCTGTCCCTGCAGTTGCGTGTGTCCTGCCGACATGTGATGTTTTAGACTTGAAGTGCATAAAGCTGCCCCAACAAACACCTGCAGCGTTTTTTCGTAGCATGAATGTTCTATGTTGTTGTCAACACACACAAACGTGTGCAGGAACGAGGTCACACTCTGTGTTGTGAATGGTCCTCTAACACGGTGGGGCGTCCATACTCGTCAGCAGACGTGGATGGGCCTGATTTGTAACAGCCATTTCTGGAAGAGATTCCATCATTTATTTAGCCAGAGAGATCCCGGCTCTCGGGTTCCGCATTGTAACTGGCCAGAGCATGGGTAAGGTGCATGTGTTCTTTACGTGCCCGCCTTTTCCCACCCGAAGCTCCTCAAGAGTGGAGCTGCTACAGCAGCAGTTATGTAGGTTTGAAAGCAGAGCACCCGCCAGTGCTAGTGCAGGTCCTGCTCTACCGGCTTCTCAGCCCTGCCCCGTCCTGAGTGGGGCTTGGGCGGCTGGTCATCCAAGGGCAGTGTCTGCGCAGAGCCTGCACCGGGCTGTGGGCCGTCCTGTCCTGGTGCCACCAAGCTCGGCCCCCCGAGACGTCACCCCACCGGGAACAAGCACAGTGGACTGTTGCTATGTGCATACACGCTTCCAGACAAGAGGGCGGCGCATGGTCTGACCCTGAGAAAATGTGACCGTCACACTCAGCAGGTGACAGTGCTGGTGATAGTGTGGCGTGACCGCAGGCTGTCACTTTTCCAGGCCTTGGTCTATGAACACCCTGGACAGGAGTTAGAAATTGAACTCTTCGACGAAGACCCGGACAAGGACGACTTCCTGGGAAGGTGAGTGCTCTGCGCCCGAGCGCAGCGCAGGGCCCTCTCTGTTTTTAACCGTCTCTTAAAGCTGCAGTGCGGCTTCAGAAGTAGGTCTGTGTACGTGTCGTGTGCGTTTTTAAGTGGCCGCTGCATATGACATGGGTCCCACCTCAGGCTTCCTAGCACATGTTTTGTTCCTGACGAGTTGCACATGTGAGTAGGAGAAGGAAGCTTCTAGATCTGGGTGCATCACAGCAGCCACTGGATGGATTCAGTTGAACAGAACCTGGACTTCACTTCCGTGGCTGTGCTCACCCTCGTGAAGTGCTCGGGGCTCCGGGGGCTCAGGGCCCCAGGCCTGACCCCCAGGCACCCCAACGCACAGGCAGGGCGGCTCCAGGTGGGGAGACGGGGTTTTAAACATTGTCAGTTGGTTGGACGTTATTTTGGGGGGAAGGGTGCCATAATTTACATTGAAAAAATAAGTACTGATTTGTTTACTTCAATTGAACAACCAGCACAGTTGAAGAAAGGTGCAGGAGTAGGTGACATTGGACAGGTTTGGCCTCCTCAGAACTGGCCTGCGCGCTGTGCTGTGGCTTCAGAATTCCTTTACGAGACAGTTGAACAAGGAGCGAAATGAAAGTGTGCTTCTGCGCTCTGACTCGTGTGTGCTGTCTTCTAGCCTCATGCTCGATCTGGCCGAAGTGGAGAAGGAGCGCCTTCTGGATGAAGTAAGTCCTGAGTGCCTGGCGCCGCGCAGAGCGCGTCGACTGAGTGCTGCCTGCCCCGCCGCGGTGTCCGGGACCATGGTGTTTGCCTCTCAGATGTGGAGAGCTTAGGCCTTTTAGTCAGAGCACAGGGGAAAGGAGTTTAAGAGCCAAGTCACAGAGCTTGCGCACTGGGTGCCGACGGCGTGCCAGACGCGCCCGTGAAGACGCGAGCACAGGCCGGCTTGTTTCAGGCAGGTGTACACTCTCCCCCGGGGCCAGGTGGCGGGCTGGGAGCAGCTGTGTGATGAGGAGCGTTTGATCAATTGATTGCTTGATTGATTGGCGATGAGCATTTTAAAGCAGAGCGGGCACTGTGCCGTCTGTGGGAGGTCGCCACGTGAAGGGTCTGTGAGAGCAGCAGCCGGAGTGGGCAGCAGGCAGGCAGCAGGCAGGCAGGTCACTGCTATCAGAACTCCGGGTGTGAGAAAGGGGAAGTTGGTGGTGGCTCGCAGAAGGTGGGTGCGCTTGGGGTGAGTAGAATGTGGTCGATGACCCCAGTCAGCTGCCTTCAGAGCATCGCACGTTGGCGCTCACGGCTGAGCACCCAGGCCCCGGGCCCGGCCAGCTCTTCCAGCACTGTGGTTTAGGACCCGTCTCTGATTAATTGCTTGGATTTTTTAAGCCAAAGCAACTATTGGCTGTTTTGTTATTGGTATATACTGACAAATAAAAACAAACATGCTAACTTGTTTGATATTGAAATTCAGCACTTGGGCTTGATGTTTTATTATCTCTGGGCCCACAAATTCTAGTCCAGTCCATACGTTGGAGCTGATGGAGCCAGGAGACGTTTGGATCCTTGCGGGTAGATTGGGGGTGAAAGTTACTCACCCCACAGGGCTTTCGTGGGATCGACCCGGTAGTGTTTGTGAAGCGTTGAGATGGCCTCGGGCAGCGGCCGGGGCTGTGCGTGGACCACACGCTCAGGAGCATGTCCACTGAGCCCACACATTCTGTCTTCAGTGGTTCACCCTGGACGAGGTCCCCAGAGGGAAGCTGCACCTGAAGCTGGAGTGGCTCACACTGATGCCACATGCCGCCCGCCTGGACCAGGTACGTGGCCGTGTTCCTGACCGCTGACATCAGTGTCTTCCGGTGGTGCTGCACCTCGGCTCAAAAAACTGTAGCAGCACTTTGCAATATTGTGCTTAAGTCACTTCAGTACTCTCAGAATTTGAAAAAGAGATTTGCAGGTTGTTTATACCTGTTTTACGAGATCCTCACACCTTGTGCTTGATACAGTGCAGGGCTTTGGGGGGCCACAGGTCGCTGTGTGCTCCCTTTGACGTGAGGACAGTCCTTCCCGTGTCCCCTCTCTGCTTGCCAGCACTGGGTGGTTCAGTTTCCCTCTTCCTATTCTTGTGAGCATGGCAGGCATAACCAGGGAGCAAGAGTCTAGCCCCGTTGGAAACACACCTGCTGAGGTGTTTCTCCTTCCTTGCAGGTGCTCACAGACATCCGAGCTGACAAAGGCCAAGCCAACGACGGTCTTTCCTCCTCCTTACTGATCTTGTATTTGGACTCGGCGAGGAACCTTCCGGTAGGTGGCACTGTGGGAGCTCTCTGGGGTGCTGACTTCCACACCGCTGCCACCTGCTCCTGTGGCTGTGTCTCCCCTTAGCCCCAGCCGCGAGCAGCTGTGGAGAGGGGTGGTGTCACGTCATGTACCTTCCTCGTCACTCAGGAAGCTCAGACTTGTCTTTGCTCCGGCACATTGCGTGAAGAAAAACCGATTCAGAGAGGTCTGTGCAGTTCCCTTGTAGTCAGGGAACAAGGTAGTCTGCAGAAAGTCACTGAATATTAAAACCCGGTTGCTTGTTTTCTGTTTGGCATGGGAATGAAGTGAAGCACCTCCAAGGACAGACCCGTCCTGGCTGCCACTTGGCCGGGTGGGGCAGCAGGGGGAGGAGCGGCATGTGGGCGGAGCCTCGGGCACTGAGGGCACGCTGCCCGGCAGACACACGCTGCCTTCCTCGGCCCAGAGCAGGTGCACCTCGCTTGCATCAGAGTTGCTTTGCTCGGAGAAGAACCGCAAAGGACAGGAACCACTCTAATTTGGGGAAGAAAAATCACACATTCTCAGGTGGGCGAGGCCTGCTGGGATCCCCACACTGCAGTCCACCCCCACTGCTGGTGAGAAACGTTCTCCTGCTTCTACGAGTCCTGCGTGCCATGCACGTGTTCAGGATGTGGTCCTCCTCTCTTTGCTTCATGTGGTGAAGGCTGTGTGCTGGAAGGAGAGGGGACCGCTCCCGGCTGCAGGGGCTTCCTCCCCCGATGGCAGATGCTCACTCGTCCAGGTCGTTCGTACCTGTCCCCCTCGTCCGTTGTCCCTGTGGACAGACACACAGGGAGCAGAGTGCCACTCGGCCCTTGGCTCCCCTCGGGGTGTCACCTGGGCCACCTGTCTGCTCTCACCTCACCGTGGGCAGACGGCGTGCCCTGGATTTCATGAAACACACACCTCGCCTCAGCACCTTTCAAGGTGTCAGACTTGTGCATTCCCCAGGCTTTGTTCAACAGCGCAGTAAATGTACTTTGTGTATTGGTACGCTTCATTTAAAGTTTTTAGCAACTAAAATCTGATCAAACATTTGTTGTTTTTCATAGTAGGAACATGTACTCGAACTCTTTGTACGAAATCGTTTATATAGTGGACGCTTGAACAACGTGGGGGTCAGGGCTGCAGCCCCCAGTCGAAGTCCACAGAGAACTGCAGTCAGCCCTCTGCTCACGCAGGTCCTGGCCCCGATCAGAGACACGGGGCCCCGAGCGACACGCGTCTGAGCCGTGCGAGCCCGCCAAGACGCGTGTTGTTCGAGGGTCGGCCACAGTCTTTCTTTCTAGTGACAGTTTCTTTACTGACATTAACGTCTTGATTTCTCTTGAAGTGGTTACCTTCATCTTCGGGCCCCTCTGCCAATCTGAAGTCTGGCTTTTTCTGTTAAAGTTTACTTCATTATTATTTAACCTCCTACAGAACTTCTTGTGCAGCAGAACTTCTTGTTTTCAACCACAGTAATGTTTGCTAGCAGGCCCCCCGCCGTGCCGGGCGGGAATGAGCCTGTGGTGCCTGTTAGGATGTACAGAACAGCGCTGTGCTGGGGAGCTGGCGAGGAGGGGGGGCTGCACTTCAGAGCTCTGTGTTTTATCACATAAGTTAAAATTTTAATGACAGCACATAGTAAAAATTGAAAAAACAAAAAGCAGGTGAATTTATTAACCTTCCGTTAAAGGGCACATTGCATAGGCCGTGCGTTCTGGCTGCAGAGGCAGACGACCTGCACGGCGCCACGGCCCTGCTGGTGCTCGCTGTGGGGTGTGGCCACCTCTCTCGGGTCCCGTGGGTGCTCGGGCTGCCCTTCGCTCTCCTGTTTATGGTGCTTCTCGTGTGCACTGACCACAGCCCGTTCTCTGCTTTCTCCTCCCATTTCCACTTCCTAAGAGTATCTACGAGGGAAGCTTTGGGTGTGGCCACTTAAAAGAGAGGCGTGCGTCCGGACTGGTGTTCTGTGAAAACACGGCAACAGTCTATAGAGCGCTGTTTGTGAGTTCCCGGGTTTTCTCCTGTTTCCGTGGAGACCGCAAGAATGTGCGCGGGAGCCTGACACCACCCGCTTGGGTGGGACGGCGCGGTGTGCCCCTTGCTTTCTTGCATGGTTTCCGTTGCCCCGTGTGCTTGTCGTGTGCCTGTTCCGTGACACGTAACAGTGCTGTGACTAACATTGGCTGCCACGTCTGATAATGAGATGAACAGACCGGGTGAGTCATGAGGAAGCCCAGAGAAAAGTAAAAATAAAAATCCTCCTGTGGAAAAAGGAAGCCATAATGATTCATTTGATTTTCTTGTGGTTCATCTCAGAGTGAGATGTAAATATTTCTTTGCAAGTTTTCAAAAAACTCCCTCCAATCTGCTTTCTCCTCCTGACCCAGAGGAAGTGTTAGAATGTAGCTCTCCTTAAAAGTCCCTGCTGTGCCCACGGGGCTGGTCAGCGAGGACAGAAATTCACCTGTGGGCCTGGAAACTGGCCTTCTCCCTCACTGTTCAACCAGAGCTCCTGAGAGAAAAAGATTATTGAGTTTATAATCATTCAGCTTCTTTTAAGGAACTTCAGGAATTTCCTAGTGTGTATTTCTGACCTTGCTCGGGAAGCCGATTTGCCCTCATTCTGTTTCCCAGGGCCTGGCTGTCGCACTCGGTTCCCTGCATTGCCCTTGGTGCCTGTAGAAGGTGGTTATTTTTCCTTGCTCGGGTGTGAGAGGGCGTCACCAGTGGCTTAGTGGTGAGTCTGAGTCACCCGTTCTTGACTGATTGCTGATTTAATTCAGCGATAGTGAGATTCTTCAAGTTCATTTGGTCCCGGAATCTAACAGAGGCGGCTTTGCACTTGTGAAGAGCTCTCATTCTGTGTCCACGTGGAAGAAGGGAGGCGGGCAGAACGTGAATCACGGGTCCCTCGCCCGCCAGCAGAGGAGGAGAGTCAGGACGCAGGGCTGGGTGCGCAGCTCCCTCACCCCTGCAGGAGGCGGCTCCTGCCTCCCCACCTGCACCTGGGAGAGCCCTGGGGCATGTTGGCATCTGTCGTGCACCACTGTTGTGAAGTGACTTCCTTGGTGGCGCCCTCCCTCGCCAGAGGCCCCACATGAATCCTTTTGACTGGTGTCATTGCTTTGTGATGGGCCCTGGCGACATTGCTTGGTTATCAAAACCGCCTTTTCCCCTCCATTATCAAAGTCACATGCTCTGCTTTGTGAGTCAAATGTTGGCATCGACAGAATGCTCTATAAACTAACTTTGAACAAAGTCATTGCTTTTTAAAAACCCGTTGGTTTTCACTGTGTAGTTAGATCAGTGCCTTCTCAATTTCCTCCCAAGCTTGAGCCCTTCCCTACTTCTAGGAAAGGTTCTGGATGGCGCCAGCCCCGTGTGCTCCTACCCTCTCCCTGCAGAAAACGCCCTTAGTTTTCAGCTCCGTCAGTCGTTACCCGCCACCCCCGCCCCCCTCCCGTGAGGTTGCACCACCGGCTTTTATCCCAGACTGGAAATGGCCTCTTTACCAGCCAACTCAGCACCTGCTCTCCTCTGATCAAACCTCGGGCTGGAATTTTGGAGGGATGCTGAGGGGGCCAGCTTCAGACCTTCGGCTCCTAGAATAGCTTGTGTTTGTGGAGCACTTTCCACGGTCCTGCGTGGACAGCCCATCTAGTGTCTGGCTGTGAGCATCACTTTCCCAGATAAGGAGCCAATGTGGCGGGAGGGACTGAGGTTAGAGACCCAGGGTCATGGCTAGGGAGCAGCCGAGCTGGGCTTTGGCTCAGCACGGACCCAGAGTCACACTCTTGAGCCTCCTGTCTGCTCTGGCCCAGTCGCTTTAAGTTCGTGCTGCTGTGGGTGGGGCTTATCTGAGATGTGTGGTTTCCACACATGGGTCCACAGTATGGGAAAATGTGAGCCGCGTAACAGGGAGACCTAGTGCTTTCTCACTATGGAGTACAGGTGGCGTTGCTGCCCCACTAATGGCGAGGGGCCCAGGTGGAAGGCCTCACACTGCGCCCCTACCTACTGCACCTGGTTGATCTGGTCCGTGCCACCCCCAGGCCTTGGCAGCTTCCACGATGTTACACGGCTCCCCTGCACCCTTTATCCTACTCCGCACAGCCCCTCTCCCTGCTTGCTTTGTGGTCACTGACGCATGCTACAATGATATGTGCATTTAGCACACGGCCCACCTGCCCAGAGAGAGCTTCACCTGTCTGGGCCCGCCCCCAGCAATGCGCCCAGGGGTCCTGGTGCCCTCGAGCCAGGCGGGCAGCTGCAGCGGCAGTCCTCTGGGCTGGACGTGCGGTCTCCTCACCGGCCCAGCCGGCCACAGTCACGGCAGGCTGGAGGCAGAGTGTCCCTTTCTTCATTGTAAAACCTGCTGTTTATAAAAAAGTAGAGATGAAATTCAGTGTGTCATTTGAAGTTAGTTGCAACTAAAATGGTTAAAACCTTTCATCTTACGTGTCTGCCTTTGAAGGAGCTTGCAAACAACTCAGGCTTTCCCTTTTGAGGCCAGAAAGTAATGAGTTTACAGTCAGTAGAAGTAGGACACAGCCAGTCATAACAGAACTTTGAAGCCAGGAGAAACTCTTGGTGATCTAAGCAGCCCCAGCATTTCCTGCTTGGCAGAGAAGGGGGCACAGTGCAGAAGGCCCCGTCCTGCTGTGGTTTGCACGGAGGGCATAGGTTGTGGGAGAGACGTGGCATCTGCCGCTGTAGCATGTAATTGGCTTGAGAGTCATTTGGACATGTATGGCCCATTTGTTGGTACTTCAGGTAAAAACTTCAGTGTAATTATAGGTATTTTAGGGGTTTATTCAAGCAAAGGAGAGTAAATAGAAGCCTTTCTTCAAGCATCACTACTGGACTTTGAAACCCAAAAGATAAGAGGCATAGTAAATAATCACAGGGAGAAGGACATGTGTTTTGATATTTATAGATTAAAGGTTCATTCTGAGGTAAAATCTTGAGCATAAAGAAAAAATTACAAATGGTTTTTACTGTTTTTTTTGTGTGTGTAATTCTTGGTGGTTTTCGTTTAAAGATTTTGTTTGTTTGTTTGCATAATATTCATGCCATTAACCATACATAAACTCCTCGTTGCATGTTTTATTAACCCTTGGTATGTTCATTTTCTTCTGACTTGAAAGAGTAACCCATTAGAATTTAACCCTGATGTCTCGAAGAAGGCTGCAGCTCAGAAAGCTTTCAAGGTAAACACTGGTTTTCCCTTTGAAAAGTTCGTGGAGACATATTGAAAGAGATGATGCCAGAACCCTCGTGAGCTTCGGACTGACTCCTGATTCATTGTTATTGGAGAGCGCCTGCTCTTGTTGCCCAAAAAACAGTAGTTAGAAAAACTTAGGTCAACTTCAAAGATAAATTTTATGAAGTTCCAGTGTGGTAAATTAGATATCTGTTCTGTTGACCTGAGTGAGGCAGCAGTATCTAAGGTGGTTGTAAATCGTCTGTATTTTAATTGGATTTGAAATTGTGAAAATGGTAAAGTGGAATTCCTGTTTAAAATCTTAACCACCTTTCAGATTATGGCTAGAAGGTACGCCTTGTGCACTGTGACCGTCTGTCTGAACATCACCTCTTCCAATATGCTGAGTCAGGCCGTCTCTGATTGGCGGCCGGCCACCAAGCTCTGTGCTGCTGGGCGGGGCCAGGCCTTTCCAGAAGCTCTGCGTTCATTCAGTGAGGTGTATTGAGAACTAAGCTCCACTCCCCAAACACCACGGACAACAAGCCTTGTCTGGCTAAACCCTTAGAAGTTGCTGATGACTTACAATTCTTTTTTTAGTTTGTTTGAACATCTCAGGGTTAAATATTTGGAGGAGGGTTTAAGTGCAGTTGTTTTAAGAAAATTCCATAGAAAGGAATCAGGAATGCTTTAAAATCAGTTTTATCCGGAAGGGTAAGTTAAATTTCAAAAGTGAGGGAGACTAGTCAAGTCTGCTTTGACGTCGCTAAGCCCTCCCTGCACTCGGTGCTGAGGAAAGGCCGTGTGGCCCTGCAGGAGATGAAGTAACAGTTTCCACTGAGACACTGGACAGGACTGCACCCATAGCCCCTCCCCGTTTCTGCGTCATGGTCAGAGCAAGGCGGGGAGACCGGACTACCTGGGCTGGAGTCCCCGCAGGGCCACCCCTCCGCGTGGCGGGATAGTTAACCCTCTCAGTCACTCACAGAACGGAGGGGCAGTGTCTTTTACTGGGGGAGTGAGTTACACAAGATCGTGCATGGAAAGGGCTCCGTGTAGCTAGTCCAACGTGTTTGCTTTAATTGTTGCTGCATCTCTGCATTTAGGCCTGACAGCTGGGCTCTGGAAATGGTGTTGTGTCCGCTTTACAGACTTAGAAACTGAGGTTCACCTCGACAAAATGTGGGCCCCCACCGTCCAGTGATGACAAGCTGAGGTGCAGGCGCGGGGCAGTCCAGACTCACTTGCCTGATGCCGTGTCTCTGAGTGGCACTGGTGCCTTTCGAGATGGCATCGTGGTAGAAGACGTAGTGATTTAGGACCCCAAACATCACCGGTTTTAAGACACAGAACTACTTTATGTACCACAAAGAAAGAAAGAAAGTATGTCAGTAAAGGGTTGAGTGGCAGTGTTTGTTTACACACCCTGCAGGAGTGGGCAGGGTGAGCACATGTCTGTCGTGTCGCTCACACGCACAGCAGAAGGGGTCTGGGAGCTGAGCCAACCGGCTAAGGAAGCAGCTTCCTCGATCTTCCAAAGCGGCCGCTGTTTCCTTGTTTCCAAAGACGTCAGAAAGTTTAAAGAAAAGGCGTGTCTCAAAAGGGACAGATTCCCAGGAAGTCTCTGGGAATGAGTGACTGCTTTTGCAGAGATGAAGTGAGTGTGTCAGTTAAGAAACACACTCGACTTCTGAATCAGATTCAGGCGGTAGTTGTAGGGTCAGCAAGACAGGAGAGCCCGCACCATCACAGAGTGTGGCTCGGACTGCTTACACCTCCACCCGGGGGGCCCTGGGGAGGCCCCTCCCTCTAAGGCCAGACTGTCAGTCACCACACGTGACCGCCAGGGAGGGTGGGAAGTAGCATCTTTATTGACAGAGGACTTGTGCTCAGCTGACACCCAGGGTTCCGCTGTTCATGGGAGAAGGAGAAAGTGCGTTTAAGAGAAAACATAGTGTTCTCTGCAGCACAGTCCGCAGCCTTTGAATTTTTAACAGCATTCATTTCATTTTGCAGAATTCACTCACATCATAAAGATGAACCAGAAAATAGATTTTTGCAGTAGGTTTGGGCTAGTAATATTTTATTCAAATAATCATGAATTTGATACTTATTTTTGTCATTGCTGCAGTGTTGAGGATTGACTTCAAAATTGTTACTAAAAAATGGTGAATTTATAATTAATTTCCATTAACATACTTAACTGCATCTTCTGTGGGGCTCAGTTATAAATAAACCTCATGTTCCATATATGTTGTGTTTCACTGTGCTTTCTTTTATCAGCTCTCTGTGCTAAAGTATGCTTCTTACCATTTTTAAATTATTTATGATATCTGCTTAGTTTAATGTGACTCTAGAGTGACGTTTACTCTGCCATCAAAGTTACTGAGCTGCTGGTCAGCGAGATTTGATACTTGGTAACTACATGTTTGAATAGAAGACACTAAGTTAAAAACGTAAAAACATGTTTCTAACATTTTGTAGTGTTTTTATTATTCCAGAAAGAGGACCGTTCTGAATTATAAACTGTTTTCCATTTGTCCCTGCTCACAATTTTCTGTTCACTCATTATACTTTATCTTGTCCTGGTGAAATGAGTTTTGAGAGTGGAATTAACATTAAAGATATTCAGAAGGTTTCATTTTCCCAAAGTAGCTTGCTCTAAAAAGAAAAGATCTTAACCCTTAACATTTGTGCATAAATAGACGTTTTGCTATTACACTTCATGGGAGAGGTACTTATGGCGTGGAGTGTGCCTAGCAGCTCTTTCCCGGTTATTCGCTCTCAGCCCCTGTGACTGAGGACTGAGGAGTGAATAGGAGTAGCTGTCAGTGCACACCAATAATTTCATTTTAACAGGCCCGTCTCAGGGTGTTCATTCATTGACTTGGTCTGTTCTCTGTTTCTGGACAGTCAGGGAAGAAAGTGAGCAGCAGCCCCAGCCCTCTGGTGCAGATGTCGGTTGGTCACAAGGCCCAGGAGAGCAAGGTGAGGCTGGCCGTGTGCTGGGACGTCCCTGGCACTCGCGAGGCGGGTGTCAGACCGCTGGCGCCCACGTCGCTCTTTTGTCTGCTCAAATCAGCCACTTCACCGAGCACCAGCTCCTTAATTTGGAGACAAAGATATTGTTCTCTTTTTAAATAACATCAAAACTAACATGAATATGCTTTTGGTTGACTCCATTGGTAGATGAAAGTTTTCTTTGAATGTTCTATAAATGTTTTGTTTAAAAGATAACCAGCTGTGTTGAAACGCATAGAACTTGGCACCAGTAGCTCTGTCGGGTGGAGGGAGGCCCTTGCCACGGCTCAGCATGTCCTACTTCCCGGATGCAAGAGAAAGCGTTCCCAGAAGGGTTTGAAGGTCCAGGCCTCTGTTCTCTTGCAAGCACCGTGCAGCTGTGCAGTGCATGGCGGCGCAGAGGAGGCCGCGCTGGCGAAACCTCCGTCCCAGGGGCTCCACAGCCGCCTGCCCGTGCACTCGGGAAGCGTGGGGCCCTGGGTTTTGGACATGTCCCACCGTTAATGCATGATAGTGCATGCTCAGTAAGATGTGTGTCTTGGAATTTAATTAAAGCCAACCCAGGCTTTCAGACACTGTAAAGGAGTAAGCACAGAAAATGTCACAGAGCTGGTTTTTGGCATTTCTTTCAGATTCGGTACAAAACCAATGAGCCCGTGTGGGAGGAGAACTTCACTTTCTTCGTCCACAACCCCAAGCGCCAGGACCTGGAAGTCGAGGTATTTCGTCTGCCTTTCGAACCAACGGCTCAAAACGCTGCGGACTTTTTTTTTTTTTTTTTTTAACTTTAAACTTTTAGTTGATTTTGTCACTTCCCTGGGGTGTACCTGGGCACCCTTTTATTAGTTCTGCTAGCTTGTCTGTGGCTGTGTTGGGACTGTCTGTGAAGAGTGAGGGCGCTTCTGCTCCTGTGTTTCCCCCCAGCCCCTGCCAGTGCTGCTGCCTCCCGGGTCTTGCCCTCCTGCCCTGCCGGCCTTGGGCTTCTGGGGAGCGCACCTCTTGGCCTCTTCCAGTCTTAGGGGGAAAATTTAGGGCTTCACCATTAAGCCTGAAGTTTGAGGATGTTTCGTTCTCCTGCTACTAGTATGCTGATGGCTTTGGCATGAATGGATGTGGAATATTATCAAAGACTTTTTTGCAACTAGTGAGATGATCACCGGTTTCCCTAAGTTTGTAAATATGGTGAAACGTTGATTTTCAGATGTTGAACCTTGCGAGCCTTCATTTGATTTGCAGGGTTTGGCATAAGAGAATCTCATGAGCAAACCTGTGTTGAGGGATAAGCTCACTCGGTTGTGAGGTCCTATCCTTCCTATGTATTCAGTTCAATGCACTGAAGTCTTGTTAAGGGTTTTCGCATCTGGGTTCAAAATGGATTTGTAAAAGTTGTGTTCTTTTTTGTGCTTCTCGCTGTGTGATGGATATATTGTAGCATCACTGGCTAGTGTTCTGTCTTCCCGAGGAGGCTGCCCGCTGTGGTCATCATCGAAGGCAATGCGGAGCGTGCTTGTGAGAGACGGGATCGGGCCCTCCCGCAGTTTCCACCCGGCCCGTGGCGCTCAGTGTGCTGTGGTGTTTGCAGGTCAGAGACGAGCAGCATCAGTGTTCCCTGGGGAACCTGAAGATCCCGCTCAGCCGGCTGCTCACCAGCGATGACATGACCATTAACCAGCGATTCCAGCTCAGTAATTCAGGGCCAAACAGCACCCTGAAGATGAAGATCGCCCTCAGGGTGCGTGGTCCCCGCGGGAGGCGCAGGGTGGGCAGGGAGGGGCTGCAGTGGCGAGGCCCACGGGCTCGGGGCAGGGTGGGCGGGGGTCAGGGTGTTGTGGCAGGGCCAGGACTGGCAGGAAGGCCCGTCCCACACGGCAGCGTCCCGGGTTGCTCGTGCAGCCTGTGGAATTCATTACGCCTTCCCGTGAATGCCGGCCACCATTTCTTATCCTTTGGCCCAGAAACTTGCTGTCTGTTTCAGCGAAGTCTTCTGCTAAGATTAAATCCTTAATAGTCCTTCAAAAGAGAGAATTGAATAAAACTCTACAAGGTGGTGGAAATTACAGGAAAACTTTTTAGGTCCAAAATAGACAGTAAATCATTTATAAGCACCTAAGGAAAAGTTGAAGGTAAAACTGGAAAACAGAGAATGCTGAAACTAATTTTAAAAATGCACATTAAAATGGGGAATGATGTTTTTAAAAGAATTCAGACAGACTTAGTGCGTGGAGGGGCAGTGGAAACGGTCTCCTGACTCCCGGCCAGGACCCTCGCTGTGCACCGCCTTTCCGAAAGGACTGCAGGTCTCCAGGTGGCACGTCGGAGAGCCGCTGGGACCAGGGGCCTTTCACCGGGAGTCTTTTTGCTACACACTGCACAATGTGCAGAGGCCCTGAGCAAGAAGCTGTTCACTGCAGCTGTATTTGGTAACAGCGGGAAGAACTTCCGGTCCTCACCATCACCTCAGAGTGCAGGACGGGCTTACGGAGCACAGACTCCACTCAGTGGGACATTGTGCACATCGAAAGTAAATATTAAAAACTAGCAAAGTGATTTATCTAGGTACTCTGACAGCTGAGGACATGTGCTGCCCCCACTTGATGCTGGGCATCTGGGGTAACCTTGCTGGGTAGAGGTGTCCTTGACTCGCATCCTTCTGCAAGATTGCTGGTGGAGACCGCCTGTGCAGGGTGAGGAGCTCTCTCCCAGCAGTAACGTGAGCCATGACTGTGCAGTACTGCCTGCCAGTAGAAGAGGCCAAAGAGGACACACAGAAAGACTTTCACATCGTAAAAATGATACTTTGACTACGTAAACTTTTCTTTTTAAAAGCTTTATGTAACATTGTATTACTTTAGTAATAGAGTAGCTGAACAGACCGGACTGTTTATAATGCTTTGTGCCAAGTTTTAAGGAAACATTTATGAATAAGCATATCAGGCTGTTACTAGTGTTACTGACTGTAGCTGCGTTTTTTTCTACCTCTAGGTACTCCACCTGGAAAAGCAAGACAGGTCTCCGGACCACCAACACTCAGCTCAAGTAAAGCGACCCTCAGTTTCCAAAGAAGGGAGGAAAACGTCTGTCCGGTCTCAGATGTCTGCGTCCCCAGGCACTGGTGACAGCAGCCCAGCCCCATCCACACCCATCATCGGGGGCGCTGCGAAGACTGGCCTGGAGGAGAGAGCCCCACCTGCGGAGGCCAGCCCTCAGGGACCACGAGACCTGGGCCGAAGCTCCTCCAGCCTGCAGGCCGGCGCCACCTGCTCCCCCAGCCACATCTTTGTCAAGGAGCCCACCCCCAGCATAGCCTCGGACATATCGCTGCCCATCGCCACGCAGGAGCTTCGGCAGAGGCTTCGGCAGCTTGAGAAGTAACTAGACGCACACTTTGCTCTTGCTGAGTCACCGCAGGCCCCACATGCCATGGGGATGCTGGCTTACCGTAGCTAAAGGAGCTTGGGGGCGGTGCCCTTGCAAAGTGAAACCTGCCATTGCCCGGGCCCAGGCTCACTTTAGGGTTGGGATGCGATGGGGAGTTGGGTCCCGTGAACACAGGGGCTCTGGTGCTCCTGTGTGCCTGTCCTCCGACCAGAAGCAGAGTCCAGAGCCGACCTGCTGCCCCTGACCGTGGCGGCTGACAGCTGCTGTGCGGGGTCAGGGCCTCCTCTTTTCTCCTCCTCACTCAGCGTCCTGCTGCTGGCCCCCAGCTGCTGCTTGTCTGTCTTCGGATGTTTGTGTTGACTTCTTAAAACCCCATGATTCCTAGAGGAAAGAACAGTCTGCAGGCACCAGAGGCTTCAGGTGTTAGCCTTTCCCTCTCAGCAGAAGGAAGTTGCCCTGGAGACAGCTCTTTCTCTTGGTGCTTCTGAGAGGAGTGTGAGGAGCAGCCGGGGGGCAGAGGAGAAGCGTGTGCTGCTGGCATCGGGACACAGGCACACGTCTGTCCCCCCCGTGGCTGCGCTCAGGATACTCACCTCCTTCGCGCCTTCTCACGTCCACTCTCTTGGGAGAAAGAGATCAGTCCCCCTCCTCTGTTGCTCTAGAAGAAAATAGAATTTTAATGAGAAACCACTTTTTCTGAGGAGCTGACTTTGGAGAGCCACTGAGATAGTCTTGGGGGACACTGAGCCAGTTCCTGTCCGTCTTGCTTTGACCTTGAAAGAGAGAAACCGAAGGGGACATTGCGATGTCATCAGATGCCCTGTTGGTGAACCACAGAGCCAGGGGCAGGTGGGGTTTTGAGAAAGGATACGTGAGTTTGGGCAGCCACAGGCCCAGAGACCAGAGCACCAGTGTTTGTAGTCGGGAGTCCTCCGTGTCTCATTTCGCTGCGGACCCTAAATAGGAAACTGCCAGTTTTGAATAAGTTACACTAACCCTCCACTGAGCAGGAGTGTGATGGGTTGCTTTATGCTCAGAGACTCGAAGGTCTCCAGGTCACCCGATCCCCTCTAGCCCACATGCGTGGGCATGACCATGCCATGCTGTCTCGGGGACGCGAGGCCTGTGCCAGGTCTGGGGTGGCTGTGACCCCTGCTTTGTTTCCTCAGCGGGACGACGCTGGGACAGTCTCCACTGGGGCAGATCCAGCTGACCATCCGGCACAGCTCGCAGAGAAACAAGCTGGTGGTGGTCGTGCACGCCTGCAGGTGAGCGGCGCCCGGCCTCGTCTCTCGGCCGCACCGTGCGCCATGGTCCTGGGGCTCAGCTGTGGTTCTCCCTCGCTCTCCGAGTCGGTTCGTGCCCCTCACCACCACTCGGCTGCTGGGCAGCACTCCCTCGGGCCGTGGGTGTTCCAGTGGTCGGTTACGTGGAAGTGGATGATAAACGTGTTTGCTGTTTTAATTTCTGACTTTTGGTGGGGAGGGAGGGGGGAAGAGAGAAACATCCATTGGTTTCCTTCTGCATGCGCCTCAACCGGACACCGAGCCCGCACCTCAGGCCTGTGCCCTGACTGGGAGTTGAACAGGCAGCCTTCTGGTTTGTGGGACGATGCCCAGCTGAGCCACACTGGCTGGGGCCATACTTTCCTTTTATTGCAGTGTTTTGGGGGATTAAATTTTGAGGAGTAAATTTATATAAATTCAGAGGGCCCAGACGCTGACAGGTCACAACAGGCATGGCTGTCGCCTTTCGAGGGAGTGAGTGGCCCATGGCCCCCTGAGACCACCCCACAGTCGGGAAGGGCCAGCGTCCCGTGTTGTGTTCCGACTGGTGAAGGGGACTCGTGAAGGGTGGCGTGAGGGGCAGGGCGCTGGTGTGTGTGACCGAGGATGCTGGTCCGGAGCAGTCCTCCTTTATGCGATTGTGATACAAGTGTGTTTACGCAAATATGTGGCCCTTATAAAAAGCTCTTGGAAACAGAACAATAAAATTAGTGACGTTCAGAAACATGACTTCATAATGCAGAGTTCACTTCAGCACATGGGATGGAGCGCCTTACACAGCCGCGCTACTGAGAGAGTCACTGTGCCAGACGGGAGCTGACGGCTGGCCGCCTTTGAGAACCGCCACTGGGCCGCCCCCAGCTGGGTTTCCAGGTCGGTCAGTAAGCGAATGACTCCAAGTGGTTGCGTGTGACCGATCCAAACAGCAGTTAAGTTCCTGTGGCCTATCTCTGGTCTTAAAGACATCACCAAACGCCTGAAACAAAGACCCAAAGCACTTATAATATGGAACATTGAGATAAATGTGAACTCTACATACATTTAAGTAAGATGAATAAAAACAAGTGAGATTGTAATTTTCTAAATCACTCCTTCCAGTTTTGGGCCATGAGTGACTAGAGCCTTTCCTGGCAGCTCAGGGCACACAGTAGGAACAGCCCTGGGCTGGACGCCCTTCCATCTGGGGGCCACCCAGGCCTGCACTGCACCTACTCAGACCGTCTGGACTCGCCAGGGTCCCCAGGGAAGACGCAGGAGCATGTGCAAGGTCCAGGCGGACAGTTCCACTTGGGAATTTTTTTCTCGTGAACATTATGACACAACGACGTTCCTTGCGGCCTGGCTGTAGCACATCCGAATGTGACACTAATTGTTGTCATGGACTCTGATGTCTGCTGTTCTCTGCTTTATGTTCAAGGAATCTCATCGCCTTCTCTGAAGACGGCTCCGACCCCTATGTCCGCATGTACTTGTTACCGGACAAGAGGCGGTCGGGCAGGAGAAAAACGCACGTGTCGAAGAAGACATTGAACCCCGTGTTTGATCAGAGGTATGGACTCGACCCAGCCAGCTGGCTGTCAGTTGAGTGAGGGGGCCCAGTCGGAGCCTCCCAGGGACGGGAGTGGGGGAGCCTCCCAGGGCCAGACCCGGGGCGACTCCTGCCGTGGACAGGCAGGCGCGAGTGGGCTGAGACAGAGCACCACGGTGTTGGGCTGGAGCGGTGAGCCGCAGACCTGGGTGGGAGACTGGTAGGCGGAGAGCCAAGGAGTTTCAAGTCAAAACTGAGGATATTAAAGTACTTATGTTTTTAAGAATAATGATAAATCTGCAACATCTTAAAATATAACATTTGTATGAAAAATAGCTGGTTTCCAAAATAATTTAAAAATTAGTGAAGAGAACGGCATAATTGTCTTAGGTTTTCGCGAACCTCTTTCATGGTCCAGCCTCAAAGAGGCCCCTCCCACCCCTGTGGCCCATCTGGGGCGGCTGCCTCCTGAGCACCGTGAGGCCTGGAAAGAGCCCCTGTCTGCAAAGCTGGCGTCTCACTCTGCAGTCCTCTGTACCTAAAAGCCACCAGCGTTTTGGGAAATAATGAAGTCGAATGGTTTCAGTCTCTACTAATTCAGTCTACACTTCACCTTTAAAGGCGCTGCTAGTCCTTTGTCATGTTCTGCTGACAGGTGTGCACCAAGCCTCAGGGCGGGCACCTTGTGTTCCTGCTTAGCGGCAGCACTGAAGACTTTGAGCCCCCAGGTGTGGGTCTCTAGCTGTGGCAGCTCCGTGGGAGGGCCAGCCACATCCCAGCCGTGTGCCTCCTAGCCACGTGCCTCCCAGGCCGCAGCCCTCAGTCCGCTGGTTTGCCAGAGACGCTGCGGCATGGGGGCCGCATACCAGTGGGCTTCAAGGACTTGCTTCCCCGAAGGCACTTCAGTTTGTGGCGTCTGAGTCCAGCCACGGAAAAGCACAGTGTAGCTGGTTTCCGTGGCGAGGCCAGATCGCAGAGCACTTTGGACCCACACGCTCACCTGGGCTTCGAAACTGCTCTCCTTCCGTCTGGGGGGCGGGGGGGCCAGCCTGGCTCCTGGCGAGCGAACACAGTATCCACGGCCCACATTCTGCCTGACCCGCCCGTACGTGGGGGAGCCACGGGCCAGCGTCTTCTGTTACAATCAAAACAATGGAAAATGCTTTGATGTTGTGATTTCATGAAATCTGGGACCCAAACATCTAGCACAAGAATCCTGTTTTATGGTGACAGACTTACTGGAACATTTGGGGTGGTCTCACAAGCATAAATGTCATGTTCAGTCATGATGAGCTGCAGCAAGATGACAGAGAAGTTGCAGGAAGGCCCTCTTTCTCCCCCAGCTTTGATTTCAGCGTTTCCTTACCAGACGTGCAGCGGAGGACACTGGACGTCGCTGTGAAGAACAGTGGTGGCTTCCTGTCCAAAGACAAAGGTCTGCTTGGCAAAGTAAGTTTGAGAAAACCCTCGGTGGGTTCCTGCACTTGGTGAAAATGCAGCGATCCCCAAAGCGCATGTGGGATGAGCTGCTCTGTGATCGGTGCTCACTGATAAAACCGCGGCCCGTGAGAGACTGTGTCAGCCGACACGCGTACAGTGTGAAGATGTCGTTCCATTGTTTCCACAAGTCCGACATCGGCGTGTCAGTCACACTGATACCGTGAACTTGTAGTGGAAGAAACATTGGTTTTTCGAGTACCACAGTGAAAGAAAACCTGAAGGAGGGCTGTGCTCTTCCAAGTCTGCCTCCCCCACTAACCAACTGTGCTTTTTACCCCAACACCGCACGGCCTTACTTCTCTGAACTCTTTCAGTCTTATCCCACCCACACGTAACTCATGTATGTCCCCTGGTAAGGCGCGTGGAGGTGGAGGGGGAGAGAGGCTTGGGTGCAGGTGCCGTTTATAGGCAGCCCGTGTCAGCTGTGCTGCCCTTCTTCAGTGGCCCACGAGTCTGTAGCCTTGACCCCCTCTGACGTTTCACAGTGACTGGACAGTAAGACTGGCGGGCTCAGGAAGGACCTCCTGGCCAGGATCGACCCCGACTAGTTCACAGGTGCTCTCTCGAGTAGAGCTCTTTGGAAAACGAGAGGCTGGAAATAAAGGAGAGCTGCACACAGCAGCCAGAGGGAGACAGGTGGAGCCTGGGGAGGTCGGGGAAGTGGCAGAGCTGAAGGGGTGCCATCAGCCCGCGCTCACCAGTGCTCTCTGACCCACAGGTGCTGGTCGCTCTGGCGTCGGAAGAGCTCGCCAAAGGCTGGACCCAGTGGTGAGTGTCCCACCACAGGCGACAAGCCGCTGGGCAGAGAGCCCCTGTCTGCCTGCTGACACTGTCCCCTGACCGCCTGTCTGCCCTCCTCTCCCCGTGCTCTCAGGTATGACCTCACAGAAGACGGGACGAGACCACACGTGGTGACGTAGGCCCTTCGGGCCTGAGGCGCTCCCTGGTGTGTCGGCCCTGCCCCACGCGCTGGAACGCGCCCTCCCCCCACTCACCAACGCTATTTTTATACTTCTTGTTCTTCGCTGGACATGCCTTACTCGTTTTATAAAGCGTGGACATTTGAGGCATATTTGGCCAATGTTATCGTCCAGTTTTGTGTGTTTGACCCCTTCCAGCGTGTCAGCAGCTGTCACAGCCCATAGCCGGCAGCAGGCACCATTGTGAGGGCGAAGCCCCGTGTCCGGGAGGCGGGTCCGTGTGTCTGCTTTGTTGTTGCCTTGTTTCTCGTGTCACTGGGGCACGCCATGCCGTGTAAATAGATGCTATTTTTTTATAATCTCTACATGCTGGTTTGGATTCAGAAGAAAATGGCTTAAGGAAATATATATATTTTCTTCTAAATTCTTATGACAGTTAATCATTTTTGTCTTTGCAGGAAAAAGTACTCAGTGACTTACTTTGTGCCATTTATTTTTAAAGAGAAAAGCTGAAAGATGACAAAATATTAGTATATTTCTGCCCATTATCAAAGAAAGAAAGTATTAAAACTATTAACACTTTCGTGACTATGAAGATGCATTACTGAGAAGCCGCAGTGCTCATGAGGGAGGAGGAACTGGGCTCATCCTCAGTCAGCTGGGCTGCACAGATTGTTACAAGGGCTGTCACGGCTCAGAGGTCGCGGTGCACTGCTCCGGAACAACTTCCATAAAGCGGAAATGCCAAAGTTTTTAATTGCTTGGTATCACTTGTTCATGAAATAGTGCAGCGGCACACAACTGTAGTTTTTCTAAAACGTGAACCAGGTGGTCAGGGTCCGCCCAAGGCTGTTGTGCAGTAGCCACGAGCGCTGGTGATTACCCGTCGTTCCTGGCCTGTGAGGGGAGACCAGCTCCCACTGCCACCCTGAGGGATGTGAGGTCAGCCGGGGTAAACAGACAGGGAGGGGGTTCAGCCGGTCGCTGCTGTACCCACTCATCAGTGTGGCACAGGCGAGCCCAGGACGGGGCCTGAGCAGGCTCTCAGTTCCATTCTGCCCTCACGCCAGGCCACCAAGGACCCAGGGTAGCAGCAGCTGGTGTTTGGGGGCGACTCTGCTTCCTGGGTTTCCGAAATTACTGCCTACCACGACTGACCTCAGTATCGAAACGTTGTCACACAGTTTTTACTTTGGAATATATTTTTCTCACTAGATGATTAAAAGCATGCTTTGTATCCCTCCAAGTGTCTGTGGCCATGTCCTGAGCACGTATGCCGGTCCATGGAGGACGCACACGTGCCAAGAGCGTGCCGAGTGATGCGTGCCTTCGAGCCCGGGAACCCCCTTGAATTCAGTGATGCACCAGGCACGGAGCTCTGGGACTGAGGCACGCACTGTCACCACGAAGCGCCTCACGTCCCTGGGCTCGGCTGCCCACGTGCCCGTGTGGGCGCCTGCCACCCACACACCGCTGCCCTGTAGGGGTTTCAGCTCTTTCCCCTGGGCTCCTGAACCACCATGTGCTGATGCCGGAGCCGCCTGCTTCACAGTGCATCTCAGGCTGTCGAAAAGACCCGTCTGGCCCCACTGTCTCCTGGGTTGTGTGCAGGTGGGTTTCCAAGCATCCCGGTAACACGCGAACATGTGTGCACACAGGGCACATGACGGGTATTCTAGTAGCTTGAGCAAGACTGGACATTGCTCGGTCTAGTTGCCTGCCCGTGACGTAAGATTTATTGAAGACATTTTTAATGTCAGGGCTGTGGAAGGGAGCGACAGGGCAGAAACGCTCACTGGAATTCAGCGCACCAGTAATTTTCACCAACATCTTAAAACTTTTGGCTTTTCCAACCGTGCGCTTCAACCATTTGACATGTATTTTACTTGATGGATTGCTTATTTTAAGCAATTGGGTGAAATAAACATAACATGAGGCAAAAAGCCCAAACAAAGCCTGCTGTCCTGGCTGCACGACGCCCGCCTCCTGCGCGTGGCCACCTGCAGGTTCCCAGGCCCCTCACAGGGAAGGAGCAGAGGAAGGGTGGTTCTGAGGCTGCTGAAACCCTGCCTGGTGTGACTCTGACTGACTTTGGTGACAGGAGTGTTCACAGGGAGGCTCTCCTTTTCCCCCTGGAGGCCTGACCTGGCGCTGCAGGGCCCTGGTGATGGAGGACACTCCGGGTCCTCACAAGGTTCATTTCTAGTTCCTCCTGATGGACTCACCTGGGAGAGGGGAACTTGAGTTTTTCCACATTGAGCCAAAGCAGTGCAGGGACATTTGCTTAACCAGATTTGAATTCCCTGTAGGTTGCTAGTCCTGTGCCTTAAAATACAGAAGTACAAAGGTGTTGTTTTCAAACTTCAGACGAAAACAGGCCCTTGTAGAACCGCCACTCTGCACTGCAAGAATTCCTTCTACAGACACACTGCATCCAGAGCTCGGCCCTGCCTTCTCAAGACCCTGGGCCAACCGCAGCTCTGTGTGGGCATCAGGGCTGCGGCCGTCACTCTGCCCTCCTCTGGGGTCCTGCTGCCGAGGGGAAGCTGCAGCGGGTGTTCTGCTAGATGGAGAAGGCGCGCTGTGTCAGCCGAGGTTCTGTGGCAGCACACGTATGTATTCAATAAAACTTTCATGTTGGCTCACTCGTGACTTGTCCCTCCTTTGTCTTTTGAAATGAAAAGTCTAGTGTGGGACCCCATCATCTGACCAGTGAATGCAGGATACTGTTCATATTAGCTCTCTGTGACTGCTTCCATTTTCAAAAGCACCACCTCTGATGGCTGTGGTCACTCACTCCTCTTTTTCCATCATAATCAGACCCTTATCTGCCCGCCTCAGACTCTGGGTTTTGGAAACCACTCTTCTGGAAGATAATTGTGAGTAGAAAATACAGCCTTCATATGTGCTTTACAACCAGAGCACCGACAAGTAACGAAACAGAGGCTGTTCTGAACACTGGAGGGGAAACGCTGGTGTGTCCACTGCTGAGGTTGGGGCGACTGTCACCTTTGTCCACCGGGCGCTGGCTCTACAGGGCCATCACTGAGCACCGAGAGCAGCAGCGGAAGAGTTCAAGTCGCTTCATTTCAGGGGCCACATGAGGAAAGCAGAAGCCATCACCTAAAACTCCAACTCCCCAGTGGCTTCTAATCTGGGGTTTTAAGGGAGAAGAATCATGAGTAAGGGGCTTGGGTTCATGGGCTCTGCTGATCGGTCAGTTCCTGTCAACTTCAGAAACTCTCCTTGTCTGATTTATGTCACTCTTGGCAACACCCTGTCTGGGTCCTTGTGGCTGTGTCCAGGTAGTCTTCCTGCTTAGAGTTCTGCAAGACATCTTAGGACTCTGAGTGCGGTTACCTTAACAGAATAAAACAAAGCTACAAATCTGGTGTTTAGCAGGCTACATTCTTTTACTGTCTTAATAAGCAAAGTGTATCCAAAGCGTATTGTTACATCTTCCCTGCCACTTGCCCTACAGGCAGGCCTCCAGACTCCAGCATAGGACTGCATAACATGCAGCTAAGAAGGGCTAATTTAATAATTTTAAGCTAAATTCTAGTTTACCTAGTCTTTTAGGATGTGCTGTCAGTTTCAACTTGAGTGGGTCCTGCCCTGGGCCCTCGCCCGCCGTCCATGGTAACGTGTCCAGACCTTGTTTGCTTTCATGGCTGAGTGACACTCCAGGGTTTGGATAGACCTCTGTTGTTTGTCCATCTGTCTTTTGGTGGACGTTGGGTTGTGTCCACCTTTTGGGAGGATGGTGAGCTTGTCTTGTGTTGGGTGTCCGGCTCAGAAGGATGCAGACAAGGCACCTTACCCCACAGACGGTCCTGGGTTCGGCGTGACCTGGGCATGTCGGCATTTTTGTGCACTTGTGTCACTGAGACTCCTCCCTGTTTTCTGAGATCTAATTCTAACCTTTATGATGGGACCACGTGGGGGCCCTAATACCAATTAAAAAATACACCCAACTCTGCCCCTCAATCGTCTGACCTAATTGGCCTGGAGAAGGCCTAGACTTCATATTCTTTTTTTTTAAAAGACTTTATGTACTTATTTTTTAGAAAGGGGGAAGAGAAAAAGGGAGAGAAACATCAGTGTGGTTGCCTCTCATGGACCCCCTACTGGGGAACTGGCCTGCAACCCAGGTGTGTGCCCTGACTGGGAATTGAACCAGCAGCCCTTTGGTTTGCAGGCTGAAGCTCAGTCCAGTGAACCATACCAGCCAGGGTGTAGGCCTCTTACTATATGCAGCTCAAGAGACTCTTAATGGGCTGTGGCTGGTAATGCTTTCCCCGACCACCTGTCCCCCTCCTTGAGTCACCCTGCTCTGGGGTGGGCTCCCCAGGAGGTGCTGCCCTTCCCAAGGACCCAGGAGGAAGAGGAGGTGAATAGCTCACTTCCCCCTTCAGTCTTCCCAAGGTCGTTGTCCTGGCAGGAGGCACGTGCAGATTCCTGACAGAAAGGTGGGGATGGTGTTGGGGAGTTACAGCCCAGAGAGGTGAAGGGTGAACTCCAGAGAGCTCTGCGCTGTGTGCACCCAGCTTCCCTGTCTCTCAGCTCCCTCTCCCTTGAGTCTGCTTGCACCGAGGGGGGTAGACAGAAGGAGGCGCACCTACAGCAGACGCCCAGCCTCCCCCTCCCCCTGTTCCCCTGACAGGGTCACTCGATCTGGGGTGCAGTAGTTGTCCTGCAGAACCTGTTGGCCCAGCTCACAGAGGTAGGGAGGCCTCTGCAGGGTTCCCAGAGGTGTGGGCCTCAAGCTTCCAATTACTTCTGCTTTTTCCTTGTTTGAAGACATTCACATTTCCCAGTTCAAACTTTTAGAGATGGTAGTGTAAAACCACAAAAAGGAAGGAAATGTCTCTGCAGCTGCCTCCTGATTAGCCAGGAGCCCCCCTTTCTCGGAATCTGTGACTCAAGCCGTGGGGTAGTGTCCTGTTTAGCTCTCTTGGTGGCCAGGGACAGCCCAGCCCTACTCTGCCCCACCCTGTGGGTCACTCCCAGAGTTCCTGAGAAGTGCTCCTTCAAATCAGCCCTATATAAAGTGTATAAATTTCAAGCTAGTGGCCAGCTCTTGTAGCTTGTTTTCCCAGTCACAATTATGATCAGGTTATACACTGTATTTTTTTATTCTGCAGAAAATATTTCTGGAAGGGTATTAAGGAAAAGGATAACAGTGGTTTCCTTTGAATTTGAGCCATGTGACTGTTACTTACCCAATAAAAAATAAACAATTTTTTTCAAAAACTGAACTTTACACTTTGTGTATTACCACAGATATTATTTTAGCCAGATTTATACCCTTTCATGTATATATTGCAAACAGCTTCAGCCTTAGTTTATGTTGCCTTGCCACGGGGTCTTGTTTTAATTCTATAAAAACCTTTTCTCATGACCACATTGTAAGGTGTTTTTTGTTTTTGTTTTTTTAATCCTCACTTGACATTTTCCCCTTCCTTTTAGAGAGAGAGAGAAAGGGGGAGAGAGAGAGAAATCAGTGTGAGAGAGAAGGGTCACAGGTCCCATTCCTGGTCAGGACACGTGCCTGGGTCATGGGGTAGGTCCCCAACAGGACGGATACATGTGAGGTGGCCGACTGGTGTTTCTCACATCCATGTTTCCCTCCCTCCCCTCTCTCTAAAAATAAATAAAAGTCCTTAAAAAATAAAAAAAATGTATTGACAGAAGTGCCTTGAAATGAGAAAGTAACTAATATAGTTAATAGCAACTTAATGTGCCTGGGTAAAGGTCTTTTGGCAAACTTCCTGGAATCTGACAAAGTGAATAATTTCAAGTGACTGGATAAGAAAAATCTGAAATTCAGATTGTTTCCAAGTTTTTGCTTTCAACAAAAAGTGAAGGAAAGCCCAATCAAGTTATTAACTGATACAAATGGAACTAATAGAAATTAATGATAGTGTGTGATTTTTGACATTTAACTAATGTTTAAGGAATTATGTGATGTTGCTATTTATTTTCTGTGCCCTTATTTATGTGAACAAGTTTTCTCCATATTTACATCTATAAACATGAAAAATCAGAATATTCAGCCTGGGAAACAAATTGATTTTAAAAAATCTCAAGCATAGCATTAAGAGGTGTGCTTCAAAAAATTTTTAGCTTCAAATTTAATCAATACTTATAATTTATATGGTTTTATTTGTATCCCTGACACATATGAAAGTTGTCATATATACAGCATTATGGTCAGAGAATACTAAAACATCAATTTTTATACATAATATTTTGCTGGAGACGTGGTTCACAGACCACAGCAAAAACACTACCTTAGGAGCAGATTCAGAGGTAGACACGGGTGTCCCCTGGCGGGAGTACTCAGATTTCATTGCATATATATAAACTGACGTCAAGGCTTTATTTGAAGTCAGTGTTTGTAGTTGTGTCAAAAAACTGCATCCGTTTAAGCCAACGGTAAAAGTAATTTTGATGTCAGGGTAAAAATGCTAGGATCCGAGCTCGCGCCGAAAAGGGAGAGTCGGAGCGTGGGGCTAGGTGCCCGCGGGACCAGGGCGTGCAGGCGGAGACGAGGCGCGGGGTGGGGCGTGTGGGTGGGGCCAGACGCGGGCGGACGCAGCGTTGGGGCGGGGCCGGGGTGTGGGGCGGAGCTTGTGGGCGGGAGGCGTGTGCTCTCAAGTGGCCCCACCCTGGAGCGCCCGGCTCTCGCGAGAGCGATGCCTGCTGACGCGCGGGCGAGAGGAGCGCGTTGCGCGCGGGCGGGCGGTTTTGAATTTGGTCCGAGCGCGGGAAACGGCGGTTCCCGAGGACGAGGTGAGTTCCGGGAGTGCCGGGCCGCCAAGGGCTCGGGGCCAGGGTCCGGGAAACGGCGGGGGTGGGGCGGGTCGAGCGTCCTACACCGCGCGCTCGGCGTGGGCCGCGTCAGAACCCTTGACCCGGCCGGTGTCTCTGAGGAGGCGCGACAGAGGCGGGCACAGGTGCCTGGGCGCGCGACTCCTCAGTCTTCCCCCGGGACGGTCCCGGAAAGGATCAGCCCCGCTTTGTGCTCAGGGGAACCCGCTGTCGGGCATCTCCGTCCCGAGGTGAACGGTTTGCCGGGGTGGGCTCTGTTCCCGGGGGGCTGGGGCGCCACCCGCAGGTGGTGCCTGACGTCGCGTGCGGGACGGGGAGCGCTGGGGAGCCGCCCAGGGCCGCACACGGAGAGACCCGCGCCGCCGGGCCGCTCGCGGGGCTGGCGCCGGACGCTCCCCATCCCCGCGCCGGTGGTGCCGGCCCTCAGCCCGGACGGGGCTGCGCGCTCTCCGCGGGGGACCCGCCGGTGAAGGCGCGATTCCTCGTGCTTGGTCGCATCTTTCGGGATGTTGTTTTCAAAGCGGGGAGTTGGGCTCAGCCACTGTTAGTCATCAGCCCGGCGCCTCCCCTGCGGGGCGGGAGGAAGTTCGCGCCGAGCCCCGCCAGCGGAGCGCGGAGGCCCGACCTGGCTGGTGTCTACGTGCGGAGGCTACTTTCTCCTCTCGTTGGTGCGATCTGGACCCTCAGATCTGGGGCCCGGTGTTTGACGTGGCTCCTTGTCCCCTGATTATTGCCTTTGGTGCCAGTGATTTTCCATACTGCTCTGTGTACGACGGACAGGCTTTCATTTCATACGTTTTTAAGGAAGGAGTCCTGTTGCATATAGGAGGCGCACGGAAGCAGGCTAGTGGTGCCACTGTGGTCTTCTTTGCAGTTACTAAAGCTGCTGTAATCTCCATAACTTGCCTGCCTTTTTCCACGCGAACAACGAAAAACGCAACTCTGCATGTCCCACCCTCTGGCTCTGACTTTGTCCCTGGGGGGTGCCTTTCACGTGGGGGGGGCACTCCCGCAGGTGGTGTCCCTGGAAACAAGAGGTGGCTCAGGCCCAGGCCTCCTGGCCGCCTCCCTGGGGTGGGAGCCACGCGCTGGCTGGGCACGCCTGTGCTCCTGCTAACGAGCTCCCAGGCGACGGTGCCACGGTGCAAAACAAGCGCGGTGTCGCGGTCCTCGGGCCTCGCCACAAGCAGTCTGCCTTGTGGGCGCCCACCTGCGCCTGCAGAGGACGGGTGGGTCTGAGGGCATCCTGCTCCTTCACAGGCAGTTTCCTTAACAGCTGGTAGTAACGCGGTGTCGTGTTGATACTGTGAAAATGAGACACCTGTTTTCTGTATGTAACTTGTTTTGTGTCAGACTGTTGTTAGAAACTGTCCACCGTGAGTGGTAGAGGGGTTTGTTTGCAGTTTTGGATGTTAGTACCAAATGACATCTTGGAGGAGAAGATACATTTGCAAAGTGCGAGTTTCCTGTGCTTGTGCTTCCCACTAGGGTTACAGACTCAATGCCGGAGGAGACACAGTTTCATCTGTCATGGAAAAACGCGAAATATTCATTCAAGCGGTGTCTAAGGACCTGATCGGAGAATTTTTGCAGTTTATTCAACTTGATGTAAGTTTTATTGTTTAACTGTGTTATGATTTTGACTGTTAATATAAAACATTTTTCTAAAATTATGTTCATAAATGAAATATCTCTGAATCCTTAGGGACCAAGTTTTAAGGAAATAAACTGTATGAATACAGACCTGCTGGTGGGCAACTACTCACAAACTGCCTTTCCTGCTTTCTGTTAAGAGAGAGGCTGTGAATGTGCTAAGTGAGGCAGTACACTGTGCTTCTGTTTACTTAGTAAACATTTATTGCTCTTTTCTGCGTGCATGGTGGCATGCTGAAGAAGACAAGACGTTTCTGTTTTCCTCAGGTTACTCGCAGTGTTGTGGGTCTGGGCGTGGACATACAGCAGAGAAAGGGGCAAGGGCAGGGCAGGGGGCAAACCCAGCCGCGGACTGCTTCCCATCCGCACACAAGGCCGTGGGAGCTAAGCTCTGGAAGGTCCATAGGAGTCAGCAGGTGAAAGGCACGTTGCGTCTGAGCATGAAGATTCGGCAGGGGTAGAGTGTGGGGTGAGGAGGAGGGCAAGAGCTGAGCCCTGGCTTTCTTTACTGCATGAAGCGGTCGAGACTGCACTTACCCTGAGAGGCATGGGGCTTTGAGCTGACAGCGCCTTGGCTGCAAGAGAACAAAGAGGGAGAGAGAGTGAGTGGGGCTGGAAGAGAGGGACACAGAGAAAGCAGAGCTGCCCTTTGGAGACGCCCCTTTGGCTGCACGTGGAAAACAGATGGACGAGAGGTCCACGAGAGGCCGAGAGCAGGGCAGAGACCGCGCCCTTCCTAATGGTGGTAGAATTAGGGTGTGGAAACGGGAAGGTGTGGGTGTCTTGTGAGCTGGCTGGTGGGGCATGCCGGCACCGAGGATTGATGGAAACCAGGCCAGGGAAGGGCCCAGGAGGGTCCCTGGTTTCTAACTGTAGAGCCATTCGGCGCGGTCTTAAAATCTTGTACGTGAGCAGAAGGCAGGTTTTTGGGAGGAGATGGCTCCATTTTGGACGTGTGGGATGGCTGCCAGGGGAATGTACCCAGGACACATTCCGTAGGCAGATGGCAGGTGTGTCTGGAGCCCAGGCGAGGTCTGGGTTAGAGACAGACCTGGGCGACACCAGCTCCTACAGAAGGTCAGTCGTGGGGGTGGGGAGGGCGCCTGTGCCGCGGGATGAAGGGAGAGGAGCCCAGCACAGGGCCTGGGGGAACCCCAGCGCCTCCGGCACTGACTCTAGATACTGTGACCTTGGGCAGGAGAGGTGTGCTTGGCTCGTGATCACGTGTGAAAATCAGATTAGTGACAATTCAGAATCAGAGAGGAGTCTAATACATCTGTTGCTAGCAATATGCATGAAGTTATTTTTCTTTTTAAAAGAAATGAGCTAATCATACAATTTTGTATTGTAGAACAGCGTTCAATGAACTTAAAAATAACCAGCAGAAACTGTAGGCAGCACCTCACCCTGGAAGTGTCTGTAAGGGGAAGTGTGGAGTCACGTGAGTGTCGGGCTCAGCAGGAGTGAGGGGATCTGAGTGAGACACCCAGCACATGAGCGCTTTAGTCCAGGGTGGCTGTCACGAGCAGTGCACTGTAGTGCTAACTGAAACCACCAACTAAATTGATGTGCAGCCACACCAATATTAATTTAAAATCTAAGGGCAAAAATTAGCAGCATTTGGGTGGCACAGTCACCGCAGGCCTCCCTGGTGTCATGCTGCCGAGGCATCCATGGAGGCGCGTTCACTCCTTCCAGCTGCCGGGCCCACCTCCCCACCACAGCCCCTGAGCTGTTCCCGCTGCTCCACAGCAGACCGCTGGTGGAGACCAGCACCCCTGCCTGAGTCGTCAGCGTCAGCTTAGGAGGAGCGGGGTTGACTGACACCTCAGCACCTCGGTCACCATGTAATCGTGAGAACACGGACATGAAGACGTGCAGGGTTGCACACTGCTCGGGTGTATCGAGTTAGTGGTGGGAAATGCCACCTTGGAGGCCAGAGTGGTGGAACTACCGCGGTTTCATGTGGTCTGTCTGACCGAGAACTAAAGAAAGGACTTGTTTTGAGTCAGGTGGAAGCCCGCTGGGTGGGCCCCCTAGTTCCAGTCAGTGCCACTGAGGCGTGAGCGACGTGTGCGGTCCTGAAAACCACTGCTGTGCAGCTGGGCATTGAGAGCCCCGGGGGCTGTGGGGGCAGTGGGCTTCGGGGTGTGACACTCAAGAACTTCACCAGTGACTTGTTAAAAAAAAATAGGGGTCTAATAAGAAAGTGGCAGTTCTATACACATGGAATCACACTACAGTAAATAGGGCACTTTCCCTTGACAAAGATCTGAAGTTTACTGGTGGAAATGGGTGGCTGTGCTCCCTGGGACCCCACCTGTGGACTCGTGTGTGTGTGAGTGTGTGTCTGTGTGTGTGTGTGGGGGGGAGACAGTCTGAGTGTGAGCAGGCACAGAGAAGAAAAGTGAAAGTGGCTGGGAAGACAGGCACAGTGAAGAGAGGCCTGCGCTGGGAGGTCATCGTGGGGGAGCTGGCGGGAGCAGGCGTGGAGGACAGTGTTGCTCACACCTCCTGTGAGGTCCCAGGAGCTGGCAGGTGTCTAGGGGGTGGGGGTGTTAATTTATGTGATTTTGTAGCTCTGCTCAGCAGGTGCAATTTTCTGAACTTACCTGGTGACTAAATCCCACATGAGCAAACCAGAAACTTGCCTTTTGCTCCAATTATCCCCTTGTGAATTGATTGTGTTGAAATAAATTTACATCTCAAAGCAAGAGTGATGGAGCAGAATTGACCAGTGTGGGGAGTAGGAGGGCTCAGGACTGAGGGGAGTGTGTCTACTTACTATGCCTTGAGTGTCTTCCCTACACCCCGCTCTGCTTTGGGGACTGCGGTCCAGCACACAGAGCAAAGCCTCTGCCCGGGTGGAGTTGGCACTCTGGGGTGGAGGGACAGGAACGAGACAGGTGTGTGCTCCAGTGAAGCAGGGTAGAGGGTGGGAGTGACAGGTGGTTTTGGCCAGAGATCCGAGTGGGCTGTGGGGAGGTTGGGGGGCAAAAAGACCGGAGGCCGGGTGCACCTGGACAGCTCGGGTGTGGACTCGGCGAGAGGAGGGGTGTGGGACCTGGAGCAGAGAAGGAGCCCTGCAGGGGAAGCTGAGGACTGCGCAGAGGGGCCCAGAGTGCCCCACGCTCAGCTTGGCCACGTTCTTCTGTGGTTCTTTGTATTTATATCTTCTTGAGTCATTTGCGGGTCAGTTGCAAGCGTTGTGTTTCATTACCTAAATATTTCCAGGCACCTTTTCCTAGAAGAAAATTATTCTCATATAATCACAATGAAATCCTCAAACTCGGGAAATTTCATACATATTTGGTATCGCGAGTTGCATCTAGTTGTCATCACCTGTTGGTTTTCTGTAACCCAGAGTTCCTCACCCTCGCTTTGCTTTTCATGACACTGGGCAGCTGCTTTGAGGCATATCCTGCCATTTGCATTTGTTTGATGATCTGATTAAGTTCATCCTATGGGTTTCGGTGGGAGCATGCAGTGGAGGCCCTGTTACTTTGTGTTTTTTCCCCCAACCCTGTATTTCTTCTCTATGTATCCATTGGCCGCCTGTACTGTGCTGGTGCACTAGTTATCTGTATGCGAGTGTGCATGTGCGAATTATCCTCGTGGCCCCACAGATTCTTCCTGTGTTCGTGGCCCGTGTTCATTACTGTCACTGTTTTGGTGCTCAGATTGGCTACGGGGAGTCCCTCTAAGCTGGATGTTCTGTGCTTGGATAATGTCCTCTATTTGCTAAGTCCCCGAGGAGGTGAGGTCATCTACTCAGAGGGACAGGAAGTGGTGCTGGATTGGTGATTTTAAGGGCAGTGAGAGGCTCTGGAGTAAGCTTCTTGGCTTATGGGAGAGAGTGATGCTTATAGCTGACTGGAAGGTGGGTGTGGAGGGCTCAAGGTGGCTAGAGACCAGAAACTGGAAGTGCAGCCAGCCAGCGGGGCAGCACTGTTCTCTGCAGCCTGATCTCAGGCCAGCAGATGGTGGATGTGGGGATGGCTGACTTGAGGGAGGGTTTTGCTGAGTGGGTGCAATTTTAAATGCCAAAGATTAGGGTGCTTAAGCTGAATAGGTGGAGGGGGGGCCTGCTACTTTCTGCCTGGTGACCCTGTACTTTTCCTTGTAGGGATGGGTTGAAAAGTATAACCAAACTCTTAAACTTGTACCTAAGTTAGCAGTTAAACTTTTTTTTGAAAAGTTTATGAGAAGAAAGCTTTTTTCAAAGAAAAAGGATATTCCTTTATTCACATGCCATATGAAAAGGATAGAACTATTATTTTGTGTTTGAAATGTAATGCTTGCTATTTATCTTACAGGAAGATGCTTCCAACCCTTTCAGCCTCTGTGAGTTACTGGATGAATTGTCACGGAAGCAGAAGGAAGAGCTGTGGCAGAGGCTCCGGAGGCTGTTAACAGACGTGCTATTGGAGACCCCCGTGGAGGGGTGGCAGGCCGCCACGGCCCAGGGCGAAGACAGCATGGAAACGGACCACAGTGCAAAAACGGTAGTGAAACAGAATGTTTCCCTTTTCTTTGTTAAAAGGTACTTGTTTATTGTGTATAGTTGTTTTAAGTTAAGAAGAATTTAGAGTTAGAAGTCAAGAGTATTTGAAGCTTGTTAGTGTAGTTTCACCCTTTGGTGACCTTACCATTGTAACCTACAGCTGGTGGTGGCAGTCTCTGGTGCTCTGCTTTTTGGACAGCCAACTTGTTTGTGTTCAACTGCAGTTCACTGTTTAGAATGAGCTAGAAGTGTGGCCTGGTTTTTATAAATGTAGTAACTTACATTTCCTTTAAAAATTGAATTATACATTGATTTTAACTCATACTTTGATGTTTTTTTAATTTACAGAAAAGAACCCTAGAAATAATCCATGCAATTACATCTGTGATTCTTGCTTCTGTGTCTGTAATAAATGAAAGTGAAAACTATGAGGCCTTACTGGAATGTGCTGTTATATTAAATGGTAAGCTGACTCGGTGCAGTGTGGCACATGTAGAAGGCGGGCATCTGCCCACGCTCTGTGGGAGGCAGTGGTGCTGAGGCCCAGTACTGCAGTCAGGTGCTACTGCTTCGGCCAGGAGAGGAGCGGAGGAGTGAGCTTTCAAGGGCTGTCCCGAGTAGCTAGGTTGATGCAAGCAACAGGCTAGCATTTCAGGTGGTGCAAGTTCGCCTCACCGAGCAACTGACTGCTGCCGTGTGCAGGCTTCTCAGGGGAGTCTCATGTGACCACCAGACCAATGGTAAGAGCTTATTAAGGGGAGACAGTCTGATTCTAAATTTCTCAGCTGGTGATTACTGCCAGATAGTTTAAATTCAACCAAATGTTTGTGACATTGTACTTTTTCCTTTAAATGTGCTATAACCATGACCTTAGGGATAATTATTGACTCTTGGAGTTTTCCTACCCTAAACCTTCAAGGTTCAACTAAACTGTGAGACTGTGGTCATACTTTAGGAGAAACACTAGATTGAATTAATGAGGAGGTGTGAATATAAAATACTATATAAAGTTATTTTATAGATATAAAAGTAATTTAAAGTAATGATCTTTAAGAAAAATCTCCCATGTACCTGTGCCCCCACCATGTGGCTTTGAGGAGCTCCACGTGGTGCGTCCCCTTAACAAGGCCACCCCACCTGCGCCTCCCCAGCATCACTCGGGCCTGTGTGTCTGTGCGGTGTGCCCCTGCATCCCGAGTTCTTGCTCTGAGGTGATCCCTCGTCAGTCTCCGAATGGCTCCCACGGGTTTTGTGAATGTTACCACCAGTTTGGTTGTACCTTCTCCACATAACTGGTAACTGTCTGGTTAAATAGTTACTGCTGATACTGCAGTTCTCAACTTTGCGTGAATTCAGGAATTTTACTTTAGTATAACGGCATTCTGCTTATAATTATGGGTGCATTATTAGTATTTTAATAATTAAGACTTTGTGTTAATAAAAGCACTGTAGTTTTTGTATTCATTACAATAGTTGCTTTTACTGTATTTCACCAATGAGTCAGAATTTGAGGCTGGCACATCGAGGGGTAGTTATAGTGTATTCACCGTCAGCAGACCCGACCCAGCGCTGCTGTGAACTGTCACGTGCTGTGAGTGCCCTTGCATCTGGACCGCCTCAACGTCCACTTCTTCAGTTAGGGCTCTGGCACTCTGTCTTCCCGTTCTTCTTTTATAACAGTAGCAAAACAGTTTTTTAATCACTATCATTTGTATCCTATAAATAATATATATAAATCTTTGGCAAGTTAAACATAAACTATTACTTTTTAGCAGACCTCTTTAAGTCATAGTACTTTTCAACTGGCACTGCAAGCACTTTTAAAGTAGGCAGCACCTGACTAGTCAGGGGCACAGGCCTCTTGCCTTAGATTATCAGATTGAAAAATGACAACAGCCAACATACCAATAGTCCTCCTGGTCTGACTGAACCAAAGTTGTAACTTTTTTTGTCAGATTGGCAAAAATACATTCTTGGTGTGCCGCAGAACCTAAGTGATTAGTTTCTGTGCCATGCGTGAGGCAGGTTGGCAGTCGCTGGGCCACACTGTTGAGCCTGAACCAGTGGTGGTTTCCCTGACCAGCAGGGCAGTGACCGGGCTCTCTCTCAGGTATCTCGTACGCGCTGCCGGAGTCTGAACGAAAGCTGCAGCGCTCCATCCAGGGCCTGTGCGTCACGTGGTGGGAGAAGGGCCTGCCTGCCAAGGAGGACATGGGGAAGACCGCGTTCACCTTGCTGCTGAGGAGGAGTCTCCAGACGAAAACGGTACGTGTGCTCATTCACATGCACTTGACTTCGAGAGGGAGCAGGTTCACACCAGTTAGGAATCGTGTCCTCGTGAGCGGTCTGACCCCTGTGGCTTCCCCATCTTTCTTCATGTCACATCACGGTCTCAAGGTGACTGCTCCACTTCACCTCGTGTGAGCTCGAGGCAGCAGGGGAGCGGCAGTCCCGAGATAGGAGGCTGGGACGGCATTCAGAGGCAGGCCCCATGCCGGGTCTGGGCCAGCTGGGCTGTGCACCGAGGAGGACAGAAGGGCAGGAGGCGTCTGGCAGAGCCATCCAGCCCACGCAGTGCCACTCCGGGGGTGGTGAGGCAGTGGTGGTGGGGGTCGTTTGGGACTGCAGCTAGGCCTGAGCCCCGGTGGACAGTGTGTTTGAAGGCTGGGTCGTTTCTCATTCTTTAGTCTGTGGTGTGCTGTTCAGAAACCCAGAAAAAGAACATTTCCCTCTGGTCAAGACAACAACAGATACTTATGTTCATCTTAGAAAACTGGGCGATTGGAGAAAAGGGCAGTAAGGAAGATAAATTCCATAATTCCAACACCTAAGGTGGCCATTATTATTTAGGGACAGTGAGGAACTTCTCTCTGATGTTCCTCACCTCGTATCTTTCCTTCCTTGTGGAAGACTTCTAGGAGTGAACTCCATTGGTCAGTGGGTTTGAACTGGGAGCCCTTGATGCACGTTGCCAACAGCTTTCTAGAAAGCTTGGGCCTGCTCACATGCCTGTGACGAGTGAGAGTCTTCAGGGAGCGGTCAGCTGTGTGGCAGGACCCTCGGCTGGCTCTCTGGCGTTTTCCGCTGCCCTGGGACCTGTTGGGAAGCCCTCGTACGAGTCAGAATTTACCCTTAAGCCACACTGATTTGTCTTTTTAAAATCTATTTTCCAGGGTTTTTTCTTTAGCTTTTAAATCACATCTTCCTGATCTGCACCTGCGCTGTCCACTGCAGTAGCCAGTAGCCACGTGGGGCTATTTAAATTTAATTTGAAGTGTAGAAAGCGAAGAATTTGGTTCCTCGGTCTCATCAGTCACGTCTCAGTTGCTCTGTAGTCTGACAGGCCAGTGGCTGGCGCGCTGGGCCGTGCAGACGCAGACCTCCTCCTGGTCGTAGGAACTGCTGGCGGCCTGGGCGGCCGTGCCTCAGGTTGCTTTTGCCTGTTTCAAAAAAGCGTTCTCTAGAGTTGCTGGTGACATTTGCAAATTTTTAAGTCTGTTTTCTCTTGACTAGAATTATCATTATTTATGATATAAAGTATTCTTATGGTTAATTTGAAATGTGACCTTCCTACTTACAAAAAGCTAACATTTTTTTTTCCATTCCCAGGGTGCAGATGTAAGTCGGCTTTGGCATATTCATCAAGCTTTATATTGCTTTGATTATGAGTTGGAGGAAAGTAGAGAAATTAAAAACATGCTGCTGGAGTGCTTCATAAGTGTTAATTATATCAAGAAGGAAGAGGTAAGGGTTTTCCTTTTTGGTCTGTGAGTGAACTGCTTTTTAATGGATGTTTCCTCTAAGTTCACGTGCTCGCTCTGAGTGCTGCGCGCAGCTGTGGAGCGCTGCTGTGTTTATTACGCGATGTTTTCCCTGCATGGCGGTGCTAAGCAAGGATTTTACAAGTCATTGCTTGTTTCATCATTAAATCAGATGGTGACAGAGGGCTGTGTTAAGCCTGGGGGCACTGTAACTGCATTTTAAATTAAGAACGACTGAAAATAAGGTTGAGGAGGCACTTCCCTATGGATGAGATCAGACCCTCTGCTTGACTCTGGGTTAGTGTGCACACTCACAACTGTCAGCACACAGTGCGCTTGATTCCCTCTTCCTGCTGATCCCGTCAGTGCAGAGAGGGGCTCTGTCCTGGGCTGCTGAGCACAAGAAGTGTGGCCAGTTATACCATGGCCTTAAGTGTAAAAGACACAGGAATTCAAAACTTAGTGTAAATTATACCAACACATGGCCACTCTAGTTTCCTCTCTACTCCTGTCCCCCATCCCACTCTGGGATTTCTGAAGCAAATCCCAGACGTCATTTTAAAATGGTGTTTTTAAGGGGTGGGTGGGAGAGACTCAGCCTCTGTGACGAGTGGTCTTGTGTGGAAAGCTCTTATTGAAACATTTGTGTGACATGTTGGCCCTTACTGCCCTGTGGGCTCCCGGACGAAGGGCTACAGCTGTGTGGCCATGTGTGCCCATGCTGAACAGCTGGATGGGCCCATCTGCTATTCTGCCTGCCCAGGCTTGGGTCATGACTACTCTGGGGCTCTAGCCTGAACCTCTGGCGCAGGAGGAAACGGAGAGGAAGGGCCTGCTGGCACTGCTACTTAGCTCCGTCCCTCCGGCTGGTTAAGTCACTTGTCCAGATTATGTTGTTGGATCGGGACACAGAAAAGGCTCAGAGATGACAGCTTCTTTGGGTTTGGGTTTCAATTAAAGAAGAAAAAATAATTAAGGTCCTCAGAAACTGCAAGGTAAAGTTTTACGAAACCACACATACTTTCTCAATCTTAAAATAACAGTATGAAAAAAGAATGCAAAATGTTTCATTAATAATTTAATATACCTATTGTATATTTAAATGATAATATTCTGGACATATTGGCTTACGTAGATATATTAAAATCAGTTTATTCCTTTTCACTTCTATTGATGTGGCTACCAGAGAACTAAAAATTAGAGTGGCTTGCATAGTTCTGGGATGGTGCTGAGGTGCTCTCTTGGGTCTTTCTGGGGGTGTCTGTGGTGCCTTGACTGGGTTCCCGTGCTGGGGTGCGAGGATGAGTGCTGGTGTGCAGAATGTAGCCTTTGTGTGGGACGCTCGGCCTGCTAGGCTCACTCGGGGGGAGGGGGAGGAGGAGGACCTCTGGTTCAGAAGCTCCTACCTGGAGAAGCCACCGGGGGCCTCACAGCTGGGCGGTGGTCTGCCGCTCACTGTGGCGCACATCCCAGCCTGCCAGGGGCAAGGGCCCTGCGCCAGCCAGTCTTGACCATACTGACTGAGACCTTCGTCGGGCTCAGGGCTGTGTTCTTATCCCTGTCCGTGCACTTCCTAAGGGCTGGCCTTGATGAAACCACTCTGAGCCTCAGTGTTTCTTCCTGTAAAGTGGGGACAGCTGCTGTGAGGTGATGCTGGAGAACCTATACACAGTGTCCAGCAGGCACCAAGCTCGCAGGAAGGGCTCTAGCTGGGCTTATTACTGTTGTCACATGTCATCCTTTGAAAGGACACTGGGCATGTAGCCTGTGCCTTTAATCTCCAGGACTGTTAGGAAATTTGGGGAGAGGAGAGAAGTAGGGAGTGGGTTCAGACACATAAACCTTGTTTCCACTGGCTCATACTTAGCAGTTGATGGATTGCATCTGTCTGACTCGTGTGTGTGCAAGTATGTGGCACAGATATGACTGTACACCTGTGAATGTTACGACTCCTTTTAAATGATGTGCTCTTTTATACTGAAGATATCTAAACCTATTTTCTAATCAATCATTGATTTGCTTAGGTCAGTTTTTCGTCATTCTGGGTAAACAAAAATAATCTGTACTCTGCTAACAAGTTATTGGTATCTCCACTAAATACCAATGTTTTAAAACTGGCCTGTTGCATGCTTGGCTCTCCTGCCCTTTGTGTGAAAGTATGTTGCATTTCGTGGCATTCCATGCCAGTGGGCGGGGAAGCAGTGAAGAGCTGCTATTCCCCAGGCACATTCTCGGTAGGTGTGAGTATGCCTTCTGCAGGGGGCGAATGTACTTGCTTTTGAGGTTCCTGTGTAATCCAGTAATGTGCACATGAATTAACATTGCGTGGTGGGTGTGCCATTTGTACTGGGGGCCTGTATGCATTTGAAAATTTTAGCTTGGCAACTACTTAATCTCTTAACTTTGCACATCCTCAGTTTTCTCATTTATTAAAGATGAAATGAATGAAAGCTGAATTCCATTCCCACCCCAAAACACGAGGTGCAAGCATTCTCTATCTTAGGTTATGTAGACACCTGTGTCAGCCAGATGGAAGCCAGATGTGTGGACCAGGTCGCTTACCTTCAGGGCATTGTGGTTGCTGCCTGTGGCCTAATGAGGGAGGATCTCAGCGTGCCTGCTGCCCCCACCCTTGTCCTGCTGATGCGCTGTCCCTGCGAGGCCTCCTGGCCGTCCCCACAGGGAGGCGCTGCTTTCCCAGCTCAGCGCCCATCTGCTGATTCCATGTGGACTTCCTTTGCCCTCTGGCTTTCAAAGATTGCTTGTTTACTTTCTGGGAACTTTCTGTTTGGTTTCAGTTTTACCATTGTATCCTGTTTTCTTAATTTATAGGGAAGAAGATTTCTTAGTTCTCTCTTTAATTGGAATACAAATTTTATTAAAATCATCCATGGAACCATTAAAAACCAGTTACAACGATTACAGAAGTAAGTAATTTTTTTTAGTATTTAAATTTTTTTTTTATTGTTTAGGCTATTACGGTTGTTTTATTTTCCCCCTCTGCCCCCTCCCCCAGCCACCCTCTTCCCTCAGTCAGTCCCCACACCATTGTCCATGTCCACGGGTCGTGCATGTATGTTCTTTGTCTAGTCCCTTCAGTTTCCTTCAGCCAGCTCCATCCTCCCACCTCCCATCTGGTAGCTGTCAGTTTGTCCCTTGTTTCTGTGCCTCAGATTCTATTTTGCTTATTAGTTTATTTTGTTCATTAGATTCCTCTTATAAGTGAGATCATATGGTATTTGTCTTTCATCAACTGGCTTATCTCACTTACCATAGTGTTCTCCAGTTCCATCCATGCAGCATTGAAGGGTATGAGGTCCCTCTTTCTTTTTGCTGCGTAGTATTCCATTGTGTAAATGTACCCCAGTTGTTTAAAAATTTTTATTTATTTATTTATAGAGAGAGGGGAAGGGAGATAGAAAGAGAGGGAGAGAAACATCGATATGTGAGAGATACATGGATCCATTGCCTCTCGCGTGCCCCTAGCTGGGGACCCGGTCAGCAACCCAGGCCTGTGCCCTGACTGGGAGTCAAACCAGTGACCTCTAGGTTCTCAGACTAGTGCTCAGTCCACTGAGCCACACCAGCCAGGGCGGTACCACCATTTTTTAATCCACTCATCTACTGATGGGCACTTAGGCTGTATCCAGCACTTAGCTATTGTAAATAATGCTACTATGAACATTGGGCACTCAGGTTCTTTTAAATTAGTGTTTTAGATTTCTTAGGATATATTCCCAGCAGTGGAATCACTGGGTCAGAAGGCGGTTCCGTCTTTAGTTTTTTGAGGTAACTCCATACTGTTTTCCACAGTGGCTGCCCCGGCCTGCATTCCCACCAACAGTGCACTAGGGTTCCCTTTTCTCCACAACCTCGCTGGTGTTTGTTGTTGATTTGTTTTTGGTGGCCATTCTCACCGTGTGAGGTGACACCTCATTGTGGTTTTAATTTGCATCTCTCTGATGGCTGGTAATGCTGAGCGTCCTTTCTTATGTCTCCGGGCCCTCTGTGTGTCCTCCTTATCTGATTAATCACTGGCAACTATGTTCTCCCACACAGTGGGTTCCCTTTTCATTTTGATGATGTTTTCTTTAGCCATGCAGAAGCTTCTTATTTTGATGTAGTTCCATTTGTTTATTTTTCCTTTATTTCCCCTGTCCTAGGAGGTATATCTGCAAAAATACACTATGTGAAATATCTGAAATTTTAACTGCCTATGTTTTCCCCCAGGATTTTTTGTGATATTATGACTTATATTTCAGTGTTTTATCCATCTTGAGTTTATTTTTGGATATGGTGTAAGTTGGTGGTCTACTTTCATTTTTTTGCATGTACCAGTCCAGTTCTGCCAACACCAACTATTGAAGAGACGATCTTTACTCCACTCTATGCTCGTGCCCCCTTTGTCACATATTAATTGACCATAAAGGTGTGGGTTTATTTCTGGGCTCTCTGTTCTGTTCCATTAGTCTGTGTGTCTGTTTTTATGCCAGTACCAGGCTTTTTCAATTACACTGTCCTTGTAATACAGATTGATATCAGGTATTGTGATCCCTTCTACTTGGTTCTTCTTTCTCAGGATTACTGAGGCTATTGGGGGTCTTGTTTTTGTTCCATATAAATTTTTGAAATGTTTGTTTTAGATCTGTGAAATATGCCATTGGTGTTTTAATAGGGATTGAGTTGAATCTGTAGATTGCTTTGGGTGGTATGGACATTTTAATGATGTTAATTCTTCCCATCTGTGAACATGGTATGTGCTTCTATTTGTATCTTCCTCAGTTTCTTTCTCCAGTGTCCTTTGGTTTTCTGAATACAAGCCTTTTACCTCCCTGTTTAAATGTATTCCTGGGTACTTTATTATTTGTTGTTGTTGCAACAGTAAATGGGATTTTTTTCCAGGTTTCTCTTTCTGTAGCTCATTATTGGTGTATAAAACTTCCATTGATTTCTGAATATTGACTTTGTATCTTGCTACTTTGTCAAATTCATTTATTGAGTCAAGTAGTTTTTTAGTGGAGCTTATAGGGTTTTGTATGTACACTGTCTTGTCATCTGCAAGTAATAGGAGTGAGTATTACATCTAATATTTTGTACTATCTTAACCTGGCTTGGAAAGATTCTATTTGACCTGGTTTTAAAAGTTATATTGATCTTTCAGAAGCTTTAGAAATTATCTCTTACATTATTTATTATGGTCTGTTTTGTAACTGGATATTTTTTTCCCTGTATAGGAAATCGTTCTTTTGCAGTAATGACATTAAGATTGAGATGTTGATTTGTGGTAGTTCTTTAAATAGTTGAATTATTCACCAGTTAAATGTGAGCCTCAGTCATAGTGAAGCCTGTGTCACTGGCACATTTGCTACCGTTTGAACTTTGAGTTTGCTCCCCAGTTACTGTGCACTGAGCTGCGTCACTTGGTGGGAAGAGCCCTGCAGGGGAATGTGCAGAGATGCTGCACACCAGCCCCGTAGCCCACTCAGAGCTGAGCGCTCAAGGCTCAGGTTTGCTGTCTGCAGGCTCCAGGACCAGTGCTGAATCTGCTCCGGGGCCAGTCTCTTAGTCTACGTTTTAAAATGGAATCCTCAGACTCTGGAGCTGGGCTTGTTGCTGAATTTCCCTCCACAGCAGCTGTGTCAGAACCGAGTGGGGGGTTGTCCTGAATCTCTGGTTGCAGAGCTCCTGCTGTTCCCTAGAATGCATCCTGCTTCATCATTTGCAGGATATTTGGGCTGAACCAGTAAGGTCCTAACTATGATTCTAAAGTCAACTCTGCTAGTTTAGGGAATTAGTAGCCTGCAAAGTTTTAAAATGTTTTTTAGTTTAAGAATTTGGTTCTAGGCTTATGTTCTTATAGTTTCACAAAAAAAAAAACAGTAAAGTTCTGGGGAAGTCTTGTCTGAGAAGGAAGAAAATAGTTTGATAATTCAATTCACCTTCTCAAAACTTTCTCCTTCTACCTAGTGCTATAGGTAGCTAACAAATTTGTACAGTTACTTTGCAAAGCACTCCTCTCAGCTGAGGTTCTTCCCTGGGATAGGAGAGTACCTGAAATGATACATGTAAAAAGTATAATTATTTTCATTAAATTAAAAAACATTTTTTTTTTAAATAGATCTTTGATGGTGCACATTGCAGAAGTTTATTTCAGAGCTTGGAGAAAGGCTTCCGGGAAAATACTAGAGGTATTTTCATTTTATTAAATGTTAACACTTATTATATTCTCCTTCTAAGTAGTCATGGAAGAGGTATTCAAAACCTGTGTAGAGGCTCTCTGTCCATATTGACAGTGTTTTGGATAGATTGGGTTAAACAAAACATATTATTAAAATAATTATACCTGCTTCTCTTTCCCGTTTTTCGTGTGGCCACTCAAAAACTTAGACTGACATTTGTGGCTCGCCTATCTCTGTTGGACAGTGCTGCCCCGGGGAACTTGGGTCACTTCTTTGGGTGACATTGTTTTCAAGAATTTAAAGATACTCAATTTGAATATGGCTAACCTTTGATGACAGTATAATATATATATATATAATGAAGATATGGCTATATAATTCACAATTCCAATTATATATTCAAAGGTCCTTCTGGAAAAAATCAAAAGAAAATGTTTTTGATATCCCTTGCATTTTTCTTATCCTAGGTTCTCAAATGTGTTTTTTTCCTCCACTGAGAGTAAAATTTTTACTTTAAGTCAGAAAGGGGCCTTTTCTGTTGGGGAATGGCCCCTGAGTTGGTGGGAGGGGCACAGTGGCAGGCTGATGGGGAGAGTGCCTGGGATTTGGAGTTGGTTTCTGTCCTGCTCTCCTCCCCCACTTAAACTTGGTTTATGTTACCAGGGTTTATCACTGCCTTCTTTTAGGAGAAGTACTTACTTCTGTCAACTTCTAGAATAGATTTATAGTGATAGTTTTTTGGGGAAAGGGCAAAATCAGGGCATTGTTATGCATTTTTTGCATTGTTTTATTACTGAACCAAACTTGTTCACAGGAAGGAATATTTGTCCCTCTTTTTTCCAATAGTGGTTTAAGAAATAGAAATTCATAATTAAGAACCTAATTGTTTGACTAGAGCTGTGCCAAACTAGCACGCGCACCTGTAGTTCTCGTTGCCGCCGGCCCCCATCTGCAGGTTCGTCGAGCGGCTGCAGACAGGCCACACCAGGGCCTGGTCCCCAGTGCTGTCCAGACAGGCACACCGCGCTGGCGTCGTCTGCAGCAACATTGCCGATTGCGGGGTATTTTAAAAAATAATTAAGCCACGTTTACATTTCTCAGCTTTGTTTCCAAAATGTCTTCTTATTGGTTTTTTTTGGAATTGGGGCCCAGCGCGCCTCTGAGAGTATCCGTCCCACCCTCCTTCTCATTGGTAGCCCTACGCCATCATGTGTTGAAGAAATGGGCTCACGGTCTCTTTGTCGCCCGTTTTCTGTAGTGCCCGTATTCTGGTTGTTGGCTCTGAAGGCTCAGCTTGTGGCACAGACACCTGCTGGGTGGTGCCTCGAATCTCATAGTTCATCACACGTATGGCCATGCGTGGTTCCCACGTGTGGTGTTGCTGGGATTTGTTAGTGGCTTCAGGTGAGGAAATATTTTCAAAGATAATGGCGAAGAGCTTAATATTAGTAGGAAGCCTTCCCTGTGTCTTCCCTAAAGCCATGGCATCCAGATGAACAGACCAGATAGTTCCTGGGGCTTTGGGCTGCTCCCAGCACTGGCCCTGCTTCAGTCACCCCTCTGGAGGACCTCAGGGCCCTGGCTCCCCACACCATACCCTGCACGGCTCTGCCCGTCTGTAGCAGCCCCAGGAGACCTTGTTGCAGTCAGTTTGGAATCCTGGACCCCACTTAGAGGTAGGTCAGTGTAGTTTCGGGAGACTTCTGAGGTTGTTGGACGAGGGGGCCCAGTCTCATTCCTTCTCTGAGCCCTGCTGGCTTAAACTGCCGTTTCTCACAAATGAGTATCTCATCAAATAAGATAGAGGAGGCCAAGTGTTCTCTCTGGTGAGAATTAGAGAGGTGCACACTTAAGAGACAGAGGCTCTGATGGCAGGAGATGGACGGTGAACAGGTCAAACGCCCCGGTGCCCATGCTGCTGCTCTGCCTGTCCTGCCGTCTGCCAGGGGGACACGCACATCCCGGTGCTGCTGTGTCGCACTTGTTCTTGCAGGTGATCGAAAGCGACTGCATCCAGGACCTCATGCACCACGGGATCCACCTGCCGCGGAGGTCACCGGTACACAGCAAGGTGCGCGAGGTGAGCCGAGCCCTCAGCGCTCACTGTGCCTTCTTCACCTCGTGTCTTGTCTTTCTCATCTTTAGGCCATTGTTTTTTGTTCAATGTACAAGCGAGGCTAAGCCTTCGTGGGCATCGGTTGTAGGGATTCTCAGAATCTTGACATTGGTGCCTGGCAGTTGTATCCAAAGCTCTAATTAGGGAAGCAGAGGAATACTGTTCCAACATCAAAACTGAAGTTAAAACCACCTTAATTAAATTCTGTGATGTAAAAATGTCCAGAATCATCGCTTTCCAACTGCCACTTTTTTGAAAAAAGGTGATAGTTGAGATTATTTTTATTATTTACTTTCATAATTAAATTTCCATTTTGGTATTCCGCAAATCAAATGGAATAATGTTTTATTAGTTTCTCTTGGTAAGATTTCGTTTTTGAAAGGTCATTTCAGACCTCAAATCTGAATTCCATCTGTACATCGTCAGCAGTCTGACTAAAGAAGGCCTTGGGGTCAGTGGCCGTGTCCGCTGTAGGTGTCTGGTGACCCTGGGACTCTGGCGGGGTGGGGGGGGGTGGTTGTTACTTTGGGCAGCTGACTGACAAAAGCTACCTCTTTACTTTTTTAAGTAGTGAAATTGTATAATGTAAATATACTAATTATATAGAGTGAATGGATAAGAAAACATTTCTTTACATGATTGATGATTTAGTTTGAATTATCCAGAGATCAAGAGCCCAGAGATGAGAACCCCTCCCCCACCCCGTCCCAGGTTGGCTTCCTTGAGGCGCAGGTCACGTGTGTGGTGTGGTGTGGCAGGTTCAGTGTAGTCCCGAGGAGCAGCGTCGTGTTCAACCACAGGTCGGTGACGTGGGCCTGTCACTCTTGCTACCAAATGACTAGACACTTTTTTTCATACCCGGTTTTTCTGCTTCAGAGTCATTTGAAAGTAAAAATCCCCATATTATTGATGAAAACTTCTAAAACTAGAAAATATAATGATTGCACAATTTTGTGAATACACTAGAACCTCCTTAGTTGTACACTTTAAAAGAGTGACTTTTATGGTGTGTGAATTATATCAATAAAGCTATTTAAAGATATTCCTATGGCCCTGGCCATTGTGGCTCAGTTTTTGGAGCACTGTCCTGTAACTGAAAGGTTGAGGTTTCAGTTCCCAGTCAGGGCACTTGTGGGTTTGAACCCCAGTCTGGGAGCAAATAGGAGGCAACCACTCAATGTTTCTCTCTCTCCCTTCCTCTCTCTCTGAAAAGCAATGAAAAAAATGTCCTAATGAAAAAAAAATGTTTCTGTGAAGCAAGTATATCCTGATGCCTAAACTTGATAATATTGTACACAAAAAACAAACTATAGACTCATATCACTTATCACAATCAGTAAAAACTCCTAAATAAAGATGAACAATCAGAAAAAATAATCCTCAGGCTGTAGTTCTTTTAGGGTAAAGCTGATCTAAGTTCACTTAAAGTATAGGCTGTGTTTTATAGCCTGTTTTACTTTCTTTTCATCTTTTTACTGATGTAATCTTAGTCCCTAGAGTTGTGAATTCAGGGAGTGAGGCAGACTTGCTTCTTGTTGGGGACAAGAGTTCATGCAGAGTGGCAGGAAGATTCTGGCTGGAAGAGAAGGGACAATAGAACAGGAGTGGGAGAGCCGTCCGTTCCTTAACGGCCAGGCTTGGGGGGCACTTGGGCTTGACGTTCAGCTCCAGCTGGGGAGGGCCGTGCAGCAGCGGCACTGCCTGGGAGGCCCGGCCTGGACCTTGGTCGGGTGTCCGCTGTTGCACTTAGACCCGAGCAGAGGCATACCCAGCCCATTTTGGAACCAGGACGGGCTGTGGAAGCCACTTGGCCTGACTCCTCTTCCATTCCCCCCTGAAGATTATGAGGGCTCTGACCTTCACGTGTGCCGTCAGCTCCCCCCACACCGTCCGCCATGGGTGCTGTCTGTGTCTCTGCCTCGTCATCCTCGGGGAAGGGTGTCATACTGGGGTGCCTGTCATGGTGGATAGAGCCCACACTCTGTGCGGGTTTTTCCAAACGGGATCCTAGATACTTGCTCACAAAGCAACATTACCTTTGTTTTCTTCTTTCCTTGGTCTAGGTGCTGAGTTACTTCCACCAACAGAAGAGAGTTCGGCAGGGAGTGGACGAGATGCTCTACCGCTTGTACAAGCCCCTCCTGTGGAGAGGGTTGAAGGTGCACATGCGCAGTGGCCTCTCGTGTATAGAAGTGCTGGGTTCACTTGGAGTCTAGATCCCCTGCTTCAGAATTGCTGTGCAGCAGTAAAGATAGGGCTGGGGACTAGGAGCTTTTGAAATTTTGGGGTGAATGTTTTATTCTTTTAGTAAAAGCATTTCTCAGGTCCGTTTAGCTGGGAGTCTGAGTTGGTGTAGTGCTGACTGCCCAGAAGGAAGGGGAGTGGTCATGCTCAGTAATCAGCAGAGGGGGAGGGTCTGCAGAGCTGGGCTGGCTGTCCTGGTCCCTCAACACCCCCTGCTGTGACTGGGGAGGGGGGGTCACTGTGCCTTAATAATGCAAGATGGGATTTGAACAAGCAAACAGTCTTTTTTTATCTGACGACACTGAACTGAGTTTGGCTAAAGCTAAGGAAGGTTTTGCTGTGTGGTTTGCTTAAATGTTGCCATTGTTTTAATTTGTCGATAAGTCTGTGCTGAGATGCCAGGGGCTTTACTCTAGGAACTCTACACTGATGTCTTCAAGTGTTGTCTCTGGGTCCTGAAATCACCTTCTTTCATCATCCCAGGCCAGAAACTCCGAGGTTCGCTCAAATGCTGCACTGCTGTTTGTTGAAGCGTTTCCTGTTAGGGACCCAAACTTCAGTGCAATCGAAATGGACAGTGAAATTCAGAAGCAATTTGAAGAACTCTATGTACGTATTCATGTAGTTGAGCTCCTTATAACTTCAGCTCTGTCTGGCCTGGTCCCCTCTATCTGGCCTGCCACCCAAAACTTGCCAAAGTTTTTTAGATGTTGACATTTTTCAGGGAAATTCGTTCTCTCCCCGGTGCCTTATGCGACATTGTGAGCCCGTAGTGTCCTTTTCTCTTCCCTTCCTCTCCTTTGGAACATCTAATTATTTATCACTTTGTATACGTTTTATGTGTATTCTCATCTCCCTAGCAGAGGTAGTATAACACAGGGGTTCAGACACCCCCAGGTTTGACCCCACTTCTCACTTCGCCGCCGTGTAACTTAGGGCAAGTCGTTGCTCTGACTCTTCACCTGTGAATTTGAAGAGAGTGGTGCTGCCCACCATGAAGTGGGTCCTGTGCATGAACAAAGCCTGGGCTAAGGCAAGCCCGAGACATTACCTGATGCGAGTGTGTCTGCACGTGACTGAGTTTTCAAATGAGGCGTCAGGACATTAGGGTGTGACATTTATTTCATGGGGTGTTGAGGATCTTTCATAACAGAGCTTCTCTACACAGTCCCCCAGACAGCAGTAGAGCTAGCCTCAGAGGCCCTGCCGTCAGCCAGGGGTTGGGCAGGGTTGGTGGATCAGCCTCCACGTGGTCTGGATGTCCCCTTACAGCACTCAGCTGCAGACATGCTGTGTGGTCAGATGTCGTGAGTCTGTGCATGCATGCCCCGTGTCTCTGCCATGTGAAGTATCTGACAGGTGGTGGACGTCCAGAGTGCCCATGTGTAAAGCAAATACTGATGCAAAGCGAACTAATTTAAGATTTTTAATTTAAGCCTTTTTCCCCTTCCTACTTATAGAACCTTTTAGAAGATCCTTATCCGATGGTCCGTTCCGCGGGGATACTTGGTGTTTGTAAAATAACTTCCAAATACTGGGAAATGATGCCTCCGACCATTCTTATTGATCTCCTCAAGAAAGTAACCGGGGAACTGGCGTTTGATACAAGCTCAGCCGATGTACGCTGTTCTGTCTTTAAGGTAAGATTTTAAGTTATACGAGCAGTGATTATTGTAGAACAGTTAGAAAATATAGGGAAAGAAAAACTTAAAAATCATTCATAATCATACACAGATACAGCACTATTGACATTTTTGTTGTATGAACAAAGTAAGGCTTTACAAACTGAATTAAAAGTACTTTCTGCAGCCCTGGCCAGTGTGGCTCAGTGGGTTGGGCATCATGCTGCAAAGTGAAGGGTCGCCAGTTCAGTTCCTGGTCAGGGCACGTGCCTGGGTTACAGGCCAGGGGACAACTGCTCCCTGTTTCTCTTGCACGTTGATATTTCTCTCCCTCTCTTTCTCCCTTCCCCTCTCTCTAAAAAATAAATAAAATCTTTATTTAAAAGTGCTTTCTACAAATTTTACTACTTGAAATAGTCTTTAGTGGGTGTGTGTGGAATGGGCACATCATTGTAGAATAGTAGCTGTAGGTACTAAAATTTCCTTAGGTCATTATACATTAAAATTGACTTCTTTGATATACTGTATATACTTTTCATAAGAACTTACAAAACTCCTTCTTCCCTCATCCACGGTCCATGGTTAGCAGGACATGTCCATTCTTACTTCATCGGTAGCCCCATCCTTCATCTGCAGCAGTTACTTTCAAGCAAATCCCAGATGTTGTATCATCTCATTGTAAATATACGTTTGAGCTTTAAAATATAGGTATCTTTTAAAAATAAAAAATCCTCTTTCCTCATAACTGGAAAGAGAAGGTGGAGTCCAGAGATGCAGAGAGCACATGTGGGGGCTGTGGCTGTGGATAAAGGGTCCTTGGGCCTTTGCTTTGGACACTGCTGACTTCGGAGCCCACTCCACCAGCAGTGGTTCTGTGTTTCTTCCCACTCTAAATATTGTTTTGTAGGTGCTCTCATCTCATCTGAGTGAAATAGTGGGTGATGCTTGTCGATCGTGAAACCGTACGAATGCATTAGAAGTATGTTTTTATAGAAACTATTTTAGGAAAGCGCTGCATTCTACATGTGTGTTTACCTGCTTTACCAGCGGTGCCAGTAAAGATGGGACTGGGTGGTTTCTCACCCGAGCTTTTTAAGTTTACATTCTCATTTTGAAGCATTGCCTTTCTCTTTTCTTGCAGTGTCTGCCGATAATCCTGGATAACAAATTAAGCCACCCATTGTTAGAGCAGCTGCTGCCAGCACTGAAGTACAGCCTCCATGACAACTCGGAGAAGGTGCGCGTGGCCTTCGTGGAGATGCTGCTGAAGGTCAAAGCCGTGAGGGCTGCAAAGGTGGGGTAGATGCTGCTTCTTATAATGACTCTGAAATTTACCTTCAGAAAGGTGGTTTTGTCACAGTCCAGGATGTGGGCACAAGCTTGCATGTCCATCAGTGTGAGGTCGGCTACAGGGCCTGGGATATGTCTGTGTGGTGAACTAATGTTGTGTGACTGAGGAAATACCTCTAAGGTAGAAGAGTGAAAGCAAGTGTACACGCCAGGTGTGTAAAGCGGGGCACACACAGTGTGTATGTGCGCAGGTGCACCTCACACATGCCCAGAAGACGTCGGGGAGTCAGTGACAGTCACCTGGGTGCTGCATTGGGTGTGTATTGTTTCATGTTCTTCAAATTTGTAACTGTGAGTATTTTTATGTTTTAAAAATGTTTTTAAAAAGTGTATTTTGTGTGGCTTATGTAGTAGGAATACCCTTATCATCCCCGATCCTGCTACCTTGGTACTTTTGTTGCTGATCATGTGACGCTGTTGTCTGTTCCTGGACTGGTTCTGTCTGGCTCACCTGCCATCCGTCCTGGGCCCGGCCACAAGCCTGCATGCTGCAGCTCCCCAGGCCTGGCGTGTGAATGAATCCCCAGCCTCTTCTTTCAGAGCCCTTTGGTTGCCTGGGTCCTTTGCGTTTCCATATGTGTTTTAGAATCACTATGTCAGTTTCAACAAGAAAGCTGGCTGCAATTTTGATTGAATTTGTTCTAACAGCCTATTAAAACTGCAGTTCTGAATCTGAAAGGGAAGCTTTTGTCTTAGTGTTGTTTGAACTGGAAATCTGTTTGCACAGGAGGCGATGGCTGGTGAGGGTATGGAGAGGGCAGTGGTTTTCACTTTATTAATGGGTCTCCCAAGAGAACAGAAGAGACAGTAAGACAGACAGCAGGCCTGTGACCTAGAGTTTGGGTTTTTGTCTTAACGAGGTGCTTCTTTCAGCTTGACCTGAGCTCTGCAGTGGCCGGCAGGGCAGAGAGTGGTTCATTGGTGAGGTCTCTGCAAAGGTTGTGATGGACACACATACTTGCTCTTGAAAATCAAGGTTAGAGGTTGATGGGCCTGTGGAGAGGCAGCTAACAGGAATGAGTGCCTGGCTGATTGTCCACCAGCTTGGAATGACAGCCAGTTTCCAGTCCTGCTTGCATTACTAGTGGATATATTTACAGAGTCGGGGTCTCCTGCATCCAGTGTTTGAGGAAGGAGAGTTATCCTTTCTCTTTACCTCCATTGTGAGACACAGGGCTGAGCTCAGGGGGGCCGGGGCCTGTCTCATTCTGCAAGGCCCTGGGCGGGAGGACTGACCCAGGTTGATAGTCAAAGGCCCGGGAATGGAGGTGTGGCAGGGACCCAGAGTGTTACTGAAAATCCTGGGACTCAGGGATGATTGTTAGGGTCAGGTCCTTGAGAATGGATATACCGGCGATGGCACCCCTGCACACAGGTGAGAAACTGTTTCAAGTGTGAGTATTTGCACAGGATTACCAGATGATAAGTGCTGGAGTTTGGATTTGAATATTTCACCATGAGGATCAACTTTCTTTCTATTCTGTGATGTTTCCTCCTGTCTTGATTTTCCTGCTTAGAAGTTTGGCCATTCTCTGTGGGAGCAGACCTCTCTGAAGCTTGTGAGCCAAGGGCAGTGGCTCCCTCTGATTGTCAATTATCTGACAACAGCTGAGAGTGGAGCTGGGCCGGAGGAGGCTGGGGGTCCTGGGGTAGGCTGGGGCTGGGGGTGGGGTGCCTTGTGAGAGAGGCCTTCACAGACCCATGGCCAATGGTCTGGCAGCCCTGGGTGTATGTCCCAGGGTAGGAAATGGGGTATCCACTTAAGCTTTTTTAAAGATGTTATTTATTTGTTTATTTTTTAGAAAGAGGGGAAGGGAGGGAGAAAGAGAGGGAGAGAAACATCTGTGTGTCAGAGTTACCTTGATCAGTTGCCTCTCAAACTCCTCCAACTAGGGACCTGGCCTGCAACCCAGGCATGTGCCCTGACTGGGAATCGAACCAGTGACCTTTTGGTTGGCAGGCTGGCACTCAATCCACTGAGACACACCAGCCAGGGTGTTTTAGGAAATTTTAAACGGTTAGACTGATAATCACAGCCATCATTTGAATTAACTATGTGTCAGCCGTGGTGTTAATTATAATTAATCCTCCCCACAGCCTTATACTCAGGCACCTTATTTGTCACTGCTTTTTAAAACATGGATTTATTAATTGAATTTCTCCGAAGAAGTGTCACAGATCCTATAGTTATTTGAAATTGTTTTCAAGATTATATAGCTGCATTAAACATTTTTAAAGTTCTTTAATCACAGTTGAATACAGTATTATATTGGTTCAGGTGTACAGCACAGTGGTTAGACATGTAGCTTACGAAGCAGTCAGCCCAGTAAGTCTCGTACCATCCGTAGCTGCTGCAACATTGCTGACTCTGTCCCTGTGCTGGACTTCATACCCTGGCGCGCTTTTGTAATTGCCAAATGGATTTTCTGGAATATAAAAATTAGTTCCTTTTTTATTATGTTCTGGAAATTTTGCTTAAAATATTTGCAAGATTACAAAAACAAGTGATGGGTTCTCTTGTACACACGCTTTCCACAGTTTTGGAAAATATGCCCCATGGAGCACATTTTGGCTCGACTAGAGTCGGACTCCCGGCCTGTGTGCCGGCGCCTGGTGAGCCTCATCTTCACCTCCTTCCTGCCCGTGAGCCAGCCAGAGGAGGTGTGGTGCGAGCGCTGCGTCACGCTGCTGCAGATGAACCACGCCGCCGCCAGGAGGTTCTACCAGCACGCCCACGAGCACACCGCCTGCGCCAACATCGGTACTTCCTGCACGCACTCCCCTCTCTCTGGCTGCACTCCCCGCGGAGCCTGGCTCACGGGGCACGTGCTCGCTGTGGGCCACTTCAGGGCTTCTTGCTGTGATGCATGGCTAGTGATTTCCCTTAAACAATACTTGTAATTATTTGGGCTTATAACTTTACTATTAGAAGGTAATTTTGTTGAAGAAATATTTAAATTAATTATTGGTTGTCTTAATCATTTAGCAAAGCTGATACATGTGATTCGCCATTGCTTAAACGCCTGCATCCAAAAGGCCACCCGAGAGTGCCAGGAGGAGGACGAGGAGCGGGAGAAGGAGAATGTGAGTGTAAGTAGGGCACCTGCGAGGCGCCCCGGGCCGCTCCCCCTCCTGTCCACCACCCTAGATGTGAGAGTGGGGCCCAGGGCAGGCTGCCCCAAGGACCCACTGTGACTAGGGCTAAGGAATCCAGTGCCAAAAGCCACGAATAAATTAGGTCAGCCCTTTACCAATTTACCACCCAAGCCCAAACTTCGTGTTTCTCACTAATTGGCACCCAAACTCAGAGGGACTTGTTTATGGAAACATGTTAAGTTTGTCTTTCTCCTGTTCATCTGGTTTTAGATCAACTCATTGTTAGTCCAGCCTTAAGAATGCAAGGAAAGTGGGGGAATTCTCCCCAATCCCAGCATTAGGAATGCTTTTTTCCTATTTATTCTTTTAGTGTGACATTTTAACTGATTATTTTAGAGGGTCATAAAGAATTGTTATATATCCTTTGTAGTTCCCTGTGGAGTTTGGGTAGTATTTAATACAGAGCAAATTTATTATTGGTAACACCATGTCCCAATTTTTCTTTGCTTTAAATTTCTTTGTTTATTATAATTCTACCTGGGGGCGGCGTACCTGGATTGGATTCTACGCATTACTGTATTTTAGTTAGGTGGTGGCACTCTTAACCACTGCTGTAAAAACATCTTTGAGTTGAATTTCTGGGACTGAATTTCGTTTACAATTCTCTTTTAAAAGTAATTTATCAAAGGCACTGCTGGGCTGCTATTTCTTCGGAATTCAAAGTGACCAGTCAGAGCACATGAAGAGAACATTTAAGGTTTAGACAAAATTACTGCCAAAATTATTGCAGTCACTGTTTTAAGCTTATAATCACACTTGTGTGCTTACGTACATTGAAAGTAAAATCTAGGGGTAGTTTTGTGGTGCTGAACTAGGTTAGGAAACAGGCCTTGAGAAGAAAGGCACCAAAGACCGCTTCTGCTCTGACTGAACTACAGCCCTGTGTGCTGGCCCTGGGCAAGCCCTGGCACCAATCTGTCTGGCCTTGCTCCTGCCCTGTGTCCACCACCTCCAACCCAGGCTGGCTGGTTGCTTAGGGCTCGTGTGTGGCTTTGCATGTTCACTGGTCTCAGGCTCTCCAGCTGCGTGGCAGGAGGAGAGTGCTGCTCACACGCGTGCCCTTGAACTCGCCTTGTGCAGCCACCTCCCTACCAGCCTGTACTCTGTCCCAGTCAGGATCACAGATGTGGGGCAAAGAAAGAGGAGAGCATAGAGTGGGTCTGCATTTCATCCGAACAGTGGACCCTGAGTACAGATACATCAGTTCATGGGCCTTTTGAGTGCGGATTTGGGGAACCCTCAGCCGAGAGTATTCAGGACTGGCCCCACATTCAGTGCTGTAGGATTTGGATTCCTCTTCAGGGCTCTTCTCCCCATGTGTGGGCTGGGTGTGCAGGGCTCTTCAGGAAAGCAATCCCATTTCTGCAGATGTACCTTTAGAAACCTTAGCTGAAGATGCCAGCAGGCGAGGGGGCCACAGCACGTGCGGTGGGCACAGCAAGGGATGGTGAGCAGACGTCTGCTGCGGAGCGAGCACCTGGGCCAGTGTGGGCCAGACTCGTGCTGACGGTGCAGATGATTCTTCGAGAGAGCAGGAATGTAACTTAGGAGGTAACAGTTGAGACTGTTCCACTTTTAAATATGGAAGGAATCCTTCAGTCTCATTACTAAAAACCTAGATGTTAATGAGAAAACTTGGCATTTTATAACGTTTTAGGTCATTTTCAGTACCATTAGAAAACATAAGGTTTTGAAATAATGTATTTTCATTATCAGCTATGCTAGAAAAGAAACATAGTTCGTCATATAAATACTGTCATTCTAGGAATATAAGGCTAAAAGCAAGAGTTTTTGAAGTGTTCTTTTTTTTTCATTGCTATGAAAAATCAAAGATATTTCTGCTAAAATACAAGGTTGTCTTCCTCTTGAATGAGGACTCATTTGGGCACTTGGCACGTTTTTGTAAAAAGTGATGGCTTTCTGTGAGACTCTCAGGATAAAGCTGTTGTGCTAATATCAGAGCAGTAAAAAGAAAAATTAAATACAGAATAGAATTTTGTTAATCTGTCATTTGTATTCTTATAGTCAGACTTTGGTAGTTTCATTGCTTCTTAAATTTGGCCATACCTCATTCATAGTATTAAGTGCCCATTGAAAAACGTAACTATATAGAAACTACTCTTGTGTTTTCTGTGTGCGCACATTAATCAAGTTTATTTTTTATTACATTTGAGTAGGTAGCACGTAAGTTGATCCCCTTTCAGGTTCGCAGACTGTCTGCTGCAGTCACCACAGGGCTCTGTCGGCCCGTCTGGGCGGGGGCATGTGCATGTGCAGCTGGCAGCGATGGCAGAAGGGGAATTTATCAGAGAGACTTGGTGGGTCAGGCCACACACATTGAGATGATAAAGAGCAGCAATCATTGCTCACCACGAGCACACGCTGGGACAGCGAGAGTGGGCATATTATTTTTAAAGCGATCCAAGGAAGCCCATGATGAGTGGGGTTGGTTGTTAGTAGTCATCACACCAGAGTCTGATGCTGCCCCTGCCGGCCTGGGGCACAAGTGTCTAGTCACTAAATTTTAGTAGTGATGACATTGAGTAAATCAAGGTTTGTCACCACCCCCTGCATCCATTCCGTTCACAGTGAGCCCTGTGGTGAGAAGCAACCTCCTTCAACAGTCAGAAGATAAGGGAAAGAAAAAGCACACTTCTTACTAACTAGTGTGCTGTGTCCCTAATGGTGACAATAATTTAAGCGTTTTGATTTTTAGAGAGTTTTAAATTCATATAAATTGTTTATTGAAAGGATATAGGGTCATCCTGACTGATATGGTTGGGTGTCGCCTGGCAAAGTGAAAGGTCACTGGTTCAATTCCTGGTCAGGGCACATGCTTGGGTTGTGGGTTTGGTCCTCAGTTGGGTCAGGAGCAAGAGACAACTGGTCAGTGTTTCTCTCTCACATCAGTGTTTCTCTCCCTCCCCTCCCCTCTGTCTAGAAATAAATAAATCTTTAAAAAAACAAAAGATGTAGGGTTGATTTAGAATGTATTACTTCTTGGGTGGGCTTTCAAAAATGGATTTACCGACTTCTGGCCAAGATGGAGGCGTAGGTAGACACACTGTGCCTCCTTCCGCAACCAAAAGAAGGACAACAACAAATTTAAAAACAAAAAACAACCAGAACTGACAGAAAATGAACTGTGTGGAAGTCTGACAAGCAAGGAGTTAAAGAAGAAATATTCATCGAGACCAGTAGAAGGGGCAGAGATGGGCAGCCAAGTGGAGAGGACTCAGGGCAAGGCTGCGGCTGGCAGACCCAGTAAGGTGGCAGATTGTGGACTGGGCGGTCCCACACGCACGTGCAGATAAACCGGGAGGAACAGCTGGGGAGTGAGACAGACCCACAACCCAGGGTTCCAGTGCAGGGGAAATAAAGCCTCCACGCCTCTGACTGAAAACGCCTGTGGGGTGGAGGCAGCAGGAGAAACTCCCAGCCTCACAGGGGAGTGCGCTGGGGAGACCCATGGGGCCCTAGAATGTGCACAAGCCCACCCACCCGGGAGTCAGCACCAGAGGGGCCCATTCTACTTGTGGGTATCGAGGGAAGTGACTGAAAACTGGCAGAGAGCGAGTGGCATTGTTCCCTCTTGGACTCCTCCCCCACATACAGCGTCACAACACAGATGTGGGTTGCCAGGAGCTGGTGAACACCTAAGGCTCCGTTCCTTACTATGTAACAGGTGCACTGAAAGAAAAGAAAATGGGCCAAATGAAAGAACAGATCAAAGCTCCAAAAATATAGCTAAGTGATGAAGAGACAGCCAACCCAAACACTGATAATCAGGATGCTCAACAGAATTGGTTGAATATGGTCACAAATTAGATGAAAAAATGAAGGCTATGCTAAGTGAAATAAAGGAAAATGTACAGGGAACCAACAGTGACTGGAAGGAAACCAGGACTCAAATCAACAGTGTGGACCAGAAGGAAGAAAGAAACATTCAACCAGAACAGAATGAAGAAACAAGAATTCAAAAAAATAAGGAGAGGCTTAGGAACCTCCAGGACAGCTTTAAACATTTCAACATCCGAATCATAGGGGTACCAGCAGGGGAAGAGGAAGAGCAAGAAACTGAAAACTTATTTCAACAAATCATGGAGAACTTCCCCAATCTGGCAAAGGAAATAGACTTCCAGGAAGTCAAGGAAGCCCAGAGAGTCCCAAAGAAGTTGGACCCAAGGAGGAACATACCAAGGCATATCATAAGTACATTAGCCAAGATTAAAGATAAGGAATCTTAAAAGCAGCAAAGAAAAGGAGGCAGTTACCTACAAAGGAGTTCCCTTGAGGCTATCAGCTGACTTCTCAAAAGAAACCTTACAGGCAAGAAGGGGCTGGAAAGAAGTATTCCAAGTCATGAAAGGCAAGGACCTACATCCAAGATTGCTCTATCCAGTAAAGCTCTTTTTTAGAATGGAAGAGCAGATAAAGTGCTTCTCAGATAAGGTCTAGTTAAAGGAGTTCATCATCACCAAGCCCTTATTATATAAAATGTTAAAGGGACTTATATAAGACAAAGATAAAAAATATGAACAGTAAAAAGACAGCAAACTCACAGTTATTAACAAGCGCACCTAAAACGAAAACAAACTAAGCAAACAACTAGAACAGAACAGAATAAAAGAAATGGAGATCACATGGAGGGTTATCAGTGGGCGAGTGGGTGGGAAGAGGGGGGAAAGGTACAGAGAATAAGCGTAACTGGTAGATAGAAGATAGGTGGAGGTTAAGAATAGTATAGAAAATGTAGAAGCTAAAGAACTTATATATGTGACACATGGACATGAACTAAAGGGGGGGAATGCGGGGCAGAGGGGAATTAAGAGGGGGAATGGGACAACTATAATAGCATAATCAATAAAATATATTTAAAATAAAAAATAAAAATGGATTTACCCTTTAGAGGTTGTCAAATACAGAATAAACTCCTGACATGAAAATAGACTTGATACTCTTTACATTTCTGTTTTAGGTTTAGAGTTCTGAGAAGTGCTTTTAAACATAGTGCTGTTTTCATAATCGTTGTTATGATTGGATTCCTTCACAGTAACATTATTTGTACCTTAGGTTCTAGACAAAACCCTGTCAGTCAGCGACGCTGCATCCATGTCGGGTTTGTTAGAGATCGTCGTGATTCTCTGGAAAAGTATTCACCGGAGCCTGGAGAAGAACAAGGAGGCCAGGCTCTACACCGTCGGCAAGTTTGCCTGTGTGCTGCCCGAGTACCTGAGAGTGTTTCAGGTGAGACTGCACGTCGGGAAGCAGGCGGGTTGATCTGACACTGGAGCAGAGTTAGCAGAAGTGCCCAACGTGCCAGCCTCATCTGTAAAAGGAAGGGCCGAGCTGGCTCTTCCCTGGGGGGAGGTTGGCCTCTAGCCGTCATGAGGGCAGAGGCCTCGTGCCTTTCAGTCCTCAGCACCCCGGGGAACATCGAGGGTAAGCTCCTGGTTTTCCTGTCTCTCTGAAGGTCTGTGATACTGTTTTGGAGTCCAGTTTGCTCTGCTGGGAATTGAGAAAGAGGAGTGTGTGGGCATGAAGATGCGGTAGCACTTAAGCTGTGTGGGCAGTTTTCGGTGTTTGACGCCACACTGAGAGCTAGTGTGTCTCTGGAGTGTCTGCCCTCAGGGCAGAGAGAACTGTGGGTGCAGCAACAACTTCTTGGATGAAGGGAGCCTTCTCATTTCTTTACTTCTGAAGGGAATTTATATTTCAAGAACAAATAGTCAAAAATGCAAATTATTCCCAATTATAAAGAGAACATTTTCTAAATGAGGCGAGGCCATAGGTATTAGGAACTAAGTTCTCTTTTGCGAGTTGTGTTCCTGTTCCTGACACGCCTCTAGACTTCGTCCTTCCTCTGAAATGCAAACTGTCCTGTCTGGGAAAGTAAGTAACAGGTTGCCAAAGTCCCTGGTACATTTGAAGCACAAATAATTCCATGGGACTGAGAAGCCAGCGTGGTCTCAGGAATCTCAGGAGATAAGCTCAGGCACCCACAAGACACTGGATCAGATGCTAAAGCAGAGTGGCAGGGGTACCTGGGAACTTGAGGGAAGTGGTCAGCTCATTCCCTGAATTCCAAATGATTCTGGCCAGAGAGCTCCCCTTCCCGCAGCAGCTCACAGGGTAGCGTGGCCGCCTGTAAATGAATGAACAGTCTGTGGAGCAGGATCAGCAGTAATGGCCAGTCTGCTTTTGTAACATGGAGAAAAGATTTTCTTTCTTTATTAGGGGAAGGGGTGAGTTCACTCTTAACTGAGTGCAAAGTTTTGCAGATCATATTTTGATGTTGCTTCTGTTTCTGTTTCAACTATATTTTCAGGAAAATTGGGGTTTTTTTGTTTTGTTTTTATGTAGGATCCATCATTCTCCAACAAACCCAGGATATTTCTTATTGTGTTCTACTGCTGTGACACAGATAGCAGTAGTGTGGATGCAGTTTATTCAGCATTTGGTGTTCTAGGCGCTGCAGAGGGCCTGACGTGGTTTGCGGCCCTCAGCTCTGCCCAGGGCCCTGCCCGTTTTGCGGGGAGGAAACTATTGCTCCCTCCCTTGAGCTTGTGGAGTCTGGATTGGACTTGCTGTTGTGAGGCAGTTCCAATGCCTGCAGCATTTTCCATCAAACTAACCTGTCTTCCTAAAGATACTCTGATTATTTTATTTAAAAGTTTTTCTCTAATGAGTTTCATTCTCTTGAGTTTTATCTTCAGGATTCCAGGGGCATGCGGATGACTTTTTTCCTTTTATTAGTGTTGTTTTTACAATAGAAGCCAGAGCCTTGACAGCATGAAGTCTTGTATATTCCAGTTACTGATGTAGCCCCAGGCTCTAGTTTAGTACCTGATATGCATCAGGCACTTAATAAATATTGGCACAAATCAGTACAGCACACAGAGCAGTGAAGTAGCCTGTGTGCTGGCAGAACAGTTACCAAACATGAGGCTTCCCGTACATGTCGGGGTTCCCACTGAGTGCAGCCGGTTTACTCATACAGTTCCTGCTGAGCCCCCTTGAAAACGGAAAGTTTTGAAAACGGAAAGTTTTGAAAACGGGAAGCTGTCGGAGCATCCTAGTGTTTAAATACCCTTTTGCTTTGTCTCCCTTTAATGCTTTCAGGATGACCGCTGCAAGATGCCTTTGTTCATGCTGATGTCCTTCATGCCGCCTTCCTCTGTGCCAGCGTTCAGGTACACTGTGCAGGACAGCTGTGAGGTGGGGGCCTTGCCACAGCCGTGCTCAGTGACGTCCCCCGGGCCCTGGAGTTGCCCAGGAATCCTGGGGAGGCTGCATGGGGCCAGAGGTCTCTGGGCCTTCAGTCGGGGTACTTGTGCAACTGGACATGCTGAGACACCAGACTGTGCTTGTGCTGTTGTCCCCTGGGTGCATCGGCCAGTGTGGCCGACCCCAGGAATGTGGCCCCCGGGGCTGAGATGTGCTGTGCGTGCAGGATGCACATGCACATGGGAGACACGAGTGTAAAATGTCTCACCAGTAGTTCGTTTATTACAGCTGAAGTGACGATGTGGGTACATTGGGTTAAATCAGATGTGCCTGTTCCTCTTCATTTAAATGTGGCAACTACAAAATTTAAAATGACACAGGCCTGCTTTGTGACTCACATTGTATTTTTTATTTGACAGTGTTACTCTAGAGTGCTGGCAATTAGCTTGGGGAAAATTATTTATTTTTATTTGTATTGATGGTGAAATTAATGTTTTGAAGCTAAACAAGCATCAGTGCCCCCAGTTAGGAGCCTTTGCCCTGGAGGCTGGCAGAGAGAACATGGGAGTGAAAGTGGGGTTCACGTGCACATCTCGGTGGTGGCTTTGCACTGCGCTCTAGGACGTGCTGACGCTTGGGCTCCGCAGCCACTTCCAGACCCAGCAGCTGGTGTGAGCGCTTCGGCCATGTGGGGATGGTGGGGACGGTGTGTGTGTTCCAGCAGTGAAAAGGGTCGTGTGTCAGGAAGGACTTAGGTGCCCTCAGTTCTTAGCTTCTTTGTCTCCCTCCCTTTTAGGGAAGGGGAGTTTGTGTTGGAATAAACGTTGGCTCTGACTTGCTGTATTTGACATTTTCAGCTGCAGTGTGATTTCCACATTAAGAAACCAAGAGGAAGGAGCAGTGGACAGGAGCTACTCCACTCTGTTAGACTGTCTCTGCTCCTGGGGACAAGTGGGACACATTTTGGAACTTGTCTGCGACTGGCTGCCAGAAGAGCCACCCCAGAGAAAGGTGTACTCTCGTCACCTCTAGGGGGAGTGGGGCTTCGTCAGAGTAAATACTTTCCCAGGATACATGTGTCACTTTGTTATATTCTTTCTCTCAGACTCACTCAGCATCTAAGCGGAAGGTGCAGATCCACGACCCACGCCCCACAAAGCCCCAGCTGGCACTGGTTTATGTGGAGTATTTGCTGATCCACCCGAAGAACCGAGAGTCCCTGCTCTCTGCTCCCCGGAAAAAGCTGAACCAACTTCTGAAAGCACTCGGCACATCAAAGGTAACTTGATAGAGCAGATACAGACATCCTGAAGGTTCCTGACCTTATGTGATAGTAGGGGGGATAAAGTAAGGTCTGAATTCTTCATATTCATTGTGAAAGTTCTCCCAGCTGGAAAGGCGTGGAGAGCTATCTGGTTTTCTCCCTTCATTTGCAGATGAGGACATGAGACTCAGGAGACTAATAGGTGTAGGAAGTAGGGCTGCCCGTGGCTTCTAGGAAGAGTGGGGGAGTGTCCCTGGTACAAGTGGTATTTCCTCCTATGACATACTAGAGGGATGTCCCCTCCCTCCACGTCACCACAAGCAGACACCACACTGCTTCTGGGAGGCTCGTGGTCAGGAGTCCAGGCTGGAGGGTTCTCTCCTTTTTCCGAGCTGGCTGGTCTGTCCTGACAGAGCTGTCTGTGCCCCTCACTAGGGCAGGTCAGAATCTGTCCCAGGGGCAAAAGCTTCAGCATGTCTGTTTCTCAGGCTCTTTAAGCAAGAACTAAAAAGTGATTCTCTTGTCCCTCAGTGGGGAGAGTTTGCAGGGGCCGGAGGAAGGGAGACTGTGCATCTCTCATAAAGCTTCACTGTGTTGCAGAATCACCCTGCGGCTTGGCCTCCCTCTCCTCGTGCAGCGGGGTGTCACTGCTCCCCACTGCCCTTGCCGCACATGGGGTGATGGTGGTAACTTGTCAGTGGGAATGTGGCTGCAGGTGTTTTGCTTTACAGGTGGATCTGGAATCAGTTCTGCAGTCACCTGGTGGGAAGGCCAAGTACTTCACCGAAGCAGCTGCCCTGCAAGCCTTCAGCCTGCACTGTCGTCTGAGCATCCACCTCCACCACAAGGTGCGTCTGTCTCCACCCCTTTCCCGGTGTCACATCCATTCCCTTACTAAGTCACCTTTCTGTTGTTGGACAGTTCTGCTCAGAAGGAAAAGTGTACCTGTCCGTTTTGGAAGACACTGGGTCTTGGTTGGAAAGCAAAGTTTTATCTTTTATTCAAGATCAAGAAGAAGAATATCTGAAGCGTCATAGGGTTGTTTATCAGCAGATTATCCAGGTTAGATTTTTTTTTGCCCTCATCTGAAGGCATGCTTAATGATTTTAGAGAGGGGGAAGGGAGGGAAATAGACAGGGAGGGAAATATCGGCAGACTGCCTCTCACGCACACCCAGACCTGGAGCTGAACCTGCAACCTAGTCATGTGCCCTGACCAGGAATCAAACCTATGACCTTCCAGTTTACAGGACAACGCTTCAACCAACTGAACCACATCTGCCAGGGCTCTAGGTTAGAATTCTGTAGAACACAGGGACCTTCCTTACGGGGTTTGTCAGGTGTTTCAATACTTTACTTTCTGTTTTAAAGTCATAACCTCAGGCGGTGATGTTGCTCTTAATACTTACAGTGGCATCTGATTATCAGTTTACCCTTTCCAAAGCATAAACTGCATAATTTTAGTGTAACTTTATACATTGCATGTGATAGGTGCTTGGTAATGTTTCTGGAATTACAGCCCATCAGCCTTGGCTGGTGAGTTACGTCCACGCATCTGTCTCTCTTACAGACCTACCTGACTGTGGGCAAAGATGTCATTATGGTTGGCCTCGGTGACTGCAAGTTTCAGATACAGCTTTTACACCAGAGTCTTAGAATCATGCACACAGGTACGTGTCCTTTCTTTTTTTTTTTTTTTTGGTATGTGTCCTTTCTTAAAGGATCGGTCAGGACAGTGAACAATCAAGACCAGCCTTTCTCCCTCCCTCACTGTGCTGGTCATGACTTGCTTTCAAGTGACAAGTAGGTGATGTGCACTAGCTCACACCAAGGACTTACAGGCTGACACAGCAGGGAGTTCGAAGTTGTGCATGGCATTAGACGTCAGTAAGCCCAGAGTTTCTGATGAGGTCTCGGGGGTTTTCTCACTGGGTTTGCTGACTATCAGGTGAGTTGGCCATGTGTGGCCTTGGGCACTACCCAACTGACCCTCCCTGCACTCAGAGGCAAAGGTCACAGAACAGTGCTGTAAAGCAGGTTGTTTAATGTCCCCCAGGAGCAATGGAAAGTTGCTATCACCCCAAGGATGGGGCCACTCGAGGAACTAATACCCCAGTGCCACACTGGCCACACACTTGGTACTAAGTGAAATACCTTCAGTGAGATAGGGAGGGGCTGGACACCTGGGCCCAGGCCCCATGGTGGTCTGCATCATCCATCTGTGGACCCCAGGTCACATTCTTGCCACCCCCATTACGTGATGGCGGGAAGAGTGGGGCTGTGGTCACAGTCAGGTTCAGAGGAGTGCTGCTGGGCCGTGACTTCCAACCAGCCCAGCCCTGGGCAGCCACGCCCTGTGCAGTGCTGGTTCTGAGCTGTGGTCACTGTACATCCTGATGCTGCGCCTGCTCCCCTCCAAGATGCGCAGAAACTAGAGAATTGGCTGAGTTCTCAGAAACCAAGGTGTTTGCAAGAAGAGATTGAAAATGAGATTAGCATGTAGCAAATTCAACATTGTGTTTAGAAAATTAGACTCAGGGTGTCTGTAGTGGCTCGGCTGATGTTGGCCACTTGCAGTCATGTTCGCATCAGACCTGGGTCTTTATCTTCATGCCTCCACCGCCTAGGGTGGTGCTCCGACTATAGGGCCACGCTGCTGTTCTGAGTGCGCTGCCCTGAATTAGCCTGTGACTATAGGTCACACGTCATTGTTTAAAGTATCCGCAGTTACAGACGACATAGCAAGTAGAACAGATAGCGTTGCTTTTAAAGTGTGGTTTCTTTGTTTAACTCTTTATAACTCTTACTTTCTATTATGAAAATAGCATTTTCAACTTAAGGTTAATTATTGAAACGCTACAAATAATTTGCATTTTTTTTAACTTTACTTTTCACTTAGTTTTTTCTGGGGCTAAATCTATTTTTTTTTTTTTTTAAGATTTTATTTATTCATTTTTAGAGAGGGAAGAGAGGGAGAAAGAGAGAGAGAGAGAAATATCAGTGTGTGGTTGCTGGGGGACATGGCCTGCAACCTAGGCATGTGCCCCGACCGGGAATCGAACCTGCGATGCCTGGTTCGCAGCCCACGCTCAATCCACTGAGCTATGCCAGCCAGGGCTAAATCTATTTTTAATATTTATAAAACTTACTTTCCTGAACAGCTAACTAGAATTTTAGATCGTCGGTGTTGCCGGCTCCATCACATAGAGGTCCCAGTTTTCGGGCAAGGCCCTAAGCCAGCAGTCCTCACCTGGTGTCCCCGAGAAATTTTGGAATAGGAAACACCTGACTGTTGAGTTGGGCACTGACCTCTCTTCCCTTAGATTGCCAAGTAAGAAATGACAGCCAACACAACAATAGCCGTCTGGTGTGAGTGAATCAAAGTTATACCTTTTTTTGGTTAGATGAGCAAAAAGTGTATTTGGTGTGCTGCAGAGTGTTAGTGATTAGTCTGTGTGCCGTGAGATGGGAAGGTTGAGAATCGCTGCCCCTAGGCTACTGCTGCGGCCTCTAAGCAAACTGCAGTGAATTTGCATTTGTGCGAAGGTTTGTGTGTATCAGGGTTTCCCAGGGAGAATCACTGTGGTCATCATTGTAGTCCTGTCATGGATGGGATTGTGCTGAGCAGTGTAACAGTTCAGACCCAGAGTCCGCTGCTCACTGGACTAATGACACATTTTAATTAAAAACCCAGTCACCACATGTTATTAATAATGAAGCACAGCCTTTTCCAGGCTGAAAGGCACATATCCCAGAAGAGATGGCCTCGGAAGTCAGTCTCCGACAGTGATGGCCGTGGGGACAGTGACTTGGGCTGACTGTTGGATGAGCTGTGTGACAGCACTGAGAAGTGACAGTCCTTGCAAAAATAGCACAGGTGGAAAGGAAGGTGACCTTTCTAGTAAAAGTGCCAGCAAATACAGGGCTTGGTCTGAGGTGGAAAAGTCAGGGCAGGCTGATGGCAGCCAGGGCCCCTTTGTGGGGCTGGGGCAGGGGCTGGGGAACCAGGGGGGCCTGCCTTGGCCTGCTGGGGACCTGGAGCAGCGTGCAGGGTCAGGCTCATAGGTGTGTTGTCTGCCTGCAGCCCGCAAAGCGGTGGCCTGGGAGCCTGCTTGCTCCAGGGAAGCAGGAACTTGGTCTGTCCTGTCTTTTCCACAGGTGTGAACCCCCATGTGCCTCCAGGAATTTGTCATGTTACTAAAGCACTGTATGTGTATGGTTCCAGGGCACACATTGCTTGGACGTAATGAAATCAACTTGAATTAAAATTTTCAACTTCTAAGGTTTTTGTCAGTAATTGAAGGTGCCAGTGAAGTGTGTGGTGTCCCCCATGCCCTGCAGCTGCTGTGGCTGCAAGAGCAGACTCTCCTGTCTCCAGGGTCCTGTACTCTATGCTGGCTGCTTCCAAGCTGTTGGCCCTTCCTTTCAGGGGCTCGGCGTCCCCTCTTCCTGCTCCACTGAGGTGGCCCACCTGTGTGGACGGTGCGTGCTCTCTGGCCACCTTTTAAATAGTAAAAATGATTAGTCTCTTAAAAGTTTCTACTATATTTGCAAAGACTTTAGAAGCTTGGTGGATTCTGGTGGTGCCAGAGAGTTCTCGAGGAGTAAACGCCACTGGAACACAGCTCTTTATTTTATTCACTTGAGCACATAAACTTGGGTTTGGGCTTAGCTTCTCATCTGTCTCAAGGGAGCTTACAACATCTAAAATGGGGGTGAATCGAAGATCTCCAGGAGGAGTTGTAGGGTTAGACTAACATGTTGACAGCATTGTCCCGGACTGACCTAGTGCCGTGTGGGTGGGTTCCGGAGAGGAAGGTGACCAGCACACTGCAGGGCAGCGTTAGAAGTGGAGCGGAGCCGGCCTGTGCGGCTGTCAGAGCGAATTTCCAAAGCTCCTGGGCTGGTGTCCCAGGCTGGTGCTGAAGAACCGGTGCCGATTCAGTGTCGCTGGTGCTTGAGAATAAGACGCCTTCTCTAATCCGGAATCTGAGGCACCCCATGTCCACATGTGCCGTGAGCCCGGTTCTCAGCGCGTGAGTCAGAGGCACTGCTATCGAAGCTATTGGTTTTATATCAGAAGGAACAGGTTTTATTTATGTTAAAATTTATATTAATCTGTTCAGCCTGGTATTGGCTTCCAGTAACTACCTCTTTAAAGTTAGTTTAATACACACATGTTAAGTGAAAATGTGTAATAATGTCAACCGAGTTATGTGATGAGGTAGCTGATTTTTCCAATTTTCTTTCTAGTGAAAGGATTCTTTTATGTGTCATTACTCCTTGGCATTCTGAAAGAGATAACTGGAAGTTCCTTGAAGCAGAAGACAGATTCAGACGAAGTGGGAAAGCTGTTTGATATGGTCCAGAAGGTCTTTCAGAAAATGTTGGAGTGTATGGCCTGGAGCTTCAGGAAGCAGCCGGAAGAAGGCCTGCGGGTACTCACTTCCTCACAGGGCAGTCGTTAGATGTCAGGGGACATGCTCAGCTGACGGGCGGGACACCTGGAGTGGGCCTGCTCATGTGCCGCTATTGGCACTCGCTGTGTCCTTGGGCTGTCGGGTGAGGGGCAGCACAGTGTAGGAGATCGCCACCTGGTGCAAGCCTGCAGGTGTGCTTGCCAACCTGCACAGCATGGCACACTAGCCTGTGACATGCTAATATCTGCACCTGGGCAGGAGGTGGGGGTGGGCCAGGCGCCCAGGTTTGATTGTCGGCCTTGGGCCAAGCGTTCCTGCATGGAGTTCACAGGACAGCAGGGAGAGCGCCCCCACCCAGCAGGGCAGGAGGCAGACAGTGAACTGCAGAAGGCTCCTGGGTACTCAGTTGTTATGTCACAATTTTCCAAGTGTAACACGTTTTTGAGAATGCTAATTTTGATTACTATAGATGACAAGACTTTCCCTGATGAAATGCTAATTTTTGCCCTAGTTCACCCTCCCCTCCTTTGCTAAGCTCCTCTGGCTGGACATGAGGCGGACCCCCAGTTCCCTTTGCTGACTGAGGGTCGAGTGACCCAGGTGCCAGATTTGCTTGGCTCCTTGGACCAAGGGGTCTTGTCATTGGAGAGGCCATTGCTTTTAAGTAGTGATTAAAAATAGCAATGAGCTATTCTTTCTTTAATGAAGGTTTTTTTAAATGCCCACATGGGAGGAGGTTTATGAAATGTTGAAGTTTCCGTTTTATTCTGTTCTTAGCTGACAGAGGTAATTGAGGGTTAGTGGACGTGGTTTTCCTAGCCCAGTCTGTGTCTGAGTCGACCTGAAATGTCTGTTTCTGATGAGTAGGTTCGCACGTCTGGGCTGTCCGGGCAGTTCGGTTGGGCCTGGCCCTTCGTGTTCTCCCCAGGCCTATGATCACTGGCCGAGCAGCAGCATCAGAGCACCAGGCTGACGTCCCCTCGGTGTCAGTGATGCTTCTTCACCTTTTCTTTCTGTCCTGATTGACAACTTTTGTTCTTGGAGATTTTGTCTCTACTTTGGGGGAAACAATGGCAGGCAGGTGATTGTGAGTAGGTATCTACCCCGTCTGCCATCTCCCAGCCGTGGTGCTTAGCAGTGTGAGTCAGCAGCAGGAAGGAGCAGTGGATAGCAGGAAAGGGCAGGTGGATGAGCAACCACTGCCCCTGGGGGAGGGCGGCCGGCACGTCTCCTGCTCCAGGGCCTGCTGCTCACTACCCGCTGCTGGTGTCTCTCTCGTAGCTCCTGTACTCCGTTCAGACCCCTCTGCTGGAGTTCATAGCAGCGGTGCAGTCTTGGCATTCGGACACGCCCGTTCACCACGGCGTGCTCTCCACTCTGATGGCTGCCTCTGTCGTCGAGATAAGTCACCGGCTACGAAAGGTGAAGTTCGTGGTCCTGAATCTGCTGTGTGTCTTGTTGACTATACCAGGTGCTCTTTTCTGCCAGTAATGCCTTTAGTGTTTTAACAAGTATTTGGAGAACTCAGTCTAGTGGGGGCTCTGCTTCTCCAGCTGCTGGACCTCACCGGTAGTCTGTACTTTAGAGTCATGTGACTAGGAATGTAAGTGAAGGATGTGCTCATTCTTGATTAAAACCAAATGAGTCCTTCCTTTGTGGACATTTTTCTTTGCCATGGTTAGAGGTTTAGGTGAGCTAATAACATTTGGTAAGATTCCTCTCTGCTGATGAGGTGACCGTCACGGAGTGTGGTGAGCAGGTGCGGGGCTCCTGACACATGGCTGGGGTCATGCACGAGTGTCCCTACGCCACAGTGGCATGCGTGTGACTTCTCTTCCCTGAGCACAGGAGACCCGAGCTCCGAAAGCAGCTGGACATGTAATGTGTTCGTTCCTCCTCCAGTGCACTGGCTCGTTTCCTCGCAATAGCCTGTTCTATTGATCAGTGCACTGGGCGCTGCAAAATCATCACGATCAGGCTGACAACTGAACTTGGAACAGGAAGTGCTGCTTTTCCATGTGGGGTGCGTGGTGCGTTGAGGGAGGCACGAAACAGGCTGAGGGCATAGGTTTCCTCAGCAATAGGAGGTGGGGCCTGGCGGGGACTGCCACTAACAGATGAAAACGTAGATGTGTGTTATGTAGATTTTGTATTATAAAATCACAGATAAAAAAAGTTAACTGAATTTTAAATCGTCAATAGAATTTAAGGCCCTCCTTAAAACTTGAAGGGAGGTCATTTGTTTTAAGAAAGTAATTGCTAGATTATACATAGAATAAGGACTGGAACTTATTTCCTCCAGTGCTAAATAGTCACAGTGGTAAATAAATCAATGATGGCCCATGGGCTGAACCTCGCCTGCCCTCTGCTGTTGTAAGTAGTTGTTTTGGAGAATACCTGCCCCATTCTTGACATCTTGTCAGCAGCTGCTCTGTGCTGCGAGGGCAGAGGCGAGTAGGGGTGAGGGTCACGTGGCCGCAAAGCTGAAAGTGCACCATATGCCGGCCACTTGAGAGAAGTTTGCTGGACTCCTGTCGCATGCCCTCACTGATGGTGTCTGTCTGGCTGTCCTTGGTGCAGGTTGGCACTGTGGCTTTTCCCTCTGTGTGCCTGGCAGCTCCGTCATGAGGCACAGCCACCCCAAGGCTCGAGTCTGCCTGAGGGTGGACCTCTGTGCAGTGCACTGGAACAAGAAGCGGTGCTGCAGCATGGGGAAGGCCCCACAGAGGAGACGTAGGGGGGCCGGTCAGGAGCACTGACTGGTCGGCGCGTGAGAGGGGTCCATTCCCCAGGCAGGCAGAGGCAGTGGTGGGCCGAGGGAGGTCCACACTTCACGTGGGGTTCGTCACCAATAATGGGTGGCCTTGAACTCACAAGGTGCTGACAGAGGACAGAGGCCTGGCAAAGCCTGTCGGGGTGCAGACCAGTGGTTCTCACTGCCCCTCCAGGGGACACTGGCTGTGTCTGCCCCGTTCTCATTTTCACAGCCAGGGAGGGAGCTGTCACTCAGGACCCTGTGGGTTGCAGGGCACCCCCACAGCCAGGGATTCTCCTGTTCACAATGTCGGTAAGTTCAAAATGGGGAAAACCAGATCTGGGCTAACAGGACGAATTGACTTTGTTTAGCGTATAAGACGTTGTCTACAGAAGGTGACATCCTGTTAAAGTGTATCTGACAGAAGGCTTGTTGAGTGACATTATCTTTTTTATTTGCTCTAACTAAATAAGACACCCTGTATATAGTAATAGGTTAATCGAAGTTATTGTAGAAATTTCAACAGATAGTGAAGTCATTCTTTTGAGTTTCTGGGAAGGTTTTCTCAAGTGTTGAAGAAAATCCACAGCTATGTAAAATAAGTTATGTCTCAGTCTCTGTTGATAAATTAGTGATTTGAAATTACTTTTTTTTTTTAGGTTTCTGATATAGAAGAGCTCACCCCCCCAGAGTGTCTTTCAGATCTGCCCCCGTTTTCAAGGTGTTTAATAGGAATAATCATAAAATCTCCAAATGTGGTCAGGTAATAACTTTTTACTATCCTGATACTCTTGTTGTGGCTGCAAACACTCAGATTTTTCTCCATTCCTTTTACTCACAGAATTTCTCAGAGCTGTGGCTTTTTTCTGTGACAAAACATTCCACAGAATAATTTCTCCTTTTATCAGTGATTAAAAATATTTACATTATGCTTATAGAGCCTTTCTGGGGCTGTATAAGTGTATATAAAGTAGAACTTTTCCAATTTTCTGTAAAATATGTTCATCCAAATAGTCTCTGGTTATGCTTCTCATAACAAATTCAGTGAGAGGGAAACATTTAAAGTGTTCACGTAGTAAAACACTCCTTACTGTGTAAGCCCCCAGAACGTGGCCGGGTCAGACACCAGTCTGGCTTTCATTCGACACACAGCTTGCCTGCTTCTCTGTAGCCTGTGTGCCACTGGTCTGAAGTCCTAGGCTTGTGACACATTGTACAGGGCTGATGGTTTAAAGAAAGAGTAGTCTTGCAGATACCTGGTACCTGTAGAACTTGAATGGCAGATAAGTTCAATGGAAAGTGTAAAAAGCATCATTTGAGCAGCTGTGAATTACCTTTCAGTAACATATTAAGTTTTGGTTGTGTGTGTTGTGAGTAGCTTCCTTCACTTGACCAGAAGTCCCGTTCTGATTTGAGTGTCTCACCTGTGTGGTTTGGCATACTTAGGTGAAAAGTGTGGGCACTGGAATTCACAGTGGTTGATGAATCTGACCTGTATTTGTCTTTCTGTAAAGGGTTCAATGTACACTCTTGAGTAATTTCAGATGTGTATTTTTTTGCAGGTCATTTTTAGATGAGTTAAAGGCATGTGTTACTACTGACGATATTGAAGGAATTGTGTGTCTCACGGCTGTCATGCATATTATTTTGGTTATTAATAAAGGTTGGTTAAATTTCTCTTATGTTGTCTGGGCTATGCCTGGGTCTCCCTCAGTCAGAACTGTTAGGAACATCCGGCACCTCGGCTCATCTGTGTTGCGCGAGCCCCTGCTCTGTCACTGGTCTGTGTGGCTCGCTCTGCTTGACTAGCTGCACCAGCCAGTAACCCACCGGCCTGAGCTTCTTACTGCTCCTCTGTCACCTTTCCACACTGAACCCATTATGTGTACCTCCTGTGCCTCAGAATGGAATTTTTCTGTGCACTTGTCATTTATTACCTATGTTTAGAAATCTGAATGTATTTTTGCTAGTGACAGTATGTGTTGATGTTAATATTTACTGTATCTGCTGATTTGCTTAAGCCGTACCCTTGCCTGTTGTGAATATCCTGGCCAGTTGAAATAGTGCCAGGCAAGTGCCTGGAGATGCCCACCCAGCACTTTCCTCAGAGTACAACTCAGTAATGCTCTGCAGATGGATTACTATACCCTTGTTTTTGTTCAGTTTTAATAATGCTGAAATCATTTTCTAAGATAATACGTCATACATAGAGTGCTGCTATTAGATACACAGAAACAGGCTCTCCCCATATGCCTAAAGCATCTCTTTCTGCAGTCTTACAACAATACTCTGTAGCTGGTTTGCCTGGGGCACGCCTCAGAAAAGCCTCCCCACAGCGAATGTCCCCGTGGAGATCTGTGGGGATCTGGAGATCGGCAGCACTTGTTGAGGGGGGGGGGGAGTGGGTTGCTGGGGAGCACCTGGTATTTAATAGGTATTTAAATATTGGGTTGGCCAAAAATACGGGTTTTTTTCCCTAGAATGTAAGGCACATATTACATGTTCACCAATAACTTCATTGATTTGGATATTTTGAGTGTGTCGACTATCTCCCATGTGGTAGAACATTGATTACTCTCAATTACTGTCTTGATTTGATCGCTATCAGCTTCAACTGATCTATCCAACTGTGGAGCATTGTCCAGTGAGGAATCTGCACAAAACCTCACAAACTGCTTTTGACACGTTCGATCAGTCAGAGCACCTTCTTCATACACTACACAAATTGTTTTTTGTGTTTCAGTCGTGTTTTTTACCTTTCTTGAAATAATAAAGCGTAATATGCCAAAAATGTTGCATGTTTATTCCATCTTCAGTATTAAAATGGCTGCACAAAAAATTGCCAGTTTTGATAAGTTCTTTTTGTAATGCACGCTGAAACAAAATTGTTTCGGATGAAGTTAAAGACAACTAAGCGCTACCAAAGCCATCCTACAGAAAATACCAAACAAACTTTGTAGCCAGCCCAGTATTTGCCTGCTAGGTGGTGACTGCACTGTGGTGGCTGTCGTTCTGATGGAGGCACAGGTGAGCGTGCACTTGCTGATGGACAGACTCGGGGTGCGTTCATCAGAGCTCTGCCCCAGAGCTGAGAGGGGCGTCGTCTGTGCTTGGCCCTCACTTCCCTGGGAGGGGACCATTGTTGTCCATGCTCCGTGAGGGGTCAGCCCTGAGGCACAGTGGGGAGGCTCTGTCAGACTGGACGGTGCTCGTATCGGTGGCAGGGAGGTATGTCTTGTGTGGTTGCACTAAAACCATTTTTCTGCCTTTAATACAGGTAAACATAAAAGTCCAAAAGTGAGGGAGGTTGCAGCCACTGTTCACAGAAAACTAAAGAAGTTCATGGAGATAACCTTGGAGGAGGACAGCACGGAAAGGTAAAGCACTGGTTATGCCAAAGGGTGACGATCCTAGAAGAGCTCATTGTTCCATGGGTGTGTTTTACCACATGTGCTCACTTTCGCTGCTTACAGCCAGAGTCAGAAAATGAAGTTGTAAGGGTCGAGGCATCTTGTGGGCAAAACCCCTGGAATATATGTTTAATTTAGCTCTATGTCTCCAAAAACAGAAACAGAATTTCATTTGTACACTATTACCCTAGAAAAGTAAGGGCATGCCAGCTTACTTTATGTGGCTTTAAATTAGACAGATTATTTGATGGTTCACAGTGTTTTTGAAGCCATGGACATTCTTAAGGTAGTTACCCTCCCAGGAGCGTGCACGTCGGGGAGGGGAAGGTCTCTCCAGAGACTGCAGAAATACGCGTGCTCTCTCCCTGGTGGGGGCTGGGGGCGTGGCCACTGGGCTCCTCTGGCCATGTGTTCTTGCTGCTGCGCCTGGTTTGTTAGGCACTGTGTCTGACTCAGACCAGCTGCAGAAACAGTGTTTTTCCTGCTATTTTGTGAACTGAAGTGTTACAGAGCTCTGAACTAGGTGATCAGTCTTATATATGCCCGGGAGACTAGCCACTTTCTCCCTTGGAGAAAGTCTTTCAAAATCCTAAATTGCTAACTAACAAACGAAAACAGTTTGGTTTCTTTCTTACCCTTTTCTTGCCTTGTCCCGTTAGCTGGGGCTGTGAGCACAATGCTGAAAAGGATGGCACGAGGGGACACACTTCCCTGGTCCCCGATCTCTGGGAGAACTTTCTCTTCCTCACTACTGAGGACAGGGTCAGCGGTAGGGTTTCTGTCTGTGTTCTCTGTCCAGCTGAAAAGCTCCACTCCTTTCCAAGTTCATGGGTGTTTGTTACGAATGGGTACTGGATTTTATCAATAGCTTTTTTTGCATCTGGTCATACGATCATAGAACTTTTCTGTAGCCTGTGGATGTGTTGGCTTACATTCATTGAATATCAGATGTTGAACCAGCCTCATGTACTTGAGGTAAATCCCACTCGGTCGTGGTGTGTAATTTTTCATGCATTGTCAGATTTGATCTGGTGATATTGAGTGTTTTTGCATCTGTGTTCATGAGAGAGATTGGTCTGTAGTTCTCTTGTGATGTCTTTGGTATCCGGGGGGCGGGGGGTGCTGGCCAACCATGTGGAAAGGTTCTCTGAGATAGTAGAGGATTGCGGTAGCTCCTTCCTTCAATACTCAATAGAATTCACTGGTGAACCCATATGGGCCTAGTGCTTCCTGCTCTGGAAGGTCATTAATTATTCAATGTTTAAACAGGTACTAGGCCTATTCAGATTGTTTATTTCCTCTCGTGTGAGCTGTGTCTTTCAGGGTTGTGTTCCCTCTCGTCTGGGTTGTCAAACTTGTGGGCAGAGCTCTCAGTTTCTCCTCATCTTGTGACTGTCCACGGGGGTCTTGGAGGCGCCCTGTGGTAGGTTCCGATGTTAGTGATTTGAGCCCTCTTTTTTTTTCCTTTGTTACCCTGCATAGAGGCTTATCAGTCCCATTGATCTTCTCAAAGAATCAGCTTTTAGTTTCACTGATTTCCTATTTTTAATCTTTTTGATTTCTGATGTAATTTTTATTATTTCTTTTCTTTTGCCCGCTTTGAATTCATTTTGCTCTTTCTCTAGTTTCCTAAGATGGAAGACTACAGGATTGGGTTTCGATTTTCTTCTTTTCTAACCTGCGTGTGGTGCCACAGATTTCCCTCTACACACGACTTTCACTGCATCCCAGGAGCTCCGAGAAGTGGTGTTCCATTGTCATTTAGTCCAAAGTGTTTTTTTGTTTCTCTTGAGATTGTTTCTTTGACCCATGTGTTACATTAGAAGTGTGTTTAATCTCCACATGTGTTAGGATTTTCCAGCACTGATTTCTGGTTTACTCCCATGGTGGCCTAAGAGCAGGCATCATTCAACCTGTGTTTTTTATGTTTGTCAAGGATTGTTTAGGGCCCAGGGTGTGCTCTGTTGGGGGTGAGTGTTCACGGGAGCTTGGGGAGAACGTGTGGTAGCTGTCGGGTGAGTGGTCAGTAGACATCATTGCACCCGGCTGTGTGAGGTGCTCTCAGCACAGGAGCACAGCCTGCTGTGGGCCTGGGGCAGTGTGTGGAGACAGTTAGACTCAGTGGGTGAACACGTCAGCAAGTTCAAATGTCTTGTCACACACGAGAGGAAGCTGGCCCAGGGTTGAATTTGTCTGAGGTTTACCCATTCCAGCTCTAACATCTCATTCGTTTTGTCTTTTAGTAATACTCATTTCTTTGGTCGACATATTACATTCAATGCAGGTAATAGGAGCATGAATAAATGTAGAAATAGCTGAATGTTCTTAGTCTGAGGCCCTTTGGGTAGTTAGAAGCCTGGGTTTGAACCCACCTCTGCCCTTATCTGCAGATTGGTCATGGGCCAGTTGGCCCTCAGGCCTTGCCAGTCCAAGGGGCCATGGCACTGGAGGCCTGTGGGGACTGGCCCGGTGCCAGTCTGGACTCAGGTCAGCTCAGACGGCTCATTACTCTGTAGTTCACAGCATTTTTGTTGCAGGGACCTAGTGTTTTTCTCTTAAGTATTTTTAAATTTAGGCTCACTTAAGGAGATAATAGTTTTGGGTAATTAAAAATAAATCTGAGATCCTGGGGTGTGTGTGACTCCCGTGTGTCCTGCTCCTGGTTGTGGCAAAGGGTGTGCCCTCTTGGCCACCAGGGAGTTTGGGTCTGGCTGACACCAGCCCTCATGACTGCCCTGGTCTCTCTGGGCCCTGAAAAGCTGACCAGTGGGTGAGGTCTTCTCTGTTGCTGAGGCTGTAGGACCAGTGAGTGGTGGGGTCTCTTTAGGGGCAGAGTCCCTGCTTGCTGCTGTGGTGGCAGCTTCCCCGTCTCTGCTCCCCCCCGTGTCCAGAGGGCACAGACAAGAACCACCACACACAGGGTGGCCCAGTGGCTAGAGAGGTACAGTCAGAACACCCACTGATACAGGAGCAATGAGGGCCAGCCAGGCTATTGACAGTGAGTCTTTCAAGAAGAAATCACCTGTAGCCCCGAAAACGTGATCTAGAACTAAACCCTTGACTAAAAATGTCACCAGCACACAGGAGAGATGCCACTGTTGAGAATCAGATCGTAGGCGATCTGAGGGATCTTGCCAGAGGAGTATCTCAGAGTTCAGACGAAGTCTGAGAACAGAAAACTCGGGGCAGGCAGGAGAGGGGGCAGTGAGGTGTGTCTGAAGGTCTCGGGACTGAGCCAGGGGGTGAGTGTCCAGATAAGAGTGTGACCTTGTGTGGAAGGGAAGAGCTCATGCTGTGGGTGCCAGAGAGGGAAGTGCACGCGTCCTGGTCACATTGGCTGCGGACCTGAGTAGGGGTGCAGAGCCTCACAGACGAGGGTGGAGCACACCATCGAAAGCACGGCCAGTGAGCCTGTCTTTCATCCGTGCGGAGGGTCCTGGGGGCCCTGAGCTGCTGGCCGTGGGGACGGTGATGACCGCCCCCTTACTGATGGCGCACCCACGAGTTGCACATCCACTCAGACACAGCGGTCTCCTTCCCCACTTGTGTACGAGGACAGACCGTGAGGTGGAGATGGGTTGCTTCTACTTCCTTTTTAAGTGTGTTCAGTTGCACATCCATTTTTAGATTTACTTTGTGAAAATGTACATTTGAATGATTTGGTTACTTATTCCTGTAGCCAATTCTTTCTTTCCTTGTGTTTCAGATTCCTCTACGAATCATCATCAAGAACTTTGGGAGCATTTTTGAATTCATAACAGAGCCAACATCTTTGATTATGTAAAAATAGAGAAAAGGAATTTACACAAAATGAATGTGTATTTTCCTAGTGTTTTTAATGTTAATACCCCATACAATGGAGAAGGTGGGATTTATTTGGGGAAGGTATGAGTAGGAAGCTCAAACTTTCTTAAATGTTTGCCCAGTGCCTGCAAAATAATATATTTAATGTAAAGGACTCCAGAAACCCATGGTGCAAAACAAAGGAAAGAAACCTTTCTAGCAAACATGGTGGTTTTAAAAATGGCTTTTATATATATGTAATATTGCTTGTAAACGACAATAAAGCAATGATGGCGCCTGCCTGTATAATTTAAAAATACTAGTCTGAGTTCTTCCCTTTAGGGACAAGGGTTGCATTCTTGGGGAACCGTCTCCTACCAGGAGGAGGTGCAGCGGCCGAGGTCACAGCTGTGCTAGGGGAGGCCACACGCAGGGGCCTGGAGCCACCTCCCTGAGGTTGAGACAGGCCCTGCGGCTACAAATGGGAGTCCTTCAATCTGAGGCTGAACTACCGATACTTTATCTTTCCTTCCTGAGAGCTGTCACAGTGCCCACAGACTTCTGTCCCATTGCACCTGCCCAGGTTACCAGGAAGTCTCCCCATTCATCCCTGAACTCTGTTGTCCACGGGTCCTACATCGTGGCTGGTCAGCACCCTGGGGCCTGGGAGGCCACCCAGTGACAGGTGGGAAGTGAGTTCCTCAGTCACATGCTCATTCTGTCTTCAGCAACCTGGCAAAAGAGTAAAGCAACGCCCAGTTTTCAGGGCCTCTGTTTCTCCAGGAAGTTAAACAGACTGCTCTCATGCCGTTGCCAACAGCAGGCCGCAGCCAGTCCGTGCAGAAACCTCAGGTATGCTGGTTTAAGGCGAACAGCAAACTGGGTCCTGTCGGTGGAAGAGCTTTTGATCTGGGGCCTCATGAAACTGGCATACCTCCAAGTCCTGAGTGTTCCCGGGGAGTGCTTCTCAGGCAGGCCAGGCCAGCTCCCCTATGTCCACACAGCCCACCAGGCAACACGCAGATCCTGCCACTGTGGGGTCTCACTGGCCGGTGTCCTTGTTGGCCATGTGACGTGCTCTGGCCGAGGCACGAGGTGGGTGAGGCTGCTGAGTGCAAGCTGGCCTCGTGTGCACATGACGTTTCCGTGTCTTCTCCAAGACCCTCAGCACGCTGAGGCATGGCTGTGATGGGGCCCCAGCCTGATCTCTGAAATTCCAGAGAAACTGTTTTCACTATTTTAAAAAACGAATAATACTTTACACGCAGTGAAAAAATACTGATCTTAAGTCAACAGTTTGATAGATTTTAAAAAATGTATCCAGCCCTGGCTGGCATGGCTCAGTGTTTCGAGCACCAGCCTGCGAACCAAAGTCACCAGTTTGATTCCCAGTCAGGGCACATGCCTGGGTTGCAGGCCAGGTCCCCAGTACAGGGTGCAGGAGAAGCAACCACACATTGATGTTTCTCTTTCTCCTTCCCTTCCCATCTGTCTAAAAATAAAATCAGTTATTAGGTCGTGCAGGGACCTTAGCACTCGATGGGGTGAGGGAAGACGTGTCCACACCGCTGGGACCCAGTACTCATGCGCTCTCAGGTTCCCGTGTGGGAGCAGTTGGACAGAGGGGCTGTGGGCCCTGGGAGAGGCGACGGTGAAGCAAGCCTGCCCCTCTCCCCTCCCCAGTGTGTCCAGCCCTGGATTTCTACCCAGCCACGTGCCAGAGCTTCCCTGCTAGACTCAGGGCCTTCTGCAAAATCTGTGGGCGACTGCCCAAACTGGTGCTTTGAGGCCAAGATGGCAGAAAACATATTCCGCCACGTGGATGACGTCCTGCCGCACTTCTAGTTATCGACAGTTGATAATTGCGATCAGGCAGGAAAAATGCTCTGATCCTTTCACAATTCGTAGAAGAGTGAGCCGGTGCCTTTGCGGCCTCTGAGGGGCACCAGTCCTGGTGTCGCGGTAAATGAGCACATGTCTGGTCCGATGGGTTTGACTCTGTGGCAGTTGTTTCTTTAAGCATCACACTGTTCTCCTTCAGCCAGGAGGAGCCTCTTCAGCCTGATTCTCATGCAGCTTGCACACGACCCCAGCGTTCCCAGCAAGGGTCTTGCCGGGAGCGCCCTGGTCCTGGAGTTCTGAGACAGCCATGGGACGTTCTGGTGTGGCTGTGCCATCCAGTCCGGCTTCCCGCTCGGTGTAGCCTCCTGAGCTGTGAGACCTGGGCCAGTCATGTAGGGTGCTGACTCCAGTTCTAAAGTATGGGTGATGCTCCCCCTCTCCCACCAGCAAGGCGTCGAGACGAACCCCCTGAAACAGGAGGTAACACACATACTTCCCCTTCCTGGTTTCAGACAGGGCACATGCCTGGGTTGTAGGCCACGCCCCACAGCGTGTGCTGTGTGAGGAAGCTCGCGCTGCCAATTCACACGTGGTGTGGGCACCCAGGGGGCACCCGTGGTGTCACTAATACTTCACAGCAGGAGTGAGTGTTGCTCTCCACCCATCCCCGAAGTCACCTGGCTCTCCAATGCCGCCAAGTGAGAAGTAGAGTCCAAGTGGAATGCAAAGCTGTACTGGTTTGGCTCTGCCAGTGCACATCATATCAGTTCTGAATGAGAACTTCAGCCCACCCACCACCCTGCGATTTTAGCTCTGCTCTGTGTGCTCAGAGACGTATATACCTGCCTCTCCAAAGGGGACTGTCGTTCCATCCGTTGAGGCTGGGTGGTCTGTGGTCCTCGGGCTCACTCACTACGGGTGGACAAGTGGTGCCTCGCTGGACAGAGCCTTGTCCTGACATCCACATGGCAGCACTCAGTTGCTCAGATGGGCAGGGTTTTGCCCCGTTGGTGAGAGCTGGCACATTCTGGCACGTCGTGCCCCAGCCCCAAGCAGAACTGGTCAGAGAACGGAGACCCTGCTGGGCACAGCCCTGGTCTGACAAGGCCTGCCCCTTTGTCTCATGCACCCGTGGGTCAAGACACCTGCGTGCTGGGTGACAATGCACGGAGAAGCAGGTCCTGGGCTGGGTGTCCCTGAAAGGAGGGCAGCACCCAGGGCTCTGACGTGGTCCCTTTCTGCTGCTGTGCCTGGAGACTCAGCCAGGGTTCCATGTACCACCTCTCCATCTAGAACATTCTGGGGAAACACCAGAGTATATGAATGTCTTCCAGAAGCACGTGGATTAGTGAGCGTGTTGAGAGAATGTGACCTTCTGCTAAGTAAGTTTTGGTGCAGATTAGTGCATGTGGCTTCTGGTCTCCTCCTACCACTAACCTGAAGTGAAAGAAACTGATGTAATCGCAAAGCCCGTTGAGTTCCCCAGCGCCCATGACATCGACCCCCTGGCTGACCACCTGTTCTGCAGGAGTTGAGGCACCGTCATGAGGACCAGCTTCAGGACTTTTCTCACCAAGTGATCAGACGGTGAACTTGAAAGTGTGGCGATGGCGGGATGTCTGCTGGACTCGAAGCAAGATTGCCATGGCTTTGAGCCCCAGTTCCACCACTCAGTGGTTGTGGGATCTTGGGAAGATGGTTGATCTCAGCTTGTCCCCTCACCTACAGAATGGGAATCATCGTGGTGTCTCTCTGTCATCGTGATCATGGTCTGGGGCCTAGCTGGTCTTTGTGAAGTTAGCATTTCATCTCACTATTCCCCGCTGGTGACTGTTAACTCAATAACAAGAAGTCTGAGGCCTGGTGACCTACACAGGCCAGCAAGCCCATCAGAAGAGCCACACAGAGGCCTCCAGCAGCCCTCGCAAAGCAGAGAGGGCAGTGTGTGAGGCAGAGAGACGCAGGTGCAGGTAGGGAGTGAGAGCAGGCCTGGGAGCCAGTTGCAGCCCTCAGCGCCCACCATTGCCAGCTCAGGTCACTTGGCTGTGATCAACATTGCAGGACAGAGCATTTGCCCGCCCTCTGTGAAGCCCAGGCCTTTGCCTGAGGCACATCTGGACGAATACATGTCCCGGGGAGAAGTCCCACAAAGACAACCCGGAGTGCTTGTGGCCGTAGGGGAACGGCACTCGCAGACAACACACTGCATGGCTGTTGGCAACACAGCCTCCAACGTGCTCAGCCCAGTCCTTTCCTTCTGAGCTTTGGGGCCCAGGAACAGCACTGGGGTGCAGCTTCCCTCTCCCTCTGGTGGTGTTCGGTGCAGGGAGGTGCTGTGGTAGGGGGTGTGGGGAGCACAGGGCACTCCAGAGGAGGCCTCAGAGTGATGAGTGGTTCCTGGTGACACCAGGATGGTAGAGGGCAGGCAGCATTGTGGGGTGTCGGTCTGCAGCAGGGTGTAGGAATGGCTCCCTCCCTGCCCCCTCCACCCACCCCACTTCTCTGCCCTCAGCCTTTGTCATTTTGGCAGAGCAGAGGCGTGGCTTGTGGAGCGCAGCCCGGTGCTGGTCTGCTCTGGTCGGAACACAGGAATGGCAGAGCCATCCTCCCTCTTTCTGGGGCCATCCTGTGGGTCTGCAGCTGCTTCCCATTGCCTTTGTCACCCTAACCTCCTTGCCTCTGGTTCCCCACTTTCCCTTTCTTGGGGTGTTTACCCCCCAATGTTGATGTGACAGGAGTCCTGAGGTTGGGGCACTTGGGTGAAGCAGGACAGGTTCAGGAAGACACAGTTGGCAGCAGCCAGCCACACAAGGGAAGAACAAACAGTCCAGGCCCCTTTGAACCACAGCCCCAAAAGCAAACAGCCTCCAGGATGCAGGCTCGGGAGCGGCGCTAAGCTCCTCCCTACTTCACTGAAGTGTGTGGGTGGAGTGAGCCCAGACTTTGCCTCCGAGTGGTCCTGGGCGAAGTTAGGCTGCAGTCCTTGGAGAGCTGGAATGACTATGACTGTCATTTGGGCAGATACGTGATGACATAGAACCTCGTCTACGACAGAGAAATGGAGTGAGGGTAACTGGAAACGGGTCCTTTGCATCACAAAGTGACATCACTGAACTGAGTTCCATGTCCTGCCCTCTGGCTTCTGAGTTTCCTCCTGGGCCTGTCCCACATGAGGTTTACCTGTGAGGGGCACACGCCACCCGCACACATCCTCACACATTCATGCCCTGCTGTCTCTGACTCACACACACACACACAACACCACCACCAAGGCTGCACCCAGGTCTTGAGGAAGTAGACTCCTGGGGAGTACACAGGTCCCAGAAGCCCTTCCCCAGACCCTGGGACAGTGACCAACACAGGGCCAGGCTACAGGGAGGAGGGGAGGACCACAGGCAGATCCCATCTCAGCCACCCCCCTCCCGCCCCGCACCCAGGGAGTCCTGACCCCAACAGCTCAGATCTCAGGAGGGGCTTCCAGGCTCCAGCCCCCATTCCCAGCTGGTCCTCCAGATTAGGGTCCCACAAGCCCCTCCCCTTTCCAGGCTGAGGATACCCCACCCGCCACACCAGGGCCACACAAGCTCTCAGACCCTGCCCAGCTTGAGCTCGAGGGAGCCCTAACATTGCCTGTTCAGGTGATGTTCCCACCCAGGTATATGGCGCGCTCCAGCCACACTGAAGTGCTGGCCAGCCTCGTGTGATCCTGGGCTCTGCGTGGGACAGCATTGGGATCACCGCCTCAGGGGCCCGGCAGAGGAAGTTCTGCCTTTCTGTCCCAGGACAGGTGTGCCACTGACTCCCCGTAGACCCTTCGGTGCATGTGAGGGAGGCCAGTGCCACATCCCCCCAACCCCCCTTCCCCGGCCCCCTGGGAAGGCGGGCCGAGGGTCCGCGGGGGTCCGCAGGGGTGGAGAGGGAGCTCGCAGGGGTGTGTATGGGGGGGAGAAAGGGTTCCGCGGGAGGGGGGTCCACGACGGGTCCTAGGGGCAGTGGTGGTTGGGGAGGGTTCCTCAGGAGGCACGGGAATCTGAAGTGGGGAGATCCTCAGAGGGAGTATGGTGGGTGGGGAGGGGTTCTGCGTGGGGAGGGGTGGACCGGGGGTGGAGAAAGGGCCCGAGGGGAGTGGCGTGGTGAGTGGGGTGTGGCGGTGAAAAGGGGGTCCGTGAGGGGCGTGGAAAGGGTGCGGCGCCCGCAGGTGAGGCAGGGACGGCGGTGGAAGGAGGGCTTGGGGGCTCGAGGGCTGACTGACAGAGGTACTGCGCGGGAGGCTGAGCGCCCGCAGGTGGAAGGAGGCGGAGGGCGGGCTGGGGCCCCGGGAGAGCGGGAGTCTGGGGGCCGCTCTGGGGAGTGTCGGGGGCGGGGCCTGCGGGCTGACGCGGGACGGGCCGCGCGCCCGGGAGAGGCGGGGTCCTGGTCGGGGAGGGGGGCGGGACTTGAGGGCGGACTGGCAGCGAGGGGGCGTGTCGGGGACGGGCCGGGGCGGGGCTTGAGGACGGACTAGCAGCGGGAGCGGGTCCTGGAGCGGCGGGGCGTTTCGGGGGCGGGGCCTGGGCGGAGCCGGCGGCGCTGTCCGGTGCTGAAGCCGCGGCGGCGCGGAGCGCGGGGAGGAGAGGCGGCCATGGACTGAGCGCCGCCGTCATGGGGCCACCGCTCGCGCCGCTGCTTCTGCTGCTGCTTCTGCTGCCGCCGCTCCTGCCTGCCGCGCCCGCGTCCCTCGCCCGGCCGCTCCCGGGGCTGCTCGGTGAGTGGGAACGGGGTGCGGAGGGGTGTCTGAGGCAAAGAGGACGCCGGGGGACGGGTGTTTGTGAATGGGGGGTTGGGGGAGGGGTTTCTGAGGAAACGGGGGTCGGGAAAGGGGCGCCTCCGTGCGAGAGCGGGAGGGAGCCTGAGGAGATGGGAGTGGGGGAGGGGCGCCTGAGGGAGTGGGGATGGGGGAAGGGGGCGCCCCAGTGCGTGAGGGGGAGGGGTGTCTGAGGAGATGGGTGGGGGAAGGGGTGCCCGAGGGAAAGAAGGGGTTCGAGGGGGCGCCGAGTGAGTGACGTGGCCGCGGGTCCCACGCGTCGCCCCCGCCTCAGTTTCTCCCTCAGCGGCCCTCGTCCCCGCCCGGGTCGCCGGGTCTCTGCCCTTGTTGACGGGCGTGGGTGCGCCCCGCGTGTCCGTGCCGCGTGCTCGGGGGGTGGGGGCATCCAGGCCGGGCCGGCGGCGGCGCGGGAGGGCACGCCGCGGGGCCCCCACCTGCGTTGCCACCGCGAACCAGCCTCCTCCCTCCACGTCAGCCCGGAGGCGCGGGGCCGCGAGCGCCCGCAGCGGCGTGCCTGCCGCCGAGCTGCTGCCCTCCGAGGTGCACGGCGGCCCGGGTCGAGGGGCTTCGGGCCGGCACCCCCGCCGGAGCCCGCCGTGCGCACGCGGCCGGCCGCAGCGGGGGGGACGAGCCCGCCGCCCCTCCCGGTCTCCGGCGGCGCGTCCCCGCCCGGTCCCGGACAGACCCGGGGACGGCGCGCGCTGCGCCCCCGCTCTGGTGTGTCCGCGTCCGCCCCACCCCGGGCCGAGCGCCGCCCCGCGCCGGTCACCGTCGCCCCAGGGGCCAGGCTGCGGGCCGCTCTGCCGGCCTGTCCCCACCGGCCTTCGGCGCCTGTCGCCTCCCGCGAGCTGTTTGCTCAGCTGCCCAGCCGTCGCCCACCAGGTCACACCGGTCAGGGGGCCGCGGGGCCGAGTGTCCCGGGAGGGCGGTTTCTGCGGGCGAGCGGCGCTTGTCCCAGACCCGTCTCTTTCTACGCGACCTCCAGCTCCCAGCGTTCGCCAGCGCCACTCCAGAGGCGGGAGGAGAGAGGTGGCCGGGGGGCAGCGGCCCTCCTACAGAGGGACGTGGGCACAGAGGGGAGAGTCCCCCGACTGCCCGGATGCAGCGGTGGTATTTCGGCTGCAGGCGACGTTGAGTCATGTCACTGAAAAGGGCGCACTTCCCTCTGTTCACCGTGGGCCCCAAGGGAGCCTCTGGGACTCAGCCTTTGCGTGGGACAATGGCAGGGGCCCGGGTGGCCTAAGAACTGACCCCAGGATGCCGGGGACGGGGCCGACCTCCTACATTCCCCGTCCCATTGGAAACGCCCGGCAGCGTCTGCAGATACCGAGTGAGGTCTTCCCTCTAGGGCCGGATGCGGGGTAGCCTCATCCACCTGTGTGAGCTCCCGCCTCCTGCCCACCCAGACCCTCCCCCTGCGCCCCTCGCCCGGGCTGCTGCTGCCGCCGTATCCTCAGAATTAGCTCGCAGTCTCCAGAAAGTGCAGGGGGCCGTGGTCACCCACGAGAGGCCTGAGCTGCTGTCTCTCTGTCTCTCTCTGCCGTCTGAATCTTGTTCCATCACAGTCACACCCACTTTGTTATTCCGAATAGTGATGCATTTGAAAGATGCACCTTAGATCCGGCCCCAGCCTTGTCACTTGTAACCTGTCTGTTTATTCATCCACACTCAGCCCCAGGGTGAGGCCTGCAGAGCCCACTGTGCCCCAGAGACCCAAGCCTTTGCTCCTTGCTGATGCCAAGGTGGTGGGTGGGATGCCCCCGTCTCTCCCTTTCTCCAAGGACACCCTTTCCCCTGTAATCACTTTAGCTTCCTGCCCTTGCACCACCCATGCACCGGTGTGTTTCTGGTGCAAAAGCCTCCCTCACGGCACAGTGTACCGTTATCCGTGACACTATTGTCAGAGCTGGGACCGTTGGGCGATTTTCTTCTCTTCATTTCCTTCGATCCCTGGGTTTGCCTTTGTTTCCTCCCTCTGCCTTTCTCCACGATTTCAGGACATCCTTTTGTTTGGTGCTCAGTACTTTTTCCTCAAATCTGACGTGAGTGTAAGCCCTTTGTCTTTCAGCCGCTCTTCAGTTACTGGGAGGCCCATTTGTGAGCCTGCTCCGGCAGCCCTGCCTTACAGCAGCCACACAAGACCCTCCTCCTTTTGCTAAAGAGGTGCAATTTTTGTGGCCGAAGGTTAGGTACTCAACCTTTTGTGCATGTTTTGCTTGAAGAATCTAAAGTCAGACCTCACCACTGGGCCTGTCTTTGAAGATGGCTGAGTGTTTATTTTCCTCCTTTGTTTTTTGCCTCCTGATTTGCCCACACATATTTTTCATTCACCAGCAAGCTCACACGGGGCTGAGGAGAGAGGAGGAGCAGCAGTCGGCTTCCTTTGTGAACTAGATGGCGTGATGGTTTATTTTTAAATCGAAGCGTCCTTCCTGCCACAGAAGCACAAATGCATCTTTGCTTCTTGGGGTCTGCAGCCCTTGCTGTTCCTTACTGGCTGTGAGGAAAGAGCAGCCTGCCCCACCCCAAAGTGAGTGTGCTGCTTCCTTTCCAAAGCCTGAACCTTTCTCTGCCGTTGTCTCCTGCCGCTTCTCCAGCTCCTTCGCCCTCAGGTGCTCATGTTCCTGTGCAGAAGGACTGGGGCTCATGGAAAACCCTGGGCTTTCAGGAAGGGGAGGCACCCGACATGGGCTCACCCACAGAACCAGATGCATCGGGTGGGACTGTCGTGGCCTCCTGTGTCCAGAGATGGCAGCTGAATGTGTCAGACTCAGGGGAAACGTGTGGGGAATAAAACAGATTTTCAGATGGCCTCCACTCTGTGCCCAGCCGAGCTGAGTCTCAGCATCTTGCAGCTCTGCTTTAAAAGCCCATCTGTTTTCACTCCTGGTCACCCAGATCACCCTCAGTGGTGCCCAGGAGCAGGTGTGGGGGTGTGCTAAATTTGGAAGTCTGCTGTCTACTTTCCTCCGCGGGGCCCCATCGTGCTGGCACATGCTCCAGGAATTCCTGTGCGCTGTGGAATGTGAGGACCTGTTGGGTCCCCATGGAAAAGGGCAAGAGCAGCAGGCGAACCTGCAGTTTGGGCTGAGATGCGAGCCCAAGGCTCCTCACCCTTGAGGGTGTGATTCCATGAATTATTTGGCAACCGTTGATTGTTCTGTGTGATACTTTCTGAATTCTGAATTTATTTATTTCATTGTGTTATTTTTACACACAGTGTTGCCTGGTTCATGAATGCGGTTACTCACCCACTTTGGGAGAGATGGTGTTAGCTGAGTTGTCACTGTGCACAGTTTCCTTAAGAAAGGTCTCCGTTAGCATGACCCCTGGTGAGTTACCATAAAGGGTTAAGCTCTCTTGTGAAAAGCTGGTTGTAACTAAATGTGGCCTGGGCTTGGGTGGCAGGTATTTGACCAGAGAGGTGCAAATATTGGTAGTTTGATATGGAAAGGTGAAAAAAAAAAGCTTAAGAAACGGGCAGAAAGGGTTTCTCACCCAGATGTATCCAGGTGGTCGCTGGCCCAGTGAGGCTCAGCTAACTGAGAACCTATCTTATCTCTTCTGACAAGATGTTCCGTTTCCCGAGAAAGCAGACAGCTGACTTCACGGCAGAGACCCTCCGCGCCACAGAAAAGCACCTGGCAGCTGTTTTCACATTAGTCTAAATTGACCCTTGTAAATGTAGACCCAGCTGGACTTATTTTTTAAAATCTAGGTTGATAGGAGGCCAGAAAACCAGACAAGCACAAAATAATCAACGCAATTTTCTGCTACCTGGAAACAGAATGGAAACAGTTTGTTGAAGAAAGAAGGAAATTTTTTCTCTTAATTTGTGCTATCTCTAACAGCTCTGCCACAGCCACTATTTAAATAAATATCCAGGGCAGGAAATGAGAAGGGGCGTGGTTCTTCTGGAAACACGTCTGCTCACACAGTGAGTGAGTTCTTTGTCTGCTTGTCTGCTCCCGTGGGTAAGTGGGGACTCCAACACTGGTCTACGGAAGTGAACTTCGGACGGAGGTGCTGATGTGTGAAACACACGGCCCATCTGTCTTCCAAACACCACTGTGTGCGTGATGTGAACAGATAAGGAAGCCGTTTGGGGTTTTGCGATGGCCACTTGGTGTTTACTCTTCCTTATGGAGGTGGATTAGAGGGTATTTGACTTATTTTTGTTTTTGTCTGTTTCCTCCAGTCGCACTAACTGTGATTCAGAAAATGCAGGGACATTCCTTGCCTGCGTGTGGTCCTGGGGGGTGTAGGACGAGCTAACAGCTATGAAACAGATTTGTTGATTTATTGCTTTCTCTTTTTAATTTAATTCAAATTATCATTCAGTGAAATGATTTTTTTTCTTTCAGTGTACCGATCTATGTGTGGATTCTGGTGACAGGTGACAGAAGTCCCATCACCCAGCACTGCCTACACCCTCCCTCTGTAGTGACAGCCTGCCTGGTTCTCTGTACCCCACAACCCTGGGAGCTCTCTGGTTACATATGACCCCCCAGAATTGCCTTGACAGGAAAGGCTTTCCATCTCAGTTTCCCAAATGGAAAGGCTCAGCCTGGGACTGAGATTGGGCCCCAGGTCTCTGGCCTTCAGAGTCGGCCTTCTTTTCTGGTGGGTGATTCGGGATGGGGAGGGGTTGGCCCTGTAGGATATGAGTCCCAGCAGAAGGGTTCTCCACAAGAACAGGGCAGTCTGACTCTTGCTATTATAGGGACAGAGGCAATTTCCACTTGTCAAACTGCCTTTCTCTAAGCAGCTTCAGAACCTCTAGGCTCTTTGGTCCTGATTCCAAAAACATTTGGAAATGCTCTTTGACCATAGTTGGGGGTGGTGGTGGTAATTTTTCTGAGTTGGATTTTGTTCTGAGTGTCAGACTTGATTATCTGGTTTACCTCTATGAGGGAATTTTGATGTTCAGAAAAGGGCAACTTGTTTGGGGCAGGAAAGAGGGTACCCCTATAGAAGCTTGACCTGTCTGTAAACACCCTGTTCAGAATGCTTCTGGGTCTCCATCAGATTCTTCCACTCCCCACCGCTGTAGCAATTTTCCATTCTCTAGGGCTCTGTTTCTGTTTTGCTTTTTAGATCTCATGTACTAATACAAATGAAATACTATGGCATTTGTTTTTCTGTGACTTATTTCACTGGGCAAAATACCCTCTAGGTCCATCCATGTTGTGGCAAATGCTAAGATTTCATTTTTTAAAAAAATTATTTATTCTAGCCCTGGCGGGTGTAGCTCAGTGGATTGAGCACGGGCTATGAACCAGGCATCGCAAGTTCGATTGCCAGTCAGGGCACATGCCTAGGTTGCAGGCCATGTCCCCCAGCAACCGCACATTGATGTTTCTCTCCCTCTCTCTCTCTCACTCTCTCTCTCTCTCCTTCCCTCTCTAAAAATAAATAAATAAAATCTTAAAAAAATTATTTATTCTAGCGAAAGGAAGGGAGGGAGAAAGAAAGGGAGAGAAACATCAACATGTGGTTGCCTCTCCAGCGCCCCCTCCTGGGGACCTGGTCTGCAACCCAGGCCTGTGCCCTGACCGGGAACGGAAAGATTCCATTCTTTTTTATGGCTGGGTAATATTCCATTGCACAGATGCAGCACACCTTCTTTATCCGATCGTCTGTTGATGGGGACCTCAGCTGCTTTCACATTTGGGCTATTGTAAATACTGCTGCAGTGAACATAGGGATGCATATATCTTTTTAAATTAGTGTGCTTTTTTTTTCAGGTAAATATCTAGGAGTGAAATACCTGAGTTGTATAGCAGCTTTAGTTTTAATTTTATGAGCAATCCCCGTGCTGATTTCTGTAGTGGTTATGGTAATTTACAATCCCACCAACAATGTTCCAGGGTTCCCTTTTCTTTGCATCCTCACCGACACTTGTTATTTGTTGATTTATTGGTGATAGCCATTCTCAAGAGATGTGAGGTGAAGTCTCATGGTGGCTTTAATTTGCATTTCTCTGATGATTAGTGATGTTGGGCATCTTTTCAAATGTATGTTGGCTATCTGTGTGCCCCCTGCCCATTTTTAAATTGAATTTTTTCGGTGTTAGTTGTATGAGTTCCTTATATAATTTGATTATTAACTCTATCAGATGTCTTATTCATGAATATCTTCTCCCATTCAGTAGGCTGTCTTTTTGTTTCTCTGAAGGTTTCCTTCATTATGTAAAACATTTTGGTTTTATGTAGCCATACTTGCTTATTTCCATCAGATTTTTAAAATGTATTAATATCAATACCAGACTTGTTACAACAAAAAGCCCACATCAAAGCAAGGGATGAAGGAGGGATAACTTTCATAAGAACAATTTTAAGAGTTGGTGCCACCTAAGCTTGACATTTAGAGTGTCAAAGAAGCAAAGGAAGGCTCATTTTAGTCACTTGTTGTTTTTTATGAGACGTGCCGGCATGAAATTTCCCCTCATGTGACGCAGGCATTCTGTGTCACCATGTGTCTCTGAAAGCCCATTTCAGCTTCTGATGCTGTGTCCTACATACAGTACAAAGGATGTGTTTGGAAATGGTTTGTTTGGTGGAAGGAATCTTCAGAAGAAAGGCTGACCTGGTTTCCCGAGGGAGAAGGACTTTATATTAATGGTACAAGTCAAGTCTGGCTCCAACAGCAAAATACAGTCACCTTGCAAATGAACAGAGCGGCCAATAAAATTGGCCATGGGAGGCCAAGGCTTCTTCCATGTGGGTTGTGGCTTTAATCTGGCTGAAAGGACCTGTGATGAACCTGTGGTCCAGCTGGAAGACGGTTCAGTGATATGTGTGTTCTCTGAAGTGGCCGTACTTTAATGGCACCAGACGAGGAGTACCAGGGACGATGTGGCTTCTCAGGGGCTACAGGTACTGGAACCTGGTGAGGAAGCAGCGTGAGTTGTCCTCCACTGGCTTTTACTGAAACATCTGTCAGGATTATCTCTTCCTCAGTTTTTGCCTGAAAACAGGTTGAGGTTGGGACCACCAGACATCATTGAATTTAACTGCTGTGTGAGTGGACAAAGATGTGATTAAAGACAGGCTCGGCTCCGAGGGGCAGGCTCCTGTCCTTGGCACCTGGCCCTCCTGGGGCCTTGTCCCTGCTTCACCAGGGTGCTCAGTCCTGGATGCTATGAAATATTAGTCACCAGAGACAAAAAGAGGATTCCGGCACAGCCAGAAACTACAGGGATCTCCAGAATGTGGTAGGGAGTGAGTGGATGTGGGCCTAGAGCACAAATTAAATGACTTTCCACTTCAGAAATCTTTACAGTTTGCATTTATACTTACTGAAGTTAAGAAAAATGAAAGGACTTCACCTACAATCTCTCTGAATTCACAGCACAGAAAGTGCCAAATTCTTGGCGTTTGTGAAAGGATTGTGTGAGATGGTGGGAGAGTCTTATTTATTATTCCCAGAAGCTCCAGGTTTCTGCATTTAATGTCAGAGGTCAATGCATTTTATGTCGCTGGCCAGACGGGGGGAATATTGTTATTACTTCAAATAATATTACTTTGCTGACTCCAAGTCTTGGCTGAATTTACCATTGAGATTTTTTCAAAAGAATTACCATTAGATTTTAAATAGTAACATCGTTTGTGTTTTTTAAATAAGCATATTTTTTTAAATAGTCCCACTCAACGAGGATGCAGGCTGATCATGCTGTAAGAAGGAGAATAATAAAGGGTGATAGCACTGTCTGGACTTTATTTCTTATCAGCCCCCTGAACACCTGAAAGCCCTTAAATAAAAGAAGTAGGACTTAAATAACAGTCATGCAAATTCTTACACATTTGAGTGGAAAGTGTAATAAAAAGAGATAGTACATACCGTTTGTTAGACACACTCATCACTTTCTTTTAAAATATGTAACATTTGATAAATGCGAAAACCAGAGCACTTTTTTTAGTGTAGCTGGCATGTCTAGGTGGCACAGTGTTTGAGTGTCTGGATTTTTGTTTTGTCACCAAAGTTTGAAAAATATTTGGTGACAGAGATGGGAGGACTTTGTCCTCATATAGAAACACTAAGGACTGCACACAGCACTGGCCGCACGTGAGGCCTGCTTGTCCACCTGGAAACGCAGACCACGTGGCCTCACTGTGAGGCCGCCACCCCAGCAGTGCCCTCCACTCCCAGCCCTGCACCCTCTGTTGGAGTGGAGTGAAGGCAGAGCCAGGGGGACATCATCCACCCCCATGTGGGGCTTCCACACCCACCACTTCCTATGCCTCTCTCCCAGGACTCAGGGGCATGAGGACACCAGGGTGCCACCACACTCTCAGAAAAGTCCACTGTGCTGTAACACTGGTGTGTCAGGGTCCCCAAAGGTCTCACTGACGCCTTCAGCTTCTCTTGCTGTGAGTCCTGGACTCATTCTCAGGGGCTCTGTGTGTGGGCCTGCCAGGACCAGTCCCTCTGCAGGGAAGGGCTCTGCCCTCCAGGTTGCGCCTCACTGGAGTCCAGGCATCAGTACAGTCTGTGCCTTCTGTCCCTTCCTGCTTGTCTGCACATCTCTGTGGGCCCCAATCTGTTCTTACAAAGTGAGTCCTCTGGGCTACAGTTGGAGGGACGATTCTTGTGGGCAGGTTTGAATGCATGAGAATCCCAGGTGCCCTGTGGCCTCCTTGGGGTATGCCAGGTTCCTAAGGGGACAGCTTTGGGGTCTGGACTGAGTGCTCTTTGCTCCCCATAGGTCACCTGTTTCTTCCCAAAGGAATTCCTCTTAGAGGAAGAAAGACAAGGAGAAGCACCTCTTTGCTTTCTTGGCTTTCATAAGGTTCCTTGTGTTCTGTGGACCCTGGACCATTGGTGCGGAACCGGGAGACTCAGGAGCTGAGGGGCGCATATACCCACCCTCACCCTGACCACTGGCTTTGATGTTCCCATGTCCTCATTCTGCTGCTGTTGGTGTGAAGTGTGACTCATGCAGCAGCACGTCCCTCCCCAGAGAAAACCCTGCAGGGATGACTGTGGGGAGGGGTAGTGATGTTGGGGGTCCCATGTGAAGCTCACAGGCTGTGGGGGACATGTTCTGGGGCTTGCTCAGTGAGGACTTCACATTCTCAGCCCCTAATATCCACACCTATGACCTGGAATATGCTTCAGAAAAAAGGCTTTGTGTCAGAGTTCAGTTGAACAGAGAAACCATGATGTCAGAAGCAAAATCATGTAAAGACTTTCATTTCTTGCAAAATCAGTTTGGACTGAGATTCCTTGTCTGGCAGAAGCCTGGCGGGGTCTCTCTATGGAGGGCCTGCTGGTCACTATACAAATCTCTGTGCACATACCTGCCTTTCAGTGGCCACAGCAGGCCCAAGGCCCCTGTTTGCTTTTGCCTTGTTTGGGGCAAGAAGCAAGTCCTTTAGGGGTGCATATCCAGGGAGGGTGATGAAAACACAGAGACTCTTTCACAGGAGTCTCACATGCTTCGAGTCTGAGAAGGAAGAAGCATTCTTTAAATGGAAAAAATATTTTTCAGAATAAAGATTAGATTCTTGGTTTAGTCCCCTAAGAAGTAGGATCTACTTATTTTCTAATCTCTGTAACAACTCCCAGTAGTTGTCTATTCCCAACATATAATGAACTTGGACTTTAATTTATCCTCATCATAGGACATGGGTGCCTACATACACATCCAGTAGCTGAAATGTGTGAGCTATATTGCTGGTGCACATGGAACTTATAAGACGAGCAAATGTCCAGAGAACAGACCAAGGCCTTATCAAAACAACGGTTTGGGGATGAAAAACTTGTTAGTAAAACATATGGAACATGTACAAGGGATAAAAAGAATGTCACTCTTTAGTAATGAAATTAGATTCTGCTTATTTATATGTATGTTGTATCTTTGGGAAGTAAGATGTAGTTCTCAAAGAACATCTTGACTTAGTGCTGTTCTGGTAAGATGCAAATGTGCAGTCCAGCTGAGAATTTGGATATTTATGTTCTTATTCTCCAGAGATTCGGAGGTAGTGGTGTGGATGTCACATTCACTTCAGGGCCCAAGGACACTGCATTACTGACATAGCAGCACGTTAAGTAAGAAGTCTATTGGTGATGTGAAAAGTGGCTCGTTCAATCTAAACTGATGCTGCTAAAGAATGTATGGCACTCGTTTAATGATTTAATGTTTTCCTTAGGAACTCTGAAGGAAAAACAGATGTGCAAGGTAAATTTAAAGAGAAGCACTAAGGAAAAAAAGAATGTTTGAGACCAGTAGAGCTGATCTTACATAAAATGACATCTCACAAAAATTGTATGTGAAACGGATACTAATTCCAAAATTAAAGCCTCACTTTGAGAGATTCTACCCAGGTATGGGTATCCCGTTACCATGTTCCAACTGTTGTACTAGTTCCTCTAGAATATCAAACCGTGGTAGGAGAAATGGCCCACCAGAGATAGGACAGTGGTGATGGAGGTCCACGGTGAGCATCTCATCCTGTTTGAGTAAGGCTGACGGGCTCCTTAGGCCCTTGGACACCAGACAGAAGCAAGAGCCATCTCCTGGAGAAAGGCAGCAGCGTTATAGCATCCAGGTGGTCAGGACAATGGACTGAGCACCTACTGTGTTCCAACTCCTGTAGCAAGCACTGGACATGTACGCATGAACAAGACAGTGTCCCTGCTTTCAAGTTCCTTCCATGCTTTCAGAACCCTCCCTATCTCCAGAACCTTCCCTGCCTCTTGAACCTTCCCTGCCTTCTAGAACTTGTCCTGCCTCGAGAAGCCCACCAGGGCCTTTCTCTCTCCTGTGCATTCCTAGCACTTATACTGTAATGGAATTTTATTAAGGTAATTCACTTAATAACTGCAAAGAACTATTTTCCACGCCGCATCCACTGTTCTTGGTTTGGGAAGCTCGTCTATGTGAAAAGACCTTGGTAAGGACGTACTGCATTTTCATCCCATGGGTATTTATTTTGTTATGCTTCCTAACTTTTGCTGGGAAATGGAAATGGCACCAATGACCTTGGCTTTTACCTTTGGGACCCTTAAGAAATAGATGCTTTTCATTAGATGTGCCAACAAGCATGGACCTTATTAAAAAATAATAACATGCAAAAGCAAAGAACAAATCCCACATCCTGCAGCAGTCAGGATAAATGCAATGAAACAGGGGACTGAGTGCAGGTCCAGCTCCAACACTCACCACAGAAGACCCTTGGGCGTTTGGGAAGGTGTGGCCTGCATTCTGGCCTTCCTCCCCTCCTCCTCCTTCTCCATGGTGTTTGTGAATTTGCAGCTGCTTGGGTGAGAGAAGAAAGCTCTTCCATGAATCCCTAAAAAGATATAAAAGCATCTCGATTTCTGTGCTATGAATTGTTTCCTTAGCCACGAACTACAGTTGACCTCGACCCACCAGCGTGTAAAGTGTTCCATATGCCAGCGTGGAGTGGCTAAAAGGTGACCCCAGCCCTTGCCAAGGGGCAATGAATTCAGGGCCTGCCAGGTTGTTATCTGTTTCTCTGCTCTGTGCTCTGAGCACCTTGTGTTTGGAATTGATGACCTCCGGCTTCTTCTCTGGGCTGGGTCATAAATTACCACTAGGAAAAACAGAAAGTGAAGTGTTTGCGGAAAGGAAACGAGGGTGAGAAGGAAGGGCTCGTGTCTGGATTTGGCACGTTGGGCAGTGTGGGCGGGCGTGAGTACTCAACGGTCTTGTCCTGACAGCACAGACTAGTTTGTGACAGTGGGCAAGCCAAGCCCTCTGGGGCCCATGGTCCAGGCAGGGCGAGGTACCCCCAGAGCTGAAAGCACGTTATTTTGTGGGGGATCTGACATCTGGAGTCGAGAGTTTCCTCTCCTTGGTAACTCATTTTGACTCAGAGTACCCTGTGTTCCCCTGTTCCCTGCGGCAGGGAGTGTTTCTGATATGTGAGGTTCCAGGTGGGTGCAGCAGCCCTGATGTAGGCCTGGCAGAGGAGCAGGGGTTCTGGGACCTGCAGTGGGTGAAGGCAGGGGGGTGGGGGGCAGGGAGACCTGGTTCACGAAGAGTGAAGGCCCGGAGGTGGGGCTCGCTGCACTTTCTGACCCAAAGGAGGAAGGAAACATCACTCTGAGCAGGCACTGCTTGATCTCCAGTCACAGGGCTCACCACTCTCCCCCCAACCACAGTCTCAGCCTGGCACTCTGCATTTTCTGATGGGGATGAGTCTGGAGGTGTGTCAGACTGAGGGTGTGTGCTTGCTGCGGGTAGACTTAGAAGCCCAGGGGAGCAAAGGGGGAGAGGCAGGCAGGGGTGGCAGGATGGCCCCACTGTTGGTGAGCAGGAAGGACAGAGCATCTTCAGAGGGACGAGGCTACCGCGTCCTGTGGAGTTTTGATGGTGAGATGGCCGCTCCTCCAGCAGGAGGATGGAAATGCATTCCTGTTGCATGGCCTTTCCCTTTCTCTCCTGGGCGGGGGTTGTGTTTCTCTCACAGGGATAGCAGGACGTCAGCATCTCTGTGGGCAGTGAGGTTAGGTGGACACATGTGTGCTCTGGCTTACCAGTCCACCCGTGTGCATCTCTGCCCCAGCTGGCAACAAGAAAGGTCGAGTTAGGTCCTCCAGTGTCAGGGAAGCAGATCAGGTGCACCTGGGATTCCCAGCTCTGTGGAGCCCCAAACTCAGCTTCTTTCCAGGTCACTCAGTGACGATCCGGTTCTGAGAATGGGATTCAGCCCACACTTCCTTACAAAGCCTGATTTATAACCTGAAGATCAGTGTCTCGCCTTGGGGGACACACACCCAGCAGTGACCAGTGTGGGTCACTGCCCTGAATCTGGTGAGGGTAGAGCAGACGTGGTGTCCTCAGCGCAGAAGGGATGACCAGCGGCTGGGTTCCATCGGCCACATATATTCACTTTGAAAGATTTTTTTAAAAATTTAAGTCCCTTCAGTTTAATGTTTTTAAAAAACTTTTGCTTATTAATTTTTTAGAGAGAGAGAGGAAAGGTGAGGCAGAGAGAAACATCAACATTTTTGTTTTACTCATTCATGCATTCACTGGTTGCTTCTTGCATGTGTCCTGACCAGCGCTGGAACCCACAGCCTTGGCATGTTGGGACAACACTCTAACCCACTGAGCTACCTGGATATTCTGAGATTATATTCTTTTCTTTTTTGATGTTAGTGATTTTTTCTTTTAAGAGGTGGTTATGATAGCAGATGGCAGGTACATTTTTCTTTAAGGCTTTTTAATTGGAAACATAAACATTTGGCAACCTAGTATAAGTTCCCCCAAATAAAAAAAAAAGGTTACTTGTCTGTGAAATTAAAAAAAATAGAAAGCACTACTTTAATAAATATTTTTAAAGTTTTATTTAGATACAGTTGACATACAGCACTGTATAAGTTTGAGGTGTACAGCATAATGACTTGACTTACATGTATTTTGAAATTATTACCACATAAGTTTAGTTAGCATCCATCATCTCATATAGATACAAAAAGAAGAAAAAAGAAAATAAAAACATTTTTTTTCTTGTGATGAGAATTTTCTTAGCAACTTCCAAATATACCCCTCAGCAGAGTTAGGTATGGTCGTCACAGTGAAGGATTAGTTCTCTGAAGTGTGGCAGGTGAATGAGGTCTGCTCCAGGAGTATTTATTTAAAGGATTTGTGGCAAATCTCACAGTTTTGTGCAATATAAATCAGGCTATGATTGACACCAATATTTGAAGACCTTCTTTCCCTGCAGGTCTCCTGGGTAAATTTGAGAAAAGAAATCTAGTCTAAAAGTTGTTTTTTTTCCTCCCAAACCAAGGACCCCAGAAGGAATCATTTAATGTTCCTACAATATCTGGGAGTAACAGGGGAAAAATGTAAAGAATTTTATCATATTATGAATGACCAAATCATCCACTTCTCTGGACCCCAATTTCCTCACATAAAATGAGAAAATTGAAGTACATATGTTCATAGGTTTATGAACATGTTTTTAATAAGTGACAGTCACCCCCTTTTGCGCACATCTTAGTGGCAATGATGGGTGTCCTAGCAGCACACTGGCCATTTCTGCACCCAGGATGACCACACTGTCCCCACATCCGGGATGGGCATGGCGCCTGCATCCTGGGCTGGAGTCCCCCAAGGGCTCCTGACATTTCTCCACTGCTCCCGGTCTGACTGCTCCCAGCATGGTGCCCACCTCTCATCTCAGTCCTGGAGGGCCGTGTCCCTGCCAGACTCATCCTTCCTCCTGCATTTCCGATCGGTTAATTAACTTGGATTTTAGGTGGCCTGCTTTGGGGGCTGGGCCAGCCCGCATGGCTCTCGGCAGGAACTCGTGCATTTGTCAGATAATGAGGGGCCTGCAGGTCTGCAGAGAGCCCACCCAGGCTCAGCCTTGACATTTCACATCGCCATAATGAAGAGCCTTCCTAAAATAAATGCAGCCTGCATCACATCTAATGTATTCTGCGTGGAGGGTGGAAAACACAGTCGCAGGCTCAGCCCGGCCTCAGCCTGTTTGTCACAGTGACAGGACAGCCTGTCATGAGCTCAGGAGTTTTCTGGCCTAGAAAAGATCTGAAAAAACACCATAAACACCCAGGGAAGCGGAGAGCAAGATTCATTCATTCATTCAGTGGGATGGAAGCCATTTAGCTTCCTTTAATTTTTCATCATTTCTGCAGTTTTACTGTTTGCTAACAGACCCACCATAGAAACAGTGGTGTCGCTCTGGCTGCTGTAGCTCAGGGGACTGAGCATTGGCCTGTGAACTGAAAGGTTGCCGGTTTGATCCCCAGTCAGGGTACATGCCTGAGTTGCTAGCCAGGTTCCGGGTTGGGGTATGGGAGAGGCAACTAATCTCACATCGATGTTTCTCTGCCTCTCTTTCTTGCCCCCCTTCCCCCCTCTCTCTAAAAGTAAATAAATGAAATCTTTAAAAAAAAGTAAAAAACAGTGGTGTCAGGTAACCTTTGATACCAGCAGCTACATCGAGAAGGATGTGGGGCTGTTCTCACCCTCTTCCCCTCCAGAAGAAGATGAAGAAAACCCTTTTTCTCCTTTGGAGACATTTAAATGTGGAAACCCCAGAGCTCAGAAAGTGTCCAGTTTAGCTAGTCCAGGGTCCCCTTGCCTTTGAAGGTCACAGGGAAGGTGGGCCATGGGGTTTTGGGCCTGGAGGGGGGGTCTGTGATGTCACTGCTGGTCTCTTTCTCTTTCTTTTAGAATTTTTAAATTGATTTTTAGAGAGAGAGGAAGGACGAGAGAGAGAAAGAGACATTGATTTGTTGTTCCACCCATCCATGCATTCATTGTTTTTTTTATGGTGTGACCTGACAGAGGCTCAAACTTAGAACCTTGGCACATCAGGATGTTCTAACCAGCTGAGCTACCCAACCAGGGCTGGTGTTCTGTTCTTGGAGCTAATAAGACCTTCTGACAACTGTGGACAAAAGAGTAATTTGGTTGCGCTTCAAAGTCATCACAGCTGCTTTTAATCTCAGGGAGAGGGTTCTGAGGCAGGAAAATGGCTCACAGAGGGACCTACTGGACGCAGAGGCTAGACCCGTGGCTGGTGAGTGGGCTTCACGCCCTGACTGGGAAGTCACTACACCTCCATGCCTCAGCCTTCCTGTCTGTAGCGGGATGGTCACGGCGAGCCTTGCGTCAGATTGTTTCTGTTTACTGTGAGGCACTGTGACATGACAGAGTGGCATCCTTGCCACGTCCATGCCCATGTGTCTGGTCCCAAGGCCCCAGATTCCACTCGAGAGGGACCTGAGTTTGGGCCGTCCATGCACTGAGTCTGAGGGAGGCTGCACTGCTGTGGGCACGGTCACTTCATGCTAGAGCAGGTGGACCCTGCATGAGGTGGAAAGGACCGGGACCAGGGGGGGTCTTGTCTATCTGCAAAGCCCCCCTTCCGTGTGGCTGTAGTTGAAAGTTGCCTGTTCAGCCCTGTTCTAACAGCCTGTGTCATGTAGCCGCAAATATCGCCTGTAAGAACTGTGCTCTGAAAGTCAACCTCCGCAGCAAGTGCACTCAGGGCCTGTCCTCAGACCTGTGCTCGGCACAGGCTCTCCTTATCCTGGGAACCTTGCGGCTTTATGGAGAGGAAGCCTCACGCTTGCCTGTTTCCCCCTCCTTTGCTCCCCACAGTGTGGTCTTCCAAGCTGCGTCTGCATCCCTGGGCCACACAGAATTTGTGGAAAGGCAGCGCCAGGGACAGGGTGTCCCTGTAGTTTCTCCTGAGTGCAGATCCCACTAAGAAGCAAACCTGTGCACAGAGGGACCACGTGGACCCCTGCTTATCCTTGGCCCAATTCTTCTCGGGTTTACTCCACCAAGGCTGCCTTTGTACTCCATGTTCCTGGCTAATTAGGCCACAGGGGCTGTCTTGGGGCTGAAGGGTCGGTGGCCTGCTGGACAAACTGGTCTCTCTGGGCCTTCCCTGACAGCCTCGACCCTGCTCTGTGAACAAATGCCAGGTCCAGACGGAGACAGAGGATGCAGTGGGGGTGGGGGGGTGGGGAGGGGTCCAATAGGTGCTCCCAGGGCACTCAGGGATGGTCAGCATTGGGGCTGGGGACCAGAGCCTGGCTCCCTGCCAATGTACCACCCTGGCGCTGAGTGACACTCATGTGCATGTCTGGTCTCCAAGCCTTGCAGAGTCTCGAGGTGACCGGTGAGGGCACTGGGGGGATTGATGAAGATGAGGGTGGCCCCACTCCCATGCCCTCTTGGTGGGAGTGGGCTCACCTCTCCCTTTTCTAGGAATTTTCCCTATGACCTTCTTGCACACATGTGCAAGGTATGTGTGCAAGAATATTCACTGTTGCATTTGTTTTGTAAGAATACTAGAAATAACTTATATTTTTGTGATAAGACACTGGTTAAATGCATCAGTGCACTCATATCATAGAAGCTGGCAACTATGAAAAATGGGTAGAACAACCTCCAGAGATTTGGTTAATAATACACAGGATTGGCTGTGTGCCTGGCACTGGTCTGAGCCCTGTCTCCGTGTTGTCGTGTTAAGTGCTCACGACAGCCCGGTGATATCGAGACAATTGCGATGCATGTTCCGTAGACTCAGTCAGGGGCTGGGGCTTCTGGACTTGAGTTCTTAACCACTGCGATCAATATGTGCATCTAAAGAATGACCCTAAGGGTAGGTTGTAAACACACACATATATTCTGTAAATGGAAAAGAGCACTCCTTAGACAGTAGGAATCTTTTCAAAGGGCTTGCCATGTTTTCAGAGTTTATTAAGGGATAAGGGGACAGAAGGTGACACTGGGCCGAGAGCCCTTAGGGAGTCTGGGCCCCTCCTATGCCTGAGTCAGGCAGCACTTGCCCTGGTCTCAGACCTCCATTTGCAGAAGGGCTGTGGGCCTGTGCTGATGAGGGTGCCCCAGTATCCCAGTTGGGGGCGGGCCATATCCGGCATGCCTATCTGAGCTGCTGGGAACAGCTGAATGCTGTGTGATTAGCTCCATTTGGAGAAGTGTTCATTGTGATGAAGCCGCATTTTCAAGGTTTTATAGGCCAGTTTCCCAGCTTGCACCAGCTGGGTGCTGGCAAGGCCTCGCCCAGACTTCAGGTTAGGAAACATTACAGCCAATTTGCAAACTGTTGTATGAATAAGACTTGCATTTTGTTATGCTTTCAGTTCTTCCTGTGCGCCCTGCCCATCTCATTCCATCCGTCTTGGGTCGAACTTCAAGCCAAAGCTTTTGGTGACTGTTAATGCTGGCCAATCAGTCATGGTGCTGCCCTGCCCCTCCCCTCCCCCAGGGCCTCAGCGGCGAGTCTGAGTCTTGCTTTGGTGGCAGGGGTTCCAGCTCTCAGGTCCCTGTGCCAGCACAAGGCAGCGGGGCTCTCCGTGCGTGATGGTCTGGCTATGCAGGCGGTGCATCTGCAGCTGGGTGATGGGCTCTCTGTCCCAGGGAGCCTTTGCTGTGGGAAGTCCTGAGCTACCAGCCTCTGTCATGCGCTGATGCTGGGTAATGGGGACCCAGTCTGCGACTTTGAAGGACCTGGACTCAGTATAAAGCAGACTTTTAATGTCTTCAAATTGGTCTTTAGTTAATGCACCTCTGTCCGCACGTGAGCAGTTGAGTTGGGTCCCATTATGTTTTGGCACAGGCCCCGGCAGCATCCATCACAGCATCGATCCCATACTGCCTGCTGCAAGCCTCGCAGCCCTGTAACTGTGAGGCTGGCGGTACAACAGGAGGCGCGCTGCATGAATTATTAAGGCCAGTGGTAATTGAAGAGCTTCCCTCTCGTGGTATATTGCTCGGCACATCCCTCTTCTTCAGGCCTCCCAAGCAAGTGTGCAGGGTGTTCATGTGAGGATCAGTGGTGTGCTTTTAAGTGCTAAATGGACTATTAATAATAGGGAACTTTAACTCAACGCTGACTTTATTTGTGGGAGGTGGAGGGGTGGTGTTTAATGCAGACAGGCTCTGGGCATCTCAGCATTGACTTGACTGTTATTTGCTACGGTGGTTGCTGTTGATTCGCTGACCACATCTCAGTGGGGCTGTCTGCCCCTCTCCCCAACTCAGAAGATGCATACTGGCCATCTTTAGAGCTAGGAGGACACTTGTTCGCTGGCCTTGGTGCTGATCCACTCGGCACCTGGGGGAGAAGTTTCTGCAGTCAAGGGTCTCGCCCTTGTGGAAATGTCTAAAGGGGCTCTCCTGAGCAACTCTCTCAGTGACCTCGGTCATCCAGCCTGTGGAGTTCCAGCCATGTGTTGCAGCAGCAAGCTGATGGGATTTCAGGAGCAACATGCTTGTCCTGGGGCTGTCTGCCTGTGAGAAGCTCTTGTCTGCCACAGGGACTCTCCAAGATGTGACTGAGTCAGGATGGGGCGGGAAGGCATCTTAAAATGCAAATTTTGAGTCAGGTTCAGACCCTTGGCTCTGCATTTCTGGGGCCATACTTAAAAGCAGGGTCTGAATCAGCATGAGGGGCTAAGCTATAAACCCTCTGTTGGAGAAAAGGGAAAAGTTTCAGCTTGCATTCAAAGGAAAAAATGAGGTAGCTTGCTGGTATGTGTGCAAGTGTGCTGGTGTGTGTGTAAGACTATTTAGTCTTTAAAGTCTCTTGTATTTGAAGAAAATGTGCAGGTATTGGAGGTTGCCCACAGTCAATAGGAGTGGACGTTTTCCCGAGTTACAAGGGAAGGGTCTTGCTGGGAGCCCCTCCCCCAGGAGCTGTCACAGGCACACCTGGGACCATGTGCTTTTCTATAGTGAGAGGTACTACAAGTCAGTAAGTTAGAAAAAAACCCTAAGTGTTAATCAGATTGTTGGGTCATTACTTCCAGAACTGTTGGGAAGTTCTGGCTTCCAGGAACTATGGGAATGTTTAACAAGTGCCCTGATCCACTTAATCTTCTGAATTTTTGAGATTTATTCATTTGGTCAAGTTTACAAAGGTGGGAAGTTTGGTAAAATGAGAGCCCAGGGCTCCCAGGCCTGGCCCTGTGTTTCTGGAGAGCTGCCCCCATGCAGACAGTTTAGTCCCTGAACCAAGGAGCTTTCCTGGCGTGGATGGACCACATTCGTAGTTACTTGCCCTGTGGGAGGAGGCAGTCAGGCAGCTGACTTCTAAGGATATTCAAGTGAAGTTTCCATTTATTTTTTTGGCCAATCAGGTTACTTTTGGCTCTGACTTCCAGGATGACAGAGTTTGTGTTGTTGGTTTCTGTTCTCGAAGAGCTCCACATGAAGAGCTGTGTCCTCTCTGGCCGAACATGGTGGCTTCCTACCCGAAGGTGAGGCAAGTGGGTGTCCCTGCATCCTAAGGTCACTCTCAGGTTTAGACGGTGGAATGCTATCCCAAGCGTGTACATTGGAGGTCGGTGGTCGCCCTGGTGAGGGCAAGATGTGCCCTAGGAGGGGAGCACCTGTGGTGCCTGTTTCTACAGGTGAAGGGAGAAGCTCAGAGAGGGCTTTGCAGGTCGGCAAGGGGAACAAGGTGGGGCTTCAGGCACCAGGAACATTAATTTCACATAATCGATGTCCTGCCCCTCAAGGCTTCACCACCTCTCTGTGCACCACGGAAGAGCTGGTGCCAGCCTGTGGGCGGGGCAGGGTGCGGAGGGGGCCCCAGGAGCCCCTGCAGAGTCAGACCCTCTCCCACCTGACTGGTCCTCTGAGCTCCCCTCTAAGTCCTGTTCTCCATCAACAGGGTGGTGACTTCTCAGGAGTCTCCTTGTGTGTCCTTTGTCACCACTGTTCCTGCAGGTGGTGGGGGCATGTGTGAGAGGAGGCCTGCAGGGCTTCCTCGGGGTTGCTGTCGGGATGGGGCGGCTGGGCTGAGTGCTTCCTCAGAGACATGGTTTGATGCCTTTAGCATTTCACAGGTGAGCAAGCAGGGACCTACCTGGGACTCAAGTACCAGGTCCCAAAGCCAACCAGGGGCAGGAGCAGTTCTCATGCCTGGCTGGTGCCGTCACCACACAATTTATCTGTCTAATCTCGACGCTTCTGGGAGGAAAAGTGGTGCTATTCATGATTTTGCCAGGCCCAACAGGGCTGACCTGTGCCCACTCCCTGCCACTTGAGTGGGGGTGGCGGCTTCCCTTGGAAAGGAAGGCACTCCCTCAGACCACAGGAGTCCTTCAAGTCCGTGAGATAACAGTTTATAAAGCAGGAGAGAAGCAGGCCACGCTTTGCCGACAGATTGGGTGACGGGTGAACTCCGAATTTCAGGGATAGGTCCTGCGGTTTGGTTCACCTTGCTCCAAGACCACATCTGTCACAGAGCTCCAAAGAATCCATTGTTTTATTTAGCATTTTATTGACAAGAAGAGGCATCCCAGGAACAAAGCCCAGAGAAGGCAGGCGCTTGTTGGGAGCCACACAAGACCTAGGGGTACGACCACACTTGCTGGGATTTGGGCTGTCCCCCTGGGCTAGTTGACCACTCCGGCAGCCTGCCTGGGCTGGAGTGGCTGACCAGAAGAAAGGTACTATTCTTACGGGAATGCTGTCTCAGTCATGGCCACTGGAGCACCTCCAGGAGGTCTGGCGTAATCCCAGGGCTGAGCCTGGCACTCTGAGGCTGCCTGCCCAGTGGAAACCCTGGCCCATTGTGGCCGGTGGGGCTGCAACAGAGCCCGGGGACTGAGGAGTTGGCTGAGTTCCCTAATTCTCAGCTGATACAAGACCCTCAGAGGTTTTGTAGGAAGGGAATAAAAGCAGGGTCAAGAAGAAGACTGGAATTACCTCTGAAACCCCACGTTTGTGGCTCCCCTTCCTGCATACCTGGGTATCTGGATGTCAAAGACAGAAGATGCAGTCCCTGCTCTCAGGGAGCCCAATTGTCCTGACCCGCCGAGTTTCATCGTCCTGTGTCTTGTCTGTGCTACATTCACCCCTCCCAAGTTCAGGGGCTGCCTCTGTTCACAGGGTCTCCCTGCTGGTGCCCTTCTCCTGGCTTCAGTGGCTCTGAATGAGGAACCCCTGTGCACTGACTCCTGGTAACGTTCCAACTTGGCTGAGTCAGGTCCCGACCTCTGTGTCCTGGGGCTCAGGGTGAGGGTGGCCTGGATCCTCTGTCTGAATCTGACTCTGTCCTTACCCAGCAGCACGTTTGTGCATTATCTGGAATTCTGTTTCCTGTAGTTTGAGAGGGTGTTTGTTTAACTAAGGGGTGTGCTCCGAGCTCAGCCTCAGAAGCAGCCAATATCGGGGGTGCCGTGTCCTCCCTCCCTTCCTCCCCCCACGTGGGTGAGAGTGGCAGTGTCCATGAACGAGGTGGGTCTGTGTGTAGAGGGGTCAGGAGGGTCTGTCTGAACTGCCTGTGGACACAGCTGCTCTCAGCCCACCACTGCGTCTTCAGGAGTTTCCACGAAGGACGTGGATGACAGTGGCATTTTCCAGGGGCTATGCCTTCATGTATCGGTTGGACCGCTTCCTCAGGATGACATTGGAGCCTCAATGGCCAAGCTAGTTGGGGTAGGGTCTGGAATCTGGGTCAGCCGGTGACAGAGGGGCCTTGTGGGGGTCCCTGGGGTCCACAGGAGATGGAGCAGGAAGCAGCCCATGTCTAGGGTGTAACAAGGAGAGCCTCCTGGAACCCAAGGACCATGAGAAGGCACCTAATTTTGTTCATTTTTAACCACCGTCCTGTGGCTGTGCTGTCATCAGAATCCCTTGGTAGCCTGTGTGCCCTACGTTGATGTGGATGAGGGTGGCGGGCCTTCCTCCCGGCCCGCACAGTGCGCACCCACACGGGGCCTGCCTGTGGGGCGGGCAGGGAAGTGGCTGCCTGGCTGCTCCCGGTCTCGGATTTGGCTCGATGCTGTCGTGGTAACTGACACCAGGCTCCTGTTTGGTGCCCTCTGGGTTTCCTTCTCTGGGAGTCTATAGATCTGTTGGCCTTTGCGAATCCACTGCCCTTGCATTATTTACGGAGGAATTGGATCCACAGAGAGAAATCTCCTGGGGAAGGAGGAACAAGTGTTCTGTTTTGTGTCTCTGCTTTCCGAGTGCACACATGATTCTAAACTCAATTTTTATGCAGGGACCAGACGCCAACTCCAGGGGCACCACAGCAGGGACTGGTCTGGGTGTCCTGGGTGACCCTTGGCCTCTCTCGTCCGGGTGCTGCTGAAGCCCAGGGTGCACTCATGCAGCCACAGGTTGGCCCAGCATCCCTCCTTCACTCCGTCCCCGCTGGGCCCGGGTCTGGCTGACCGCTTGGATGGCTTAATAGGACAGGTCCCTGGCCAGTGTCAGGGACCCATTCAGAGATCAAGGAAGCCCCTCTGAGGGGCCCTGGTCTCCCAGAAAAGTAAGCAAAAGGAAATCAGTGGCAAGAATAGTTGACCTTCCAAGTTCCTGGGTTGGACACCCTGTGCTGATGTGTGGTGAGTGGGATGAAGGGTCCCTCAGGGACGGGGAGCAGACATGATGGCAGTGCCATGGAGTTCCAGGGGCTGCTCAGCTGCCTGGACATCATACCTTCTCTTAATTCCACCAGCTGTGGCTTTGCCTGGACGAAGCCACAAGAGATGCCTGGTTTACCTTCCAGCCCAGCCAGCAGTGACCCTCCTTGGCCCCGACACTGCACCAATGGCGGGGACCCTGGGGAGTGCAGTGATGATGGGGTCATGGTCTTACAAGACACACGTGAGTCCTCAAGCCCTCCCGCTTCCTAGCTGCTGCCACTAGGGCAACAGGCCCTTTAGTTGGGGCCAGTGGCTAGAGCTCCTATCCAAGGTGATTCCTCTCGACTTGGTCCTTTGAGCACCAAAGGGATAACTCATCTCTTATTATTCAGGGACAGAGGCTGCTTTCAGACAGACACACGGAAGGCAGCCAGCTGGATGCGCCTCCAAAGGCATTTGTGTGTTGCTGGCAGTGATTTACTAAAAGGTCAAAGTTGTGGTCCGAGTTCCTGCCGTAGGGACTTCCCATCTCTGGGGCAGGAGGAAATGTCAGGGTCCCGGAAAGCACTCTCTATGTTGCATCGGTGCTGACACCTCTGTACCTTTCACCCAAGCAGGTGACTTTAATGACTGAGACTCCCATTGCTTTCTCTGCCCCTGGAGGACACAGCCAGTTTCCCAATCCTCCTTTTCTGTCACTGTGCTCCTTTGATGCCTGAAAGTCCCCTTAAAGCAGTAGGCAGGTTGGACATGAGTCTGTAGCCACACTATTGACTGGTTCTGGTTTGCTGGAGGGACTGTCACAGGGTGATGGTGAGGGGCTCTTTGACAGGACAGCGATTCTTGCAGGAGTGCATGGCTGATGTCGCAGCTTCCTCAGACGTATGTGGGGAATGCAGGGCTACCCCGTGGGGCTGGGAAGAGTAAGCACAATGAATGTGGTAGGACAGCTTGCATACTGGAGGCCCTTGGTGGGCTGCAATGATCACTGTCATATTGCTCACCTCCTGAGTCACTTGAGGTCAGTTACCAGCTGCTTAAGGTCAAACATTTTGACAATGCAGATGCTCCAATTAAAATGTAAATGTTTCACTGACAAAGGTTTCACAGTTATGTCTTAAAAGCAAAGTTAACTCCGAGCTTCCTGGCACCCAAAGCAGAAAGAAAAAGTCAAATTACACATGAAAGGAAGCATTGCAAGAAAGTGGACACGCTCCTGTGTCTGGGCAGAGGCCCTGGACATGTGAAAAACTGTTTCTGGAACTGCGCGGGGGAAGTGCACCCACCTGCTCCAAAGAGGACACACCAGCCTCACAGTGAGCGTGTGGAGGGTGAGGCCCAGCCCCAGGGTCTTGCTCCTTCAGCAGATGGTCCCCAGCTCACCTGGCTCAGGTGTACAAGTAAGTTTGCCCCGAGTTTGGTCTGTAGCCTTTGCAAGAAATGGTTGCTACATGACATCTTGTAAACTCTGAGAGTCTTAAAGGGAAAATGGGACATGAGAAGGTGCCGGGGTGTCAGCAGTCTGGAGCAGGTCACTCTCTCCATAATTGTGGCCCGTGTGTCCCCACTCCAGGGTCTCACTCACATCTACACTTCTGTGAACTGGCTCAGAGGTTCTGCAAGCAGTGCCGTGGGTGATCGCATCTGTCTGGGGAGGGTGCAGAAAAGAGGAAGAAGTGATGCAGAGAGTTTGCTTGGCAGCGGGGCTTATGTGGGAATGGGAGGCCTTCACGCGTTATGTGTTTCCTGACAAGGAATCAGCCAGTGGCTGCACCTGCCGCCTCCTTGTACCACTGTGGCCCCAGCTGGGCGCTGGCTGGTGTGCTGGCAGGAGCCTGGAGATGCTGAATGGAACCATGTGCACCCCCTGCTTGGTATGCCTTCTGGAAGCATCCTCTTGGCGAGGTCCCTGTGATGGGACGAAACCCAGACAGGAAGAAGGATGTTTTCATTCATGTTTACTTGTCTGGCTGCCCCTCCATGTTGCTCAGATGAATAGAGAGTTAAGTACAGAAATTTGGGGAGTTCAATTATTCCTATTAATTTTTTAAAGGATGGACAGATAAATTTAAAAATTAAGTATAAGTTAAAAAAGCTGATGGATGATAAGAAAGGCTTCTTGCATCCTGACTGGTACGGCTCAGTGGGTTGGGCATTGTTCTCCAAAATGAAAGGTTACCGGTTCTATTGCCAATCAAGACAAGTGCCTGGGTTGTGGGTTCAGTTCCTAGTTGGGGCATGCACAAGAGACAGTTGATTGCTGTTTCTCTCCCTCTCTTTCTCCCTCCCTTCTCTCTCTAAATATAAATAAATATATTCTTTTAAAGAACTGCTTCTTGCTCTGGCAGATGGACAAGGGACAAGTGTGTGGAGGAAATGGCTACCCAGCCATTGACAAACAGCTGCATGGGGGATATGGGGGGTGCTCTGTGTCTTTGAAGGGGCCAGTGGAGGGGTTGGGGCATCTCCTCATCTGGGGCTTGTTATTTTTCTGGGCAGGTTTGTGGGGAGGAGGGAGCTCCAGTTTCGATCTCTGCACAGCCCTACCCTTCAAGTGCCAGGCTCAAGCAGCCCCTGGTCTTCTCTTTAAACCAAAGAAAACGCCAGCTGCGGCCACAGCCGCCTCTTCCAGGTGTGGGGAGTGAAGTCAGTAGGCTGTGCTGGGGAGGGAGCCTAGAGTCCGGGGAGCATGGGCTGCAGCGGGTGACAAGGGCCCGTGGTGAGAGGACAGCTGTGCTCCTGGCAGAGAAAGGGTCCAGATAAATCACCGGGACAGTCCACACACCTGACTGTGCTCTTGGCCGAGGACCGGGAAGCTGTTAGCGAGGAAGTGAAATTGGCTGTTCGAACTGAGGATCAGGTGAAGGACACCAGAGCCCTGCCCTGGAGGAAGTCCAGGTGCTTTCTGTCTGACGAACCTGCGGCAGTCACCGACAGGTGGGGCACGCGAGGCTGTCCCCTTCCTCTGGTGCGCTCTGGGCGCTGAGTAGGGCTCAGCATACGTGAGTAAAATGCAGTTTCGGATAACACAGCACCATCACATTTATATCTACATGTCCCAAAGTGCAAAAATTGTCATTTCAAATGTTCTGCCATCTTGGCAGGAGTTAAAAATGTTTTCTTTTTATTTTTAGATGATGCAGTTACCCTCAATCCTGTCTTTTCACCACATACCAGGCATTTTTAGTTACTGTAGAAGGGAAACAAAACAAAGCACCCTGAGCTATATGAGGCATGTGGACCTTAGAGGGTTATGTGAAACAGCCCTCAGTGAGAGTACAGTCTGCTTCTCCACCCCCTTCCCGCGTGGCCGCTGCAGGCTGCCAGGGTGCCGGGCTGGGCCTGAGAGCAGCCCCGTGAAGCCTCAGCCTTCCCTGCTTGAGCTGTTATCTGTTAGCTGAAAAGCAACAGAGTGGTTGTTCACACATGTCAGCATTGCATACCACATAATTTTAAAGGTTTTCATCCTTAATACTTGACGAACTGAGGAAAACTAATATTAGAAGAAGAAAGGCGAGAAGGGATCCCGACAAACAGAGGTCGTGTCGTGCTGGCAGACAGGAGGGCTGGCGGCTGCCGTTCCTCCACAGCTTCAGAGGAGTTGCTGTAGGCCCTGTCTCTGGGCTTCGGTCCCCACCCATGGTGACACGCCACAGAGCCAGGAGACCACCTGCCCCGCTAGTCTGTGTGTGGCTTTCTGACGTCCCATGTGCGAGTGAGAAGGCAGTAAGAAATACAAAAATAAGGGTGCTGGTTTCTCGGCATGGGTGGAAAACCTGGAAAACGTACCCAGTTGTTTTTTTTTTAAAGATGGTGACTGAAGCTAGGCAGACACATTTTTGTCTCCTGATCTTCCTTGGGGATCTATTTGATAACTATATATAAATGTTAGTTATTAGCATGTTAATTTGTGTTTTGTAAATGAGTGCTTCTAATAAAGCACATTTGTGGTCTGAAGTAGGTTAGCCAGGTTTGCTTCATGAATTGGCTGAACCGGCCATAATTCAGCGGCAGGTCTCAGTCACACCGAGTTCATGCAAGTGCCCTCCCTGCACACGAATAGGCTTCACTGTCTCTCCCCCACGTTGGCGGCCCTTCCCCTTCCACGCTCCTCCTATGAGCCCCACAGTCCTTTTCTGATTCTCAGCTGCCGCAAGCTTTAGCAAGTATTTTGATTTTCTTCTATTCACCTAGCCAAATTGCAAAAGAATTAACTAATGCTCATGGCTTGGTAGAATTCGAGCCAGATTTTGCACAGAGCTCATGAAATGGCAGCCAGATGGCCGTGGAACCTGAGTATTTACTCCTGGGAACCGAGGCAGGTTTTCCGTCGTGATGCTGTTTTGTATGTCTGCTCACCTGGCTGGGGGCCCGATGCCTCTATCTGTGGGAGTGTCACTCAGGCCCAGGACAGACGGACGCTGAGAGCAGGGCTCTCCAAGCCTTGGGTGGCAATGTCTGGAGCAGGACTGGGCAGTTACCCACTAGAGTAACTCCCCAGAGTTCTCAGAAGGATGACAGCTCCAGCCATCACTCTGTGCAGTAGATTTCAGCTGGGCCCCGAGAGGCCAGGGCATGTCACTTTGACACTTGTAACAAAAAACTTATACTGTGCCTTCAAGAGGAAAGGCAGAAAAACTGAGGTAAGAAGTACCAGAGTGCCGGGCACTCTGACAGTAGCGATTACTTAGGTATTTTATGGCCACAGGATCAGGATCCGACCTGGGTTCGAATCCCAGCATCAAATACTGGCTGTGCAGTTTTGAGGTAGATCACCTAACCTCTCTGGGCTTCAGTTTTCCTTCTCTGTAAGATGGGGATTTCTGTCCTACAGGTTGTTGGGAGCCTTATGTAAGGTCATTTATGGAAAGCACTCTTGTGGTTGGACCTCAGTGAACACTGATGAATGGGACGTGTTGTCACCAGATGTCAGGTGACCAAAACTGAATGTATAACACTATGGATAGATTTGAGCCTGGAACACTTGCTCGGTTTTTCCAAACTGAAGGGAAAACTCATGGGATTGAAGGGTGGAGGAGGCGTCAGTGGCAGGTAGAAGTTTGCATCCTCAGTGTGCCTGGGAGAAGAAGGTCCGAGATGACCACATCACTGCTCCACAGTGCCAGGGTTCGGGGGCCATCTCTGTTCCAGATGATGCATGGTGATGCTCAGATGTCCTGAGTGCTGCGGTTGCTGGCCCTCCTGAGGGTAAGGGTGGACCATGGCACAAGCCCTCCCGCTCCTGGATGAAGGAGGGGCATAGCTGGGGCTCCTCCTCCCCCACTGAGGCCCACTCTGCAAACAGCATCTCAGCCCCAGGCACTCTTGGCTTGCAGCCGTTTCTCCAGTCAGAACACCAGCCGATGGGTGTTCTGTGTGTGGGTGATGTCATTGACTCAGGCATGGAAGGGCCTCCGCGGGGAGACAGCAGGCAACAGTGAAGAGGACTGAGTCTTGGGACCAGTGAAGAGACAGAGAGAAGGCAGGCACCACGCCAGCTGGGGCAAGGTGATGATGCAGCCAGGCTGTGAGCATTCCCTGACCACGGAGGACACAGAGTGGCCGTGATGCAGCAGCTACACCTGGGCCTGGTCCCAACCAGCCAAACTCAAATCCGGATCTTTTCCAGGGGATGGCTCAGCAGTGAACTTGCCCAGGTGCTCGGGGCAGATGATGCAGACAGACAGAGATGGGCTCTGTATATACAGACAGATGGAGATGGGCTCTACAGGGACAGGCTGACAGACAGATGGGTGTGCCTTGGACCCAGGACTGAAGGAGCGTCCTCATCTAGTCAAACCGTCACATCTACAAAATCAATCACATCTATTAATTGAAACAGATATGTGTGAATCGCGTTAGACACCTGGAAGCTGCTAGAATCATAAAACATGGAACACTGTGCTTGTTCTTGGAAACTTGCAATTATACCCTAATTGGTAATGCAAACACATGGAACAATTAGACACAGATTTGAGATTGTCCATTAGTGGATTTCCACAGGCTGACTTCAGCCCAGCAATTAGACAAGTTGCTAGGAGGGAAACCACTGAAAATAAATGTTTATAATTGTGCTCTCAATTATCTGGTAAACAAAAGAAGATCTTGGAAACAGTTTCAAAATGAGATGCAGTTCACAGACCTGGCTGTGTGCTTTGTGAAGCACGTACAGAAGGCAGCTTGCACAGGGCTCCCTAAAATATTAACACTGATTCTAGAGCTGCCTATGCTGTGTGTTTTTAGCTGCTGTCCAAAGCAACTTCTCCGTCACCCCATGGTGAGCATGTAGTCCCCACGTCGGTTTACCCATTGCAGCACTGGGGAAGCCAGTTTGCTTCTAAGACTGGAATAAATAAATTATGAGTGAAACTCATATTTTCTCTCACCAGCTATAAAATGATAGCTTTTTGGCATTTTTAAAAGCAATTCTCCTGCTAGAATTTGAAAAAAAAAAAACTAATTAAACTTATGAGATCAAAATGGACCTAGCAAATGTTATAAGGAAAGGAACATTCATTAAGAAAACAGTAGAGATAGTCATTTATCAGAAAGCTAAATAAGAGCTAAGCTGAGAGTGCTGGCAAGGTGAACTGGCAATATAAGGGCAACAGAGCCTGATGTTCACATTTCTTTGCAAGAAACAGAGTTTGGCAGAGGAGCCCCGAGTCCCTTGTTGCTTTTCGGGTGAGATGAGGCCTGTGTTCTCTGTCCGTTCTCCCGTCCTGCTCGTGCTAATGCCAGTGTGTGCATCCTGTTATCCAGCCCCTGGTCCCCTGGCGGTGGGACCCTGCAGGCACTGAGGAGGAGGGAGAACCTCTGGGGTTTCTGTCTGTGGCTCGCCCCCTGCGCTGATGTTCCAGCTGGCCCTGTCCCCTGGGTCTCACTGTGTGACTGAGTCCTTTCATCTGCTGGGGCCTCATATGCTAGCAGCCCCTTGCTGCCAACCTGGAGCTCCCACACAGACCCCTCAGTTCTACAGCCCCCATATACACCCTGTGTCCAGTCCCCCTGCCCAGCTTACAGACAGCCACCTTCCTGCTGTGTCCTCAGTTGGTGTCGAGGGAGGAAGCAAGCCCTCTGGTCTCTTACAAGGAAGGGCACAGACCCTATTACGAGGGCTCCACCCCCATAAACTGATGAGTTCCCAAAGGCTCCATCTCCTAACACCACCCCCAGGGTGAAGGATTCAATACGCGAATTTTCAGGGACACAAGCCTGCTGTCCACTGCACCGTCTGCCTGTGTCCCTGGCTGACATAACATTTGTTTAGTTCTGTCCTGTGTTCCTTCTTCAGTGATGGTGGATCTGGAAGTCCTTCAGGAGTCGGCTGCCCAGTCTGGTCTGACACACACCCGGTGCGGAGCAAAGGTCACCCAAGTTTCTTCCTATTGTTTATTTTCTGGAAAAATGGCAGCAACATTATGAACCCAACAAAAGTCTCTGATCTCAAATCTTCCGTTTAGTTGACCATGCCTCTGCTCACCAGCCCTGTCTGGACTCTGAGCTGCAGTGAAGACTTCCAGCAGATCTGAAAGACCATCTCAGATGTTTTTATTTTAGTTTTCAAGTTCTCAAATTTCTTCATTATTTTAATTTTGGGTGGATCAATGAAATTTTGGCCATTGCGTCACCAATAATGACAACAAAACTTGATTTGGGGCTGGTAGGGTGTATAGTTGTTTCAGAAGGTCCTAACCTTTTAGATATGAGCCAAAATCTTATTTTCCTTACATTACTTATTTTTGAAGTATTTTCTGATATACAAAGGACACGGGCTCAGTGTGCGAAAGGTATACATTCTAAAGAATGAGGAAGAGACAACCAACCACCAAGTATAGCTGCTGTATGAAGATTTGCTGTATTTCTTTCCAGTCTTTTTTGAATACCCGATTAAAACAAAACATGAGTGAGGACATACTCGACATATAAGCTGTATCCTTCTCTTTTCATTTTGCTTTGTGTAAGCAACTTACCAGTAATTAAAAAACCTTCTAAGCCTTCTTTTTCATGGTTGCCTAATGACTGTTTTCATATGTTTTGAATAAATAACCACTCAAATGCCCCGAGGAGTCAGCTATGCCATAATCTGATCCCCAGGGAAGCCCCAGTTGCTCCTTTGGTTCCTCTCCTTTCAATGTGCATTTGACAGTTCAGCTGCAGAAGGCAAGATTCAGATGCAGTGACATGTGGGGAGAAAGGCCACAGCATAGATGCACAGCCAGGCACATCTCCAGCCTCCCCCTCGATCCCAGGAGGTAGGTGCTGTCCAATCCCCACTTTACGGGAAGGAAGATCAAGACTCAGGGTACATAACTTGCCCATGTTCTCACAGCTACACGGGCTGGAGCAGGGATGTGAATCAGGTGTGTTTAGTACAAAGCCTCAGGCTCCCCACTGTACTGTGTTGCCAAGAGTATCAGAGACCAAAGCTGCTCTTTTTCCTCTTTGACAACAATGTGGAAGGAACATGGTATGTCTTTGCTGCAGGGTAACGTGGAGCTTAAACACTCACTTACATTATATGAGTAAGAGCTATAGGAAAGGAAACCCAGGAACCTGGCCTTTCCAGTGGGGAAGTCTTTCTGGTGATAATGCGGGAAGGAGAGCAGCTTTGGGGCTGGCCAAGGACCGGAGATCATAAGGGTGCCATGTGGGGTGCTCAGCTCTGCTAAACACGGATGCTCTTTCTGTCCTGACTAAGTCCTCGAGGCAGAGCCCTCTGTGCCTCACCTGCTCTCCCCCCGCCGTGCCCCTCCCCCTGCCGTGCAGTGCAGGGGGCAAATGTGCTGTGTTGTGGGTCTTGCAGCTTGTCTTTGCTGACCAGCTGCCTGGAACCGTGAGGAATGTCTTGTACTCAGAGAATTTATGGCACCAATGAGAAAAACATCCCCTAGGGAGGGTGACCAGGGACGTTAGGCAGTGACTTAGCTTTGGCCTGCAAGGCAAGGCCTGACTTGGCAGAGCAGTGTGCCCTAGGAAGGGCCGTGGTGGACAGGCTGAGCAACGATGGTCCTTCACCAGAGACCGGGAGTGGGGAGCAGGAGGAGTCCTCAGGAGGCACTATGGGAGTGAGGGGCAGGATGGCGGAACTACCTTGCAGAAGGGACACCAGGCCATTATGACCCCACAACAGGCATGAAGCTCCTGGGCGATGGGTAAGAACACAGCCTCCTGGCTTCTCTGGGGAAGTGCCCTCCAGAGTTGCAGCTGGGATGTAGATGGTGGGAGGTTTGTCATACTATTATTGCCTGTGTTTTTGTTATGCTCACTCAGTTTCCCTGTCTCAAGAGGAACTCCCTGAACCTTTCTGTGGAGGCCCCATCAGGACACATTGCAGTGCTTGGTAAACAGATGCCCTGTCGTGGACAAAACGGTTCCTATCACAGCTAAGGGCTTTCCTTCCCCATGGCTTGAACCCCTGTGAGCCCTGGCTAGCCCTGGGAGTGAGGATGGGGCTCGGGCTGTGGAGATAACCTTGTTGTGCCACAGGGCCATCCCCCTTGGACCGTTGTCTCCAGGATGTTCCTGTCGTCTGCAGGCCAAGGGGGGGCCTCACGTGCTCATTCTTGACCTACTGGGGACAATGAGATGCTCACTTCAGGCAAATGCCTGGACCCTGTACTACCCTCTGCAGAAGGTGCATGGAGGGTGATGAATGTGACTTTAATTATGGATTTACTAGAGGACGAGCTGGGTGGTTCTCAGGCCACCTTCCACAGCCCCAGTATTTCAGGCAATTTGAAAACCAGTTTATTTTGTGAGTAATGAAAACTTCAAGCTTACATTGTGGCGGGAAATAGCTAACAGTTGCACATGCCATTAGCTGCTTGTCTCTCAGAGCCTGCTGGGTCCCAGAGGGCTGGAGAACCCACATACCTTCTGTTCCTAGCATTTTTCTCCCCAAATCTGTTTTACTTTAAGGTAATACTTCAGCTTGGCTCTAGGATGACACCCATAGCTGGGTGGAGAATTGGTGAGAAGAAGGCACCCAGACTAGGGGTGCTCAGAGGTCCCCGGGGCTCCTCAGGTGCGGGAGCGTACGCCCGGCATGACCGCATTTTCAGGTGGAAACTGTGCCCCTTGTGCACATGGAGTGCACACACATTCAGGCTGTATCAGGAACAAGTTAAAGTGCTGAAGTATGCTGTGGTGTGTCTGAAGAGAGTATTAGTTCTTTATTTTTTAAAAACTTTTGCCACATTCCACATTTTTCCTCTAACCACATCATATCATAGGTTTATAAGTTTATAGAATGACTTTGTTTTTGTCTTTTCTTATTTTTAACTTATATGCTCTTTTTTTCCCTTTTGAAAATCAAAGCTGGAAACAGAGGCGATTTTGTGGTAACATGAGCCCAACCAGGGCCTTCGGTGGAGGCTGTTGAATGTGCCAGACACCAGGCACAGCTCCCTCCTGTCCTGCTGTGAAGTAGCACCGATTGTTTCGCTGACAGCCAGGCACGCTGCCCAAAGGCTCTGGCAGCCCTGTTGCTGTCCTGGGTTCTCCTAGGAAACCACAGGGGTCCGGGGGTTCAGCCTGGGTTCCGAAGGCACCAGTTTCTTCCCGAGAGGCAGCTCTGGGACACATTGCTGGAGTCCAGTGGGATCTCAGGCTGACAGAGAGATGCGATTTGGCTGGAGGGTGGGGATGCAGGCCTTGCCCGGTGAGCTGGGAGCCCCTCACCAGGGGCATGTGGGCATTGAGCAGGTGCCAGCTGGCCCTGAGGCGCCTGCTGCCTGTGGCCACCCCTGCTCTGAGGAGCTTCCATCAGCTCAGAGGTCCAGGTGTGGAGGAACGCATCTCTTTTTTCCTCCTGACCTTGCTGTTTGCTCACTTGTTCAATGCAGCACAGGCCTGTTCTAAGAACAGGTAAACATGTTTATGTTCTTGGTGAAATGGGAGAACTGAGCTTTTGCCTTCTGTGTTCTCATAGGTGAACAACAGCCCTGAACACCTGGGCTGTTCACACCCAGGTAAATATTTAGGCAGCAGGTTTATAAGGTGAGTTCAAGCTTCCAGGTGATTCTGGAGGAAGTGGGATGGTGTTGGTTGTTGACATGAAGATGAGCAGGCACATATTTGTATAAAAGTGAAGTAAAATGTGCCACTGCCCGAATCGTATTCCTTTATTTATCTATCAGAGGGGAGCAGCAGTGTGGTGGGATCGAGGATGCTGCTTTAAGATTGCTTCCATGTAATACAGATTTCTTAAGTTTTTTCTCCAAAGATGATATTTTAATGGCTCATCAGTTTTATTCTTTCCTGAGGCCGTGCACCTCTGGGTCAGGAGGGTTTATTTTTATCTGCTGCTTTCCAGGAGGTTGGCTGTGAAATGTCGATTTCCGCTCACCCACAACCGACCCCGCTTTGCCAGAGTCTGTGCCAGCGCCTGCCTGTTCCTCTAGGAGGGAGGGGGCCCCAGCCTGGCAGTCTTTCCCGAAGCCAAAGCCGGGGGAGCAGCCACCGTGTGCAGCAGCCACTGTGTGCGTCCTGGGCTCAGACTTGTCGCTGGACGACTCAGGGACTCTTTCCTGCCCCCCTATCATGAAGCACTTGCAGCCACTGGTGTCAGCGGGGTGGTAAAAAGAGAAATGTGAGTGGACTGGAGTGACGTTAGGAGGAACACTTGCGTGAGTGTTGCTGAGAGGGGGCACGATAGGACCGGAGGAGTGGAGTGTGGCTCAAAAGCCATAATCCCTGGCACACGGTGCTGAAAGAGCCCACAGTTTGCCGTGCAGTGTGGCCCAGTGAGGGCTGACGTCCTGACCCCACGTTTCTCTCAGTAACCCATTCGCATATCCCATGCTCCCTCTGGCCCCTCCTGGACATTTCCACTGTGTTTCTGATGACACAGCTGGTGAGTGCCTGGGTGCATTCACCTTGGCACAAATGAATTTATATCACATAAATTTGCAAATTCTTAAGAAAAATACAAATGATTTTCTGCATGGAGAAAGGATTCTGTGGCCCTGGCTAAGATCACTCCGAAACATCGCCCAGGCGGGGCGGCCGGGCTGGCAGAGCCATGCCAGTGCTGAGGGGCTTTACCTAATGTCCTTGTCCCCTTCCCACTTGAAAGCCAAGGAGCCCCAAGGTATAAAATGCCTTTTACACTCAGTAGGTTTTTGGGTCCAGTGAGGGCCCCAGGTGCTGTTCGGCCTGAGATGCCACTCTATGTGACGGTTTGGGGACTGAGACTAGTGGCATAAACGGAGTTCCATCCAGATTGCCCCGGGGGGATGTCACGGAGCCCAAGTTCTGTATCATCAGCTCTCAACTGTGCCGCTGGCCTTGGCAGACGGCTGGCAAGCTGGGGGCCATTTGCCTCCCAGTGTCACAGCTCCCTTCCAGGCCTGTGCTGTTCCCCCATGTTGGAGTTGTTCTTGGTGACTGACGGTTTGGAGGAGTGCCTGTCAGATATTTTGTGAAATACTCCTCCATTTGGACTTGTTGTTTTCTTCATGGTTACACTGCAGTTATGAGTTTTGGGGAGACAACCACAGAGGGAAAGGCCATTCTCACCACACCACATCAAGGGCACACACTCTCAAAGTGACTCATCTCCGCCGAAGTTGACCTTGATTTCCTGGCTCCGGTATATTTGCCAGCTTCCTCTACTGCAAAGTTAATCTTCCCCCGCCTCCTTCCATGCCGTACTTTTTGGAGGGAAGTCACTGTGCATAGCCCAGATCGAGGGGATGGTTAGTTACACTTTGCCACCTTGGGTGGGAGCATCTACATACATTATTTGTAATTCTTCTGCACAGGAAATGCATCTCTTTGTTTATTTATTCAATAATTTCTTGTAAACTTTGGGCTATAATTCAATACTGTGTTTTTTGTTGTTGTTGTTTGAAACTTCCAGCTTTGGCCCTTGGGAGCTCTTCCAGTTGGCTTGTCTCTGAATACTCCCAGCATTATGGGAATTTTTTTGTAGCACTTCCTTATTTTCTGACACTGAAAGATGCTCTGTGTTTATTGTGTGTTTCTCACCCCAGTCTTAGAACTAGCCAGTTCTCCAAAGACTCCTAGTTCCTTTGATTTGAAGAATGGTATTAGAAACCAAGATCTGAGCTCCAGGTGTGCTCACTGCTATGGGGTGTCATTGCTTCTAGAGCTCAGCTGTGAGAGCAAGGAGACACAGGTGTGCATGCTACACACAAATAGGTACATTACAGTGTTTCTGCCTGTAACCACCTGCATTTGAGCTCAGCTCAGCACACATTCTCACTCTGATTCTAGTCTGGCTCTACGCGCATCATTCTGGTCCCCTCCCGTTAAGTCCGTAACCTCCTGCTACAGTGGGGGTATCGGCTCTTGCCACTGCCTGTCCGTGTGCTTACTTGCTCCATTTCAGTCCTCACGCGTTGCTGTGTCAGAGTTGTTGGTCCCAACTTCTCGGGGACGACTCACAGCCAGAATGCAGGGCTGACATGCCATTTCTGTCGCCTCTGGTGTTGCAGGCCTCCTCATTTCCGGTCACTTGGAGTGGCCTCTCCCCCCACGCATCACACAGTCTCCACTCTGTTTTAAGCTCCCAGCTGCCCTGTTGATTTTTCCAAGAGGGAGAAGCAACAGGCTTCCTCAGAGAACTGGGCCCAGAGAAACACCCCTGAGCACCAAACCAAACAACTTTACCAGCATGTTCTTGAAACTTTTGGAACTGGGGGCCCTGAAACAACACTTGTAGGTTATCATCACGGAAGATTTACAAGTGCTCTTTCCTTTGTGCTTCTGGGGAATGGGATACTCTACTTCAGTTGTCTTTGTTTTTATTTTTAGTATAAGGCCTGTACAAAGCCTTGAATAAGTGCTCGTTGAGTGGACCTGCAAGGTAAGATGTATCTACCTGCTCACAGCACTCCGTCTGGCGTGGAGCAGAAGGACGGTGCACTGCCCTCGTCTCTGGTGCTGACCTGCAGACAAGTCTGCTCTGTGTCACCTTCAGTTCTCTGCATGTGTGGCCACCCCGGGCTGCAGGCCAACCTGCCAACCTCAGACAAAGGACAGGGCTCCCCACCTTCTCAGTGCATGCTGTTTGTGTGGTTGGCTCTGCCCTCTGGATGCTTGCTGGCAGTTTGCCTTTTGCTGTAGTGTATTGTCAGCAGAACCCATAATATAGATGTAAATGAGGCTGTGGAGGCCAGAAAGAAGAAAGGAAATTTGGAGAGTTCATTTCCACACGGACGCACTGTTCTGATCATGCCTTCGGTGACTGTCCTTAACTCTGGGTCTGCTTTACCTTGACCTTTTAACCCTGGTGAAGAGAAAGGAGATTGGCCTGAGCTGCACCACAGATTGACTCCATGACTCCTCTGCAACTCCTGTGGGGTGATGAGTGTGCTTGGGGACCCTTAGGATGTGCGTGTTGATGACTGTCCTGCTTGCTGCTCTGGAGGAGTCACCGGGGCCTGCCCCCCAGGAGCGAACGCCTGGGATAAGAGAGCTATGGGCAAGGAAAGAAGACTCCTGGAGGCATTTTCTGCAGTCTCTCTCTCACCGGTCTCTCACCAAAGACGTTGTTAGCCAGCCCTGGCTGTGGCCACAGACAGGAAATGTGTTCTGCTCTGCTCTGCTCTGCCGTGGGGAGATGCCTGTGAGCCTCTCCGTACTTTCCTTCCTTGCTTCCTCATCCCCCTCCTCCTCCCCTCCCCTCCCCTCCTCACCTTGTGCCTTTAGAAACTTCATACCCACCCAGCTCCAGTTCTTACTTCCAAAATCCACCCCCTCATCCCACCTCTTCTGGAGCTCATACTTCCTTCCCATCATGGTGCTGTATTGCTTCCTGAACATCCCTCCAGTCCCTCAACACCCACCTAACTGAGCATCTGCCCTCTCTTTCTCTGTTGAGCTAATGCAGCATAGGACCCATGAGAAGTAACAGGCAGGGGCTGGATCAGGGGCTGCCACTGGGCTGCCAGGGTGAGGTAGTGTCTCACTGGGACCCGTGATGCTCTGTGCACACTTGCAGGTGAAGTTGTTGAGGCTCGTGGGCCGGGAGGCTTCAGAGTCACCGGGGCACCTCCCTCTCCCCAGCCTCTCTCCCCTCAGCTCTACTCTCTGCTCTTTCTTTCTCTCATCTCACTGTCCAGCTTGGAGGTGAAATCCTCCACACCAGAGGCAGACCGTTCAGACTGAATGTGCTTTTGTTTCTTAGCTCAGGGTTTTTTTCTCTTAATTATTGGCTTTTCTAACTTCAAGCGACTGTGGAGAGCCCCCTGTAGCCAAACAGATGACTTGGACATTCCTGAGTGTCTGCTGCACATGATTAGACATCACACTTCTAGAGACAGGTCAGCTGGCAAACTGGGCGGCAGAGATAATTCTATGTGGTGCATAAATGCAAATTTTTTACTCCATCCTGGCTGTTCAGGATGAGTGTAAAATCTCACTAAAGATGCCAAATTGTGGCCTTGTCCAAGGCTTCATCCTGCCAGAGGTGCCAGGAGGGCTTACTGCATTTCATTTATTTATGTATTTTTGGTGGTTTAGACTTGTGAAGGAGGTGGACAGTGTCCCTGAGTGACAGGAGGGGAGACACTCCTGTGTGCTTCAGATAGGGTCTCAGCCTCTGCCGTGGCCCTGGACTCTCCCGTGACCTTCGGAGGCAGGGGGCAGCATTTAGCCCTCGTCCGGTCAGGAAGCTGCTGGCAAGACGCACATGCTCTGCGCTGCTGAGAGGCAGCTGGGAACATGTTCGTAAAGTCTCAGAATCTGGAAGTCAGCCCACAACACAACATACAGATGACATGTTATAGAATGGTGTGCATGAAACCTATGTAATTTTATTAACCAATGTCACCCCAGTAAAGTCAATAAAAAAAGAAAAAAATCTGAAAGTCTTTCCAGAGGAATTTATTATAAGAGGAAGAAAACCGGAGACAGCCCCTGGAACTTATAATCAAGATTTCTGATTATAGCATCATCATTATTATTATTGATTTGAGAGAAAGGAACAGAGGGAGAGAGAGAGAGGGAAACTACAGCATTATTTTAAAAACATTTCTGAAGATTATTTATTTATTTTTTATTCTTAGAGAGAGGGGAGAGTGGGAGAAAGAGAGAGAAACATCAATGTTGGAGAGAAACATCGATCAGTTGCCTCTCACACTCCGCCAACCCAGGACCTGACCTGAAACCCAGGCCTTTGCCTTGACTGGGGATTGAACCAGTGATCTTTCAGTTTACAGGATGATGCCCAACCCACTGAGCCACACCAGCCAGGGCTACAGCATTATTTTTAATGGGGAAAGTTGGAAAAAATATAAAGTGACTTCAGGAGGGGATTGGTTAAGTAGATTTTGTGTGTGTTAGAATTAATTATTATGCAGTGATTACAATTCATGATGATGAGAAATATTAAGGATGAAACTGTTTACCAACTATTATAAATAAAAAGTACAAGTTTAAAAAATATATATATAGTGTGATTCCAATTCTTCTAAAAATGCAAAGGAAAATGACTGAAAACCAAACTGTTAGCAGGGATGTTATCTCTAGGTGATGAGGTAACTGGTATTTTTTATTCCTTGTGATTTTCTGCATTTCATTAACTTTTTGGGCTTTTAAATATGAAAAATCCCCAATAAACAAGTGCAGACAGATGTAGTTTGTCAACAGTCACATGACTAATATCTAGAACCTTCTACCCCTGAGCAAGCACCCTTTCCAATACACCAGGGAGAATTTTTGGTGTTTAGTGCTATTATTTTAAAATTTTTCTCATCGCCATGGCACCCAGTTTGCTCATCTTTAGAGACGTGTGAGAAAGGGACGCTTCCATTCTGGGAAAGGCTGGCTTGGTGGGAAAGAGGAGTGGCTCTGTCCCCGCCCACCTCTTGTCCTGCCTCCTCAGCACTGCCGAGCCTGGGGGTCACCAGCCAGTCCCGGAGGGAGGTGCCTATGGCATAGATTCAGACAGAAGGATCCGTTTATTAAGCCTGCACAGGATGCGCTGCTGGGAGGGGTAGCGAGAAGCTGGAATTGCACAAGGAGGACCAGGAAGATTTAGGCTGGACAGCGAGCAAATGTAAATGTGACCTTCCATGGGAATAACTGAGTCTTATTCTCGGGGATGAGAGGGGGGCATGGGCACAGTACAGGGTGGTCCAGGCTGGAGGGCTCAGCTGTGACTCAGCTGTAAGAAGAAAGCAGCCATGTGTTAACATGAGGTCTGACTCCGTGGTGTGATGGACCCGGGAGCGGCCCACGTGCTCTTGGGCGGTGGAGTCCAGGTGTCAGGGTGTGCTGGGCACACAAGGTCATTGGCCTGCTTCCTGCCCATTTTTCCAGGCAAATTTCTAACCTCCTTCTGTCCCTTTGAGCAACCTGCTCTCCTAATAAGCCGAGGTCTGCTGAGTTTTTCTGTAAAGAACTGAGGCTTTTCATGCCGACAGTCTCCATCACAACTAGTGAACTCAGCTTGTAGGATAGAAGTGACCATAGATGAGATGTGGGTAGATGGGCGAGCTGTGTTCCAATAACACTATTTACAAAACGTGTGGCTGGAGTTTGCCTGCCCCTGAGAAAGCCGACCCTTCTTGTGCTGGAAGCTGCTGGGGTTGGCTCCTCTCTGATCCCAGGCAGCTTGATGGCCCTCAGCTCTTGCAACAGGAGAGGGGAATCAGAACAGGATGATGAGGGACCTGCACACAGTGGCTGGGTCACTCCTGCAGCTCCCTGGTTAATTCCGGCGTGGGCACTGCATCTTAACACAGGTCTAGACAATACGGCATGCTGAGAGCAGGGAGGTTAGGTGCCGTGGTTTGAAACCATGTCTTGCGAAAGACTGGATGTATTTAAGTTGAAGCAGAGCAGATTTACACATCTGAGGGGCTGTCCTGTGGTGGTGGGGGGCGCAGGGACATGCAGGTGCTGAGAGCAGGGTGTGCACTCAGCCCTGGGCTGGGTGGTTTGTGATCTCATTTCAAGAGCGAGAAGCTTTGCTTTGTGTCATGCCAAGGGTTGCAAGGCTGTGTAGTGGAAATTAGGGAAACTTCCAAGAGCTAAACCAATTCTCAGTAAAACAAAACCTTAACATATTCAGAGCTGTCCCAGAACAAGCCACCTCCTTGGTCACGTGTGATGTTTCTGTCTGGGCTGGGATCTGACCCACAGCTGGGTGGCTTCCCCAGCAATGATGCATCCTCAGGATACCCTCTCCTTGGGTGTCACTTTGGTCATCTTTCCAACGCTTACAGCTGTGCCTCTTACCCATAAAACAAAGGGCCCGTGTGCTGGTGCTGGGTCCTGTGTTACATTGTTGGAGGCAAGAAACCTAGCGGTGTTCAGCAAATCTGTTCTTCTACAGGATTCCTGCCTCCAAGGCTTGGGATAGGAAGATTTGCAAGAACAAAGCCTCATCCTTGGATGGCGTGGGTCTGGGAAGAGGATTCCCTGCAAAAACAGGCTGTTCTCACACTTTATTGGTCCATTAATCATGTCCTGGAGGGAGGAGTCCATGTGAGGGGCCATCTGAACTCTGAAGTTCTCTGCTGGAACTCAGAGGAGCGAAGAGTTCTCAGATAGTGAGACAGCGCAGAGCTGCATGTTGTTGGCTTGGTTGTAACCAAGGGCAGGAAAGGATCTGAGAGCCGCTTCAATAAACCAGAAGAGATTATGAAGGAAAGAGTTTCTTTCAGGAGGAAGTAGAGATGGTTTCCCTGTGTGGTCTGGCTAAGTGGTCTGTTGTTTACATGGGCATGCACAAAGACATCACAGTTTAAAAAACATAAAAATAGCAAAAAATCAAATTAAACAAACGGTAAAATTTACTACAGGAAGAATTCTCAGAATCCTCTGCACCTAATATACATTTGACCTTCTATGACAGGGACATCCAGGTGTGCGATGTTCCACATGCCCTTGGTCCAGAGTACCTCACCACACTGACTCCTGCTGAAAACACGTGTGGCAAACCTGCCTGGCCAGCGTCTTGGGGATGGGGTTCTGGGAACACTAGCATCACGGGGACTCGTGAGAAATGCAGAGTCTCAGGCCTCTTCCCACATCTGCTGAGTCAGAAACTCTGGAGTGGGCCTGGCAATCTGTGTTTTAACAGCCCTTTGGGTGCTTCAGACTGAGAACCACTAGGCAGGAGGACGTTGGCAGGTTGCACTCACCTTTTGTGTAATTCTAAGGTCTAGTTTGCTGTATCCCAATGAGGTTCTACAAGATAGAGGGTTGCATTTCAGTCATTTGGCAAATGTTGTCTGTAGGACCCTGCTTTTGGACAGAGCTTGTCCCTTTGCAGTAGTGAAGGTTCGGAGAAGTCCTGCAGAGGGGAGTCGTGTTGAAAATCTGCTCACAGTTTTGCAACTGTATTTGACCTCCAACCCTTTCTGGATAATACAGAACTTTATTGCCAGTTGGACGTTGCTGGTTCCCGAGGTGACTTCTACTGTGATACAGTTTTGAATAGTTGCTTCTCTTTGGGCATTTAATTGTATCCACAGTGGATCTTACTTAGGACGAGGACAATGAGGTTGAAATGTAGCGAGTAAAAGAGAAGGATTAAAACAATGGTTTCAAAACCACCCCAGACTCTTCTTCAAATCTCCCTGTCTCATCCCCTGATAAAATTCTTACTGTGACTTGTTCGTCTGGCCCCTTGAGCACTTTGATACCAGTGCTAAAGGGAAATGTAGTAACAATTGTGTCACGTTGGTTTTCGTTGTTGCGATGAAGACAAGCTGCCACATGTGTTACTAATATTTGTGGACAAGTGCTTGCAGATAGCAGAGAGAACGTTCTTCCTTATCTCAGCACTCAAAAACAGAAGCAGAAAAGTATCAAAATAAACCATTTGATTTTTTGGGGGAAAGCAGAGTGTAAGAATTCTAAACATCAAGTCGAAGGAGCAGTTTTGCTTTTTAAACTTGATTAAATTACAGTATATATTTAAATATATATCTAGTCTTAAAATTGAAACTGATACACTTGTAAAAATTAGCTGACTTGCGATTTTTCCCACACGGTTAATTTGAAGTGATTTGAGCAAGGCATGTCCTTTGTTATTTGGAATAAGGAAATTTGGGTCCATGAACATGAATTGTAAAGAGTTTGTAAAATTTACTTTATGATAATTTTTTAAAACATGCTGATCCAGGCTTTTAAAATTATTTCTATGAGCTATATGCTCTTGCTTCTCACTGGAAATGAAGAACCTTGTCTTGACCCTAGAAATCGACCTGCCCATTCTGTCAGGACCTCAGTCAGTTCACGGTCACACCAAAGTTTGAGAAATGCTGTGTTGTGCTGCATGCAGATGACAAAATAGTACAAGTCTCCTAGGGAGGGTCCCGAGATGACATTACAACTGTCCAGGGGGTCTGTGTGTCAAGAATAGTGGAGAGACTGTGACCAGTCCCCCTCTCTCACGAGACCACAGCTCAGTCGGCCCGGCACGGCCGCCCCCTCGAGTCCACGAGTCTCGCGTCTCCGGAGCAAATGCACACGTTTACAGAAGGCCCTGCTCTGCAGTGCGTGCCTCATTCCCTCTCTCAGCAGTCCCAAGCTTTACCAGTTTTCTTCACTTTATTTTTGCTTTTGGCACTGTTCTTCCCTGGGGTGTGCTGTAATTTAAGCTAGCACATGTTAGTAGTGGGGGGTTCTCAGAGGTTCCACTTCTTTCTCCTGCAGAGTGTCTGTTTTTACCCTCAGAATCTGACATTTAAGGTTTCTCATAGATATTTTTTTCCAGAGGTTTTCTTTAACTTTGTAACTATGGAAACAAGCTTAGAAATGCTTTCATAATCCAAAAGAATAATTCAGAAAATATCCTCCTTTTGAAGATATTGTTCTATTTCAGGAAATTTTTGAGCACAAAAAATAAAAAGCCAGTTAAAATGCCACCCACAATGCACCTAGTTCAAGTCGACTAAACTGGTAAAGCAGGAATGTCCCCATAACTAGCTCATGTGCCATTCACACAAAATGCAAAATTCTGGTAGATATCCAGAATCTAGAACAATGTCTTATTCTTATGAGAGATTAAACAAATATAAGCAATTAGAGCTTGAAATCAGGGAAGCTGCTCAATGTATGAGTTTACTTTTTCTTACTTTAGAAGCACCTTGCAGGACTCAATGGTTGGAGGGCCCAGCTCTCAGAGGCTCTCCTGGGGCGATGTAGGGCTCCCTGCGTGTGAGACGCTGGCTCTGTGGGTGGGGGGAGGCACTGGCTGTGGTGTTTTCATCCTCCACTGAACATAGATGTCACCGCACATGTCCCACCAACGGGACAGAGCCAGCGGAGCAAGGATTCGGGGAGAGAGGTCTTGGGAAGGACTGGCGTTGTCTCCTGGTGACATGCGGCACAGCTCGCCCTTGTTTGTGGGTCTTCGGCCATGTTTAGGAATGAGGCGAGTCAGGGAGGGCACTGAGCCTGGGGCCACGCCGCTGCAGAGAACGCAGTGACAGCCTTCACCTGAAGCCGTGCTGTGGGCGGGACCTGTGAAGCCTGCGGTGGGACAGACAGACGTCTGTTTGTAGTGAGATCAGCTCTCAGTCATTCCAGGTAGTTGACGTCACTGCACCGGTGTCCTGGGTAATACACGCTCGGCAAGCTCCACTCTGGTCCTAGCTGTGTTTGGGCTCAGATCCCGGCTGCTGGCTGGTCCTTGGGCCTCGAGGCCATCTCCTTTCCCTGATGCTGAATACCCATGAACGTGGACCTGGCATCCCGTCTGGACTGAACTTTCCAGAATCATCTAGGTGACTGCCTCCACCCCTGCCCCACTCCTGCCCTGTTACCTGGCTTCACTGCCTGCACTCCTGTCTCTGTTCATGACCTGTGCATTTGCATACCTTCTTTGCTGCGGCCTCTGTTCAGTCCACATGGTGCCCAGGGTCTAAGGCAGCACCCAGCTCATAGTAGCTGCAGGAGAAACGCATCAGACCTGGAGGGAGCAGGCTGTGTCCCGATGACCCTTGGGCTGTGTGGTCTGCCGACTGTCTGTCTCTGGCTTGAGAAAGAAGCTGAAGGCCTACTCAGACTGTGGTCCTTGAGCCTGGACAGCTTGGGGTCAGGCCTGCCACCGGGGTTCCGTGGTACACAGGAAGGTCTCTTGCTTCGGGATCTGCAGCCTCAGGGGCTCTGGGAGGGCTGGCTCGGCACTGCCTGTCAGAGCCCACCCGTCCCTGTAGAGTCTCCTGAGCTGCCTGATGACAGGTTGCCGATGATGTGCGTGGTGGTGTTGTCCCTGGGGCCAGTCTCTGCATGCATGATGATGTTTTCTCTGTCTGAGCCTCCTTAAAGGGCAGACTTTCTAACCCACACAGGATAAAGCAGAAAGGGAATAATAGCCTATTTTCCCTCCAAATGTCTCCAGTTCCAGCATTTGAGGGTGGCCGGGTGCTGTCCCTGAGTCATGCCGGGTGTGTCTGGGGCAGGACTGCGAGGTGAGCAGGGGCGGAGGGGCTCCGTGGGGTGGGCGGTGTGTCCCTCACAGAGCCCCTTATTTAATAACCGGGGAAAAGGAGAGGCAGGAGTGGAGGGCAAGGGTTGACGTCACCTGTACTGCGGGCTGCGGGCCTCAGGGCTCTCAGCCACTTAATTAGAATTCCCTCCCACACCCGGAGAAGGGCTCGCTCACGCCTGGGCCTGCCCAGCCCCTTCCGTGGGCAGGGAAGTGCGATGGACACGCTGCAGAGGGTGTGCTGCTCCTGCCAGTTTCGCTCCGCTCTTTCTGCAGGCACCCTGGGGGGGACAGGGGAAGCTCACAGGGGCAGACAGGACTGTGCGGTGGACCTGCCCCGAGGGGTGGAGCAGGCAGCCTTCTTCTCTCCACTCTCCACCCGCCTCCCACCCCCCTTTCCCTTTTGTCTTTGAAGTTGCCGATCACAGCTTTAGAATGATGTCTTGGGTGAGGGAAGGAGAATGTTCTGACCCCGCAGCGCAGGTCACACTGGAGAAGGGGGGTATGAGCATCAGTTTGGGGGTTGCTCTGGCTCCTGCGAAACCACAGTCCGTTGAGGCAGCCCCACCTCTGGGGTGAGGCTCCTTTGCCTTTTACTTGCTTTTCAGAGTCTCGTTCCAAGACAAGGGGCACCTGAATGCGTGAATGGCTCTGCCTCTGCCTGGACGCCCTGCCCCGCCTCAGCGCAGTGTTGCTTCTGGACCGATAGACACACTCAGGACCACCACGGGGCGGGGGACGTGCAGTGGTGTGGGTCTGCACTTGTACTGTAGCCTTGAGAAGAGCCCAGGTGACGCGGTACTTCGCTTTGCCAAGGCCGAGCACCCACCACCAGGCCGAGCTGACCCTTCTGCCTCCTCACGCAGACTATTAAAAATGAAGGTGACTCTAAAAAAGAACATCTCTTCGAATCTCACACCTCCCCTTTCTTTGCTAATTCAGTTCCTGGAAAAGAACTCAGCGTAACTCCCAGAACCTCAGGTTGTGTGACCTTTAGAGTTTCCACTAGGGAGAGAGAGGTGCAGGGCTTCCATGACAATCCCTGTGTCCGCAGAGGCCGGCATTGAAACCCAGTTGACAAGGAGCTGTCACTGCTGGCCAGTCTCCGTTGCAAAGGTCTGTGTGACGTGTGTTGACCAGGGCTCATGGATTTCAGCATAGTTGGTTTTTTCTAAGCCTCAGAGGAGGCAGAACAGACGCACAAAATCACCAGCAGGAAGTGGCCATAGGTGTGGGGGTCAGTGGGCTGGGGGGCCATGAGCAGGTAGTTAGCTGGGCACCAAGGGGAAGTTAAGGTTTATATTATTTAACTTTGTCTAATATGCATTTTAAAAGATTTTATTTATATATTTTCCAGAGAGAGGGGAAGGAGGAGGGAGAAAGAGAGGAAAGAAAACATCAGTGTGTGGTTGCTTCTCATGTGCCCCCCACTAGGGACCTGGCCTGCAGCCCAGGCATGTGCCCTGACTGGGAATTGAACCAGTGACCCTTCGGTTTGCAGGATGGCACTCAACCCACTGAGCCACACCATCAAGGGCTAATATTTTAAAGCTATGAAGTCTGTTACATCCCCTGCACAGAAGCTGGGTGGTATTGTGGTGTAAACACCTTATTAGAGGCAATTGTGAGGAGCCAAGTGTATTTCCAGAGACCCACTCGGCATTCACATGACTCAGGCATGCAGGAGGCCTGCGGGGTGCATGCAGCATGTGAGAAGGAGGTTCCCCACTTGCTCATCCCAGTGAATAGAATGAGTGTGGTGGGTGGCCTGCAGGTTTTGAAGAAGACACTTACCTGCTTCCTAATGATAGCAGGTGCTGGCCTGGGCCCTGAGTCTAGCTGTCCAGGTGACAGCATCTCTGACGTGGCTCCAGGCCCAGGTGTTGTTCTGGTTCATGCTGTCAGGTGCCAGCTCACATCAGCTGGGCTTCACAGGCCTCTGCAAAACCAGCTTCCACCTAGTTCAGAATTGCTTCTGTGTCCCTGCAGCCGACAGCAGTGGCAGACAGGCTGGGCTGTCAGACTCCACCTGCAGTTGGAGTGACAACCCCCTAGGACCTGCCCCCTGGTCACTGGAGGGGCCACACCTCTGACCTACAGGAGGAGGGCAACCTACATCACACCCCTGGACCCCCGCCCACTCCAGGAAGGGCACCAGGTCACCAGGCTCAAGCCCAGGACAGGGGACAGCACCTCCCTGTGCACCTGAGCAGTGCTCTGCCCCAGGAGGGGAACCATCAGGTAATGAGGGTGGATCCGATGATTAGCAAGTGTCTCGTAGTCAACACCTGTGGTTAATGCCCCTTCTCAAGGAAAGGAAGGGAGTGAACCAGGAGGACATTCTTGCTGAGGTCCGGGCCCCTCCCCTTTGAGAACGGGGCCTTGGAAGGTCTCTCATTCAGGTCCCCATATTTGCAAATCAAGGAGTGGTTTCCTTGTGTTAAGTCACTCAATTTCCGGGTCGCCACTCATGCTCCAGGGAAGGCCTAGCAGGAGGAACAAGACTGTGAAGGGGCACCTTGGGGGGAATCGGTGGAGCCGACCAAGGGTGTTGTGCCCACTCTGGGGACACCAGAGCTGTCCGTGCTGGCCTGGCACCCATTGAGGAAGAGATGGGGGCTCTAGGACCCACCACAGCAGCCCCCAGGACATCTGTGACCATCTGCGGAAGGCCTTCACCCTCTTCCCTGAGTAGACAGTCTGCTCATCAGTGGGTCCCGGTCTCCAGAGCTGGTTTGGGCATGCGCCTTCGTCTGCAAGTGCCCACACGTGTCCTGTCTGCATCTTCTAGAGCAATGCTGTCCGGCCATCTGAGAGCCAGGAGGCAGGTCCCAGGGAGAGGGGCCCCCATTAGCAGAGAACAAACGAACCTGGTGCCAAATCAAGACCCATGACCAAAACCTGAAACCAACAACAAAAAGCCATCTGCCCACCCTGGGCTCCCATGGTGATGCTGGGCAGGCCCTGCTCCTGGGCTGGTTTTCCATCAGTCCTCTGGTCCTCGGCCTCTGCCCTGAGATGGGCCCCAGGTTGGCTGCACCAGGGCAGTGCTCCTGGTAATGAGCTCACAGGATGGTCCTCAGGGCAGGGGCTTTGCCCCCACCTTCCTTTCGTCTGCACCAGTGAAGGCACCTGAGTCCAGGCATCGATAGCTGCCCACTCTGCATGGCCTTCTGCCACTTTCCTGACAGATGGGGGTCTGCTCCCGGGGCTCCCATGGCTGAAGCAGGGCAGGACGGTGGAGCCCAGGGTTGTCGCCTTAGGGGCAGGAGTGTGCAGGTGCAGGGGGCTCTCTGAGAACATTAGCGACCCTTCTTTCTGGTGGCAGAGACCTGCAGGGGTGCATGACCCCGTGATCAGTGACTGAGTGATGGCCCGGGCCTGCCTTTCTTTCCCCAGGTCTCACCTGCCCACAAAAGAGTGAGAGTTGCAGGTAGGGGTAGGAAGGAGGCATGGAGACCATAGGCCAAGGGTCTGGATGCTCAGTCCGACCACGAGAAGTGCTATTGTGTGCCCCCTGCATCTGTGCCCAAGGAAACCGGGTGTGAAGGGCCTGGACAGCAGCAGGGAGCACACTTTGGGGAGAGACAGACCAGGCTTTGAGGGGACTGTGGGCAGATACCAACCTTTCTGAACCTGTTTCCTCTGTGGGATGGGAGTGCGTGCTTGGTAGGGCTGCCAGGACTCCAGGTAACTCACGAAAGGTGCACAGTCACCTGTTCAACAAAGGGCAGCTTCCCTGTGACCACAGGAGTGAGACCGGGCAGTGTATCCAGGATTTCACGACGTCTTATTTACTGTTCTGGGAACTCAAAGAGGAAGAGCAGTGAAGTCACAGAAAATCCAAGTGTGAGAAGACTTAGTTTGTGTGGAAAATTGCCAGTGGAGAGAGGTAACATGTTATTAACATGCAATCCGTGTGATGCTGGTTCTGTTCTAGCTTTATCTGTCCGCAACACTAAACTCTTCTTGGCTTAGCAGTGTTATTGGCTCTCACTTCTGAGAAAATTAGGTGAGGATACTCTTGGTTTCTGAGAACCTTCCAGTTGCTTTGTAGAAGACCCAGAATCACGCTTCTGTTCACATGGCCCGTCTGAGACAGAAACTGCTGGGTTTTTGGTGAGAGGGTTCATTTCACATGGATATCTTTCTTGCATTGTTGTCCGGTCCAAACCTCTGTATTATGTCAGTGCATTTGCATCCATCTCGGGCCTTTGCTCACACCCGGAGGGGAGAGGAGGGAGCCCCCCCAGTCCCTTCGTCAGGTGAGCAGAGTGGACCAGAAGGGTGACCATTGTGGCTGAGGAGGACTTGGATGGTGGGGGAGGGTGGGCTAGGTCCCTCGGTTTTTAGGCCACCTTCCCTTCTGCAGCAGCACTGCCCCGGAGGGGACAGCCCGGGGGTGGGAGGGACCTGGGGCAGGTACTCGATATGTGTGCGCCTGCAGTTTCCAGCCAGCCAGGGGCAGGGCCCACGCACACTGACCGTCTCCACCACAGAAGAAAAGCCCTTCCTGAGCACCCCGGGGAGTGGTGGGCGTGAGAAGCAGAGCCGGCCTGGCTGCCCCCGGGAGAGCTGGATCCGTCTTCGCTTCACAACGGGAAAGAAAGAGACGCCAAGATGGTGGCAAGGTGCTGCTCAGTGCCCTGAGGAAATGGGGGGGGGGCGTGGAATTGGGACTCAGAGGGTTCAGAGTGCGTCTATGTGTATCTGTGTGTCTGCGTGTGTCCGCGAGTGTGCACACGTGTTCTGAAGCTGGTCTGCGAGGAGGGAGGGAGGGCGGGGCCTGCTTAGGGAAGGAAGCGTGTCTGAGTCTGAGCCCAGGGCAGAGCCGTGTCTCAATGTCTTTTTCTTTCTCTCCGTGATTTATGGCCGTCATTACTGTCAGTAGGTGGCTGATATTTAAAATGAAATATGGCCTTTCCTAATTTTAGAGCAAAGAACAACACAGATTAGCAGCAATTAGCATGTTGCCGGGCGCGGGGAACTGTGCACACCTGCAGCTCTGGTGATGAGTGAACGGAAGCACTGCGGGTGTGGGTCTTTCTGAGCTGCCTTCGCCGGTTCCCTGGAATGGACTGGATGGGGCACTGATCACAGGCCGCTGTTGAGATTCAAGAGTTAATTGTGGTGCAAATCTTGTTCCGGTCGCATTGGATTGTCACCCTGATCGAAATGGTGGAAAGGGAATAAAGGCCCTTCCTGCTGCTTTTTCTCTCCGCCTGCCGACTGCCGCTTCTTCCTGACTGACAGAACCCTAAACAGGAGGGAGCCCCCGTCCCTGGGTCCTGTGGCACTGACAAGGGTTAGCTCTGGGCTTCTGCGAGGCGGTCCCCTGGGTGCCTCACACTGCGTCATCGAGGTCCGCTGACTTGGCCCTGACTCTCCTGCTCCCAATGCTGAGACTGGGCAAGTGAGGGACTTTCTCAGGGTGACTGCTTTGGGAGGAACCAGACTGGAGTCAGCCTCCCTAACTGTGCTGTGCAGCTTTCCTGTCTGGCTGTTTGCCCTTTCCGCCATCACCTGCAGGGCCGGGAGCCCTGGTCCTCCCGTGAGAAGTGACTGTGTGGAGGGAGGATGGGCTGAGCTGGGTGCACAGGTGAAGGAGGTGAGGACAGGCCGAAGCAAGACCGGAAGAGAAAATGCTGTTTTCCGTGCAGTGGAGCTTTAGGAGAGTGGAGCCTTTGCCTCTTCGAGTAGCAGGGAGCTTCCACAGGCCTTCAGAGTGGACCCTTACTGGGCGGACGGGAGTTTGTCAGTTGGAGAAACAGGAACAAAGACTTGCGTTCTGGCAGGAGAATGTCCTCGGTGCGGCCAGAAGGCACAGTGTGCTCCGCAGACATCAGGCGTTGGCGGCTCAGGGCCCTCATGGGGGTGGGTGCAAACATGGTGTCTGGGCCCTAGGTGGGCCCTCCTCTGAGTGTGGATGCCCCCCACTGCTGTTCACCCTTGCATGCCTGCCTGCCTGCCTGGCTCTCCCACGGGCAAGTTTGCTCCATCCTTTCTCTGCACTGGAGATGTGCTAGGACTCGGCAGAATGGCCACCTTCTCCAACTGACCCCAGCAACCCCACCGCGGTCAGCGTGTGTGCCGCCGCTCTCCCTTTGCGTTCTGTCTGTCCTTATGGCACGCAGAGACCACCCTCTGCCTCCTCTTTCTGTTCCTGGGACAAAGGCAGGCTGTTGTCCGCACCGGGTGTGTGTGTAGTGGGCAGTGGGCACAGAAGGCCTGCGGTGATGCTGACAGAGCCCCATGGGTCTGGGCCCTGGCAGCTGTGCCAAGGAGGGGTCTGCAGAGATGACCCCCTCACACCCCAGTGGCTCACACAGAAGGTCCCCGAAGGCAGATGTCGGAAGAGACAGGCTGTGTGTGAGTGCCCTCCCAGGAGAGAAGCTGTCCTCTCACTGACTCAAGCCAAGGGTGTGTGCAGCCTCCACACGTCCCAGCATCCTCTCAGAAAAGCCAAGGGAAGAGGCCTGTCTCTTCGGGACTCGGGAGCTGGCTGATGTCACGGCCTCTGACCGACAAGGCATCGTCTCTGCAGCTCTGACTTGGTTCTGTTTCCTGTTTTTCCTCCCAGGCTGCTTATTGGAAGAGGGCCTTTGCAGACCATCCGAGACCTGTGTCAATGGTGAGTGTGCGGTCCCAGCGGCTGTGCGGCTGTGGGGCTGGGTTTGCCTTATCCCTCCCATCCAGGTGACACCAGGACAGGGTCACCATGTGGAGCAGAGGCTCAGGGTCAGGTTCATTTCATGTGATGCTCCTGCAGAGCCGTAGAGCTGAACCCTCTCTGCACATCGTCAGAAGGGGAGGAAGAGGAACATTAGTGGAAAGGGGGCATGTTCTTTCTGGGCACTGGTGTGTGTCTGCATCTGTGCTGGGGTCGGCACCCAGTGTTTCAGGGCGGCCCGTGAGAGCTCCTTGACAACAGGGGGTTGGACCTGGAGCCCTGACGATGGCTGGATGGGATCCACCCGCCTTCCACATCCCTTGGCACCGAGACTCCCTTCCTCCGACCTGCCCACTTGCTCTTCCCACTTCCCCACTCCTCTGGGGGCTCTCTGCCAGTAGGCAAGCCTATCATCCTGCCGGTCATTTTCCCCTCTTCATAGGCAAGAAGAAAATGCTGGTGCTTTGTGTTTTCAGTAGGGTGCAAAGCCCCCAAAGCAGGACCTAAGATACCGGAGCAGGGAGTCCTCCCAGCAGCTGGGCTCTGGACTGGGTGGGTCCACACACGACCTGCCCTGTGAGTCTCAGAAAGGACGTGTGTGTTTGGAAGGGCTACCTCTCAGAAGAGGAAGAAGCCAGCATCTCAGGCAACATGGGACAACATGCATTGGGTAGTGGCCCTTCCGATGCAGAGGGGAGGGTCTTGATCCAAGACACCTACCCAGAAAGTCTGGCCAGGGCCGCTTTTCCTAAAGTCTGACTGGGTCTGCACTTAGGACCCTGGAAGCACCGGGAAGTGGGTGTGGGCTCTCTTCTCGCCCACTGCCCATCCCTGTCCTTTCGGGGAGAGTGGACTTTGTCATCGCCTGGATCTTGCTCGTGGCATTTTCAACTTGGCACAGCGCCCCTCGCTCCATCCTGGTTCTCAGTGCAGATGTGGCTGTCTGCGGGGACAGCTGACTTTCAGGGGACAGTTGGTCCCTGGGACCCTTTCCTCAAGTCCTGGAGGCCCTCCCTGAGTGAGGCACCATTTGAGGGCACGAAAGGCAACGCCTGGGCGCCTTGAGAAGCTCAGTGAGAACAGTCCCGGGTCCGAGGCTGCTGACTTCCAAGCTGTATCCTGGGGGGATATTGCTGACAGTTCTGGGTGGTTCCTTTTCTTCTTTTGGGGGGAACTTCTGTGCAGAGTGTGGTGAGTGGTAATCCCAGAACGCGGTCTGTGGCCACCTTGGTCCTGCCCGCCACAGACAACATTCTCGCGCTTGAACAGGCTGTTCGTGCCCCCACCACTCAGGCTCCTGCCATTGAACCTTCTGGAGCTTTTATTTGGAGACTTCTTTAAATAAATAATTTTATTAAAAAAGTACTTCATCTGCCCGCAGTGAAGTTTGATTATGAAGGAAATGGGTGCGTGTGTGTGTATTTAATTTGACTACAGACACACGCGGCTTGGCAGGGTACAAGCTACCGCTCTGCCCCCTCCCCTCTGTCCTGGACAGAAAGCAGGCCCAGGTTTCGTGACCCCTCTCAGGGCCCTTCCTCCCCTCCCCTCCTCCCGCCTCCCTGACATGGAATTGTATTGATGTTACATAAGGTAATAGCTTTGAATTCTTTGGCAAAGGAAAGTAATTTAAATGTAAATATAAACACACAGGCCTTGATTTATGGGGACAGGCAATGTTTATTTATTCTAGTGCAGCTAAGGGCTGGCTGGGGCAGAGGAAGCTGGCCTTGTCCAATCCCACAAAGTCGTGTGCTGTGCGCAGCTGACGGCAGTGATAAAAGCAGTGCTGCCTGGATTCGCTGTTGCCACGGGTGACAGCATGACTCAGCCTGGCAGCGGGTGGGGCAGGAGGAGTGGCCAGGACACTGCATGGAGTCCAGAATGTTCTGTGGTCAGACACAGGATCCCTCTCTGTCTCTGTCTCCCTGTGCTGTCCTTCCTTTTCTTGGGATAGAGGTAGAAACACACAATTCTGTTAACCTTACATACGTTTTCAGAAGCCCAACAGACCTCATTCGTGACAGTTAAAATGAAAATGGTTGCATGGGATAAGGTGCAGACATTCTTCGGTGTCTGCAGGGGGTTGGTTCCGGGACCCGTGGACACCAGAGTGCCCAGGTCCCTGGTGTAAATGGGGTGAGACGTGCATTTGGCTCTCTGTGTCCCCGGGTTCCCAGTATCCCAACTGCAAGTGGAAAACACTATTTCCCACCCCTAGTTGGTTGAATCCTCGGATGGGAAACGCAGGGACACCGAGGGCTGACTGAATGATTGAAACAAATCTGAGACTGTGTGGACCCATGCAGCCCAAGCCATGTTGTTTAAGGGCCAACTGTACTTCATAAAGAAAGTCGAAAGAGAAGCCTGCCACGTCCCACGCATCAGGATGGCGACTGTAATGAATGGACACAGGAAATGAGTGTGGAGAGGACGTGGAGAAATCGGGACCCTCGTGTGCTGTGGGGGGGAACGCAAAATGGTGCAGCTCCTGAGGAAAGCAGTTGGACAGTCCCTCAAAAAATTAAACATGGAGTTGACTTTGCGATCCAGCAGTCCAAGCACATACTTAGAAGAATGGAAAGGAGGGACCGAGAGTGTGTGTGCACCAGTGTCCGTGGCAGCTCCAATGTGGAGCAGCCCAGCGTTCACAGCCGGTGGATGGATAAGCCCAATGTGGTCTGTGCGTGCTGTGGACTGTCATCCAGGCTTAGAAGGAAGGGTGTTCTGACACTGGCTGCAACGTGGGTGGACCAGAAGAGGTCACGCTCAGTGACATAGGCCGGTCACAAAAGGACAAATACCGTGTGACTTCCTTGTGTGGGGTCCCAGGGGTGTGCAGACCTCCTCCATTGTGCTTCGCAGACACTGTTCCATTGACCTCGAGGGAAGACCCCCCACCAGCAAAAGGGTTACAACTCTCTGAAGGCTCAGGTGATGTCAGCAATTTTTAGCAATAACGTATTTTTAACTAAGGTGTGTACATTTTAAAACACAGTGCTATTTCACACTAGCAGACTACACTATATTGTAAATGTAACTTTTATATGCACTGAGAAACCAAAAAATGTGTGCAACGTACTTTATTGCTTTGCTTTGTTACGGGGGTCAAGGCTGGACCCACAGAATGTCCGAGGGAAGTGCACCTGCAGTCAGATTCATAGAGACAGAAAGTAGACACTGGGGGTCAGGTGCGGGGGGTGTGTAATGGGGACAGAGTCCTAGTGTGGGAAGACGGGGAGCTCTGGAGGTGGTGGTGGGGATGGCTGCACAACAATGGGGATGCGCCCAGCACCACTGAGCTGTGAGCTTGAACACGGTTCAGATGGCACATCTGCTGTTATGTGTGTTCTACCACAATTAAAAAAGGGAAATGACTTGGAGAAACCATTAGCAACAAGGGTGTGTATTCTTCATTGCAAAGGGCTCCTACACATTATAAGAAAAAGGCAGAGAATTCAACAGGAAGAAGGGCAAAGATGTGAATGGTAAATGCAAAGGCCCATATAATGTATGAAAATGTGTTTACCCTCAATAAGGGGAATGTACTATGAACCATACCGTAGATTACCAAAATTGAAAACATGATTAACCCCTGTGCTGGTGAGAACCCATGGCAGTAGGCACTTGACATGTTTTGCTGGTAAGAATGTAAGTTGGAAACAATCGTTAGGAATGTAATCTGGCAATATCAGTTAAATGGAAAATATACTGATAGTTAGATTTATTTGGGGGACTCACATGTGTAAAAGCAAAGATGGTCCCAAACTGTAACAACCCCTGCCAGTCCACTGAGAGAACGGTGACATAGATTACGGCAGGTCTGTAGTAAGGAATATTATGCAGCTACTAACAAATGAGTTAAATGTCTATTTCCCAACCACAAAAGTGTCCGTGCCTGAGAAGCGGCAGGACCGATGATGACTTTCCAGAAAAACCCTTACATGCACATGTGTTTCCCTCCCTGTATGGCCAGGGAGGGGGTGTGAATCTTTGCTCACTGGCATCTTTGGGGCAGTTTGGAGAGGGCATTGGGGGGCGTTATTACCTTATGCTTAAATATTTTGGCATTGCTTTCTTTATTTAAAGCAGTCTCATGCTAGTTGTCATAAAACTAGTCTAATAAAGACATTTTCAAGTCTGCTGAGCTGGTTCTGTAGGCAGGTCTGTTAAGGCCTGCTGCCTCAGGGCCCTGGCCTGTGTGGGTCAGAACTCCAGCCAAGCCCCCGCCCCCTGGCAGGGGGCAGCCTGAGAACCCTGAGACCCTGTTCTAGATCCAGAGGGAGGCTTTGTGGAGGAAATGTTTGGGCACCTGAGGTGATTGGGCAGGTGGACAGATGGAACCTGGAAGGTGGTCTGTGGGGTGGGGTTAGAACTGGGCAGATAACTGGGCACAAAACTTCTCAGTAAGTCCAGTGAGGGACAGTCCTGGGGGCCAAGAGGGGAGTGAGCACACTGGAGCTTGGGGAGGGGTGGCAGGACAGCTGCTCCGGGCCCTGCAGGACAGCTGCTCCAGCTCTAGGAAGCGGCACCCAGCAGTGAATCAGGCGGCTCACTGGGCCTCCCTGGGTGCAGAGAGCCTGAGGCCACATCTGGGAGAGACGGACTGGGGTCGGGACTCAGGCCACATCCCCTGCCTCTTCCCTGTGCTGGCCCTGCAGGAGGGCCTGGGACGTGGCTGCTGGTCCTCCTTCTCTCCTTCCCGCCCTCCCTTCTTCCTTTTTCTTCTCTTCTAAAGCTTTCTCGAGGTCTAAATGAAGCAGATGAAATTAATATTTTTATTAGATGTTCTCAGAACATTTTTTTCTGTGTTTGTGTTTAGTGAACACAAGCTGAGCCTGTCAAAGTGCTGGTTGCGACCTGCTGGGGTACCTAGCGTGCTGTGGCAAATTTGATAAACAGAGTTATCCTGTTTTATTGCACTGGAGGAAATATAATAATAAGAAGCTTTAATTTGACAAGTGGGAGACTATGGAAAAATACAGTTGGTTAGAAAAGGAGATTAGGTAGCAGCAATAAAGTCTACACCCTGTGAGTCATGAGCACTCGGAGAGCCCGTGAGGGGGACGGCGTGCCGAGGCCCCCGCTGGCAAGGAGGCTGGGCTGTGCAGGTTTGTGGGGCAGGGGGATGCTGGCTTCTTTGGGGAGATGAGCTTGGAGTTCAGGACCCTCCAGCTCTTAGGGCTGATTTTGGGGTGCTTAACAGTGGGTTTCAATGGAATGGCTTTAAATAATCAGCTTTACAGTAACCATTTTCACTGCTTTCACGGAGAATGATGGTCCTGTTTTGGCTGCTGCTGTTGTGGTGAAAAGCAGCACTAGCATTGTTTACCAGCAGCCGTGATCTGACCGGGCTTCTAGACTCCGAGGAGGGGGTCTGGTCGCAGTTCTGTCCCGTACGTCACAAGTTCATGGCACTGTCAATCCCGGTACAGCCGGGAAATGGCCTTTACGGACTATTTTAGCAGCGGGATGTAGAGGCCGAATCCATGGGTTTTGATCTTCACCAATGATGCCGCTCACTTGCTTTTTCTGGCAATTGCAGAAGCGACTTTAGGGAGCTGAGGTGCAGTGTTTGCATGTCAACCCTTCTGCTGGAGGCTGTGGGTGAGCTTCCTGGGAAGAGTCTCAATGAGTGGGAATGACTAGGGTGCATGCCTTCATCCCTCCACACACTCCCTCCCAGACGCACGCTGCTGTCTGGGGAAGCACGGTTCTCCTGCCCATCCTCAGCACTCGGGCCTTACCCTCCCTGAACTGTGTCCTCAGCTCCCGACTGCTTCCCCACGGAGAAGGCCCTGTGCACTGGTGCGGCCCTTCCTTGGCCCACCTCCGGGGCAAAGCTGAGCACGGGGGATTCTGTACACAGGGAAAATGGTGATGCCCCCTAGGTTCATCATGCTTTATTTTGAAAATGACTTATACAAACATACAGACATGCTCTCATTAAAAGCAAAGAGTTTGGAAATACATAGAATAAAAAGTGATGTGTTTCCTTCCTATCCCTCCACTCCCCCAAATCCCGCCCCGCCGGAGGCCACGGCCAACAGCAGTTGCTCCATGCCTGGCCCACCGTTGGTCTTGTCCAGTAACGCAGGGGCAGGCAGGCATTTCCTCAGGACATTAGTCATGAGAAAGGTCCAGCCAATAGCACGCTCGATGGGCTCACCCCTTGGTGTTGTCCTTGGTGGTGAAGTACCGAGACCATCTGTGTTGCCCAAGGCAGCTCTGCAAGTGTGTCAGGCCCCTCATCCTCACAGGGCTCTGGGCACCTCGCCATTCGCCCGGAGCCCAGGGATTTGGGGTTATGTCCCTGGACGTGACCAGGAGGGCTCGTTCCTCCACATTCCAATGCATCAAAACTAAGAGGGAAAGGAATTAATTCCTGAGTTAACTGATGTGGAGCCAAGCTAATTTGGCATTTCAACAGGAAAAGAAATGCAGTTTGGGCCTCCACATTAGTGACTTGAGATGAGCTACAATGGATTCAGCTCCATTTGTGCACACACACACACACACCGCATGCACACATGTTCAAAGAGTGGACCTGAGAGCAGGCGCACTGGGCTCTTGTGTGCCCTGGCTCCCGTTACCAGCATGAGCTCTGCTGTCAGATCATGCATCGCACTTCTCTCAGCCTCCGGGGGGAGGCAGCCTCACAGGCAGACAGGGCAGATGAGTCCACTGAGTCAGGAGTCATGCTGGTGGGAGCCCCATGCTGAGACTCCCTGACTGGGCCCCATTTGCAAGGCACACACCTCTCTCAGCAGCTCTGGGTGCTGCATTTTCACGGAGACGCTGGCTGATTTTTCCTGTGTCTGGGCTGCACGTGCTGAGGGATGAAAAGGCTGAGGACCGTGCTTTTGAGTCTTCTAGGTGTAGGACATGTTGGCACCCTATGTCGCTTCAACATCATTGATACAACCCTGCTTTGGTCCATTCCAGTGCGGCCCTGTGATCAGCAATCTCTGGACAGACAGTGTGAGTGTGCTGTTGTTCCGAATAAACGGTGAACAGTCAGCGTGGGTCTGGAGCCTGGGTGGGTTCTTCGCTCGGGCCCAGCATGCCACTTCTGCTCAGGGTGGTTCTGAGTCATCAGGTCCCCAGACTACTCCCCTCACACCACCTAACGGCCCTCACCAAGACTGTGTTGGGACTCCCACTGCCTGGCTCAGTTACAGTGAATAAACCACTCTCTCCGACCTGTGAGACCCTGTCATGATGGTGATAGGAAACCCCCTTCCCCCGGCAGGTTTCTCTTTCACCGGCCACACGGCCAGAGCAAATGCTCTTTGGCCACTCTGGTGACCTGGGCAGAGTCCGGCTGCTCTTATGTGCTGCAGAGAATAGAAATGCACTCAAGCAAGTGTGAGACCCTCCAGGTGGTGGACAGGGTGGGGCCAGTGGTCAGTCTCACGGGTCTGGTGCCTGGTCATCATCTCCATCTAGTAACCTGATTGGCTCAGACTGGTCTTTGGACTTAAACCACTGAGTCACGTGTCTCCTGCTGGCCCAGTTTGGTTGGGGGTCTTGAGTTGCTTATGTCCAGTATTCACTCCTCTCTATCGCAAATGAAGGTGTATGACCACTTCACATTTGGTTCTTTGCTTTTCAAAAGAATCACAAACAGAACAATTAGACTCAAACTTTAACATTTTCTTCAGTCTGTTCATTGTGGATTAATGTGTTCATTTTCCTAATCTGAAAGTCTGATGTCACTGATTCACCTGGTATATGTGTGTGAGCACGTGTGCCTGCATGTGTGTGTGCATGAGTGTGTATATATGTGAACCTCCACACACACACTGTGGTCATGCCAGATTTCCCACCTATGAAGTGAGGCGTGTGGTGGCTACATCAGTAGTCACCAACCACTGGAAATATCAGGAAGCTCTCAAACAGCCCTGGTGCCCAGGTGCTGCCTGGCTGAGTGGAACTGGAATCTCGGGGGGTGGGGGGCAGAGCCAGGCATCAGTTCTCTTTTTCTTCCTTCCTTTCTTCTTCTTTTTAAGCTCCTTGAAGTGACTCTCATGTGCACTCATTGCTGAGAACCACTGAGCTGATGATCTCTAATAACCTTCCCACCCTAGAAATTCCATGACATCTGTACTAAAATGCCAGCTGTGGTTTGTGCAGCAAAACCAAAGGTATGGAGGGGGCTTCAGTCTCTTCATTATTACTTCTATGGTTTGTTAGCAAGAACATCATTAGCATAAATGATATTTCTCTGTGGAGATGCAAATAATGCAAATGACTAATTTGGCATTTAAGAAATTGCAGATTGCAATGCAAAACTGTCTTAGGTAAATAACCCTAGTCTACCCGAATGGCAGCATTCTGTTTTGTTATTAAGGATATTAGTCCAAGACACATGAGGACTATAAAAATGCTACAAATTATTGCTGATATCTGCACAGTGTTTTATAATTTATGGGAGATTGCATATGCTTTATTTTGCAAAATTCTGGTTGCAAACTATACTGGCTATTTGTAAGGCTGTTACTTTGCTGGGAGAAACAGGATGGCGTGACAGAACCAAGAAAAAGTAGCCAGATAGTGGAGACAGGCTTTGAACTGGTGCAAGTATTGCAGTCAGCAGATGCTGACACTGAAAGAATGGTGATTAATATATTCAAACAACAGTTGGTACATGAAGAATTTCAGAGAAGTACAGTCCATAGGAAAAAACCACGTGGAAATTCTAGTGCTGAAAAATGTATGAACTAAATTTAGAAATGCAGCTGGTGTGTTTAACAGCAGATCAGACATAGTGGAAGTGGGGAGTAGTGAGTGTGAAGTAGGTCAGAAGACCATCTCCGGAGAGAAAAAAGGATCGAAAATATATAGAGAGGGCAGCTTCTTAATGTGTGGACACGATAAGGAGATGGCATACTGAGATTGAAGTGCACAAAGGAGGGGAGAGAATGGGCAGAAGCAATATTGAAGAGTTTCCAAAATGTATGAAAGAAATCAAACAAACATTCAGGAAGCACCATGGATCCCAAGAAGATCACGCGTTCACCTGGGACTTTGGAATAGTATAGCGAAACTGTTGAAAACACAAATGTAAGAGAGCCTGAAAGGGGTCGGAGGAAAGGTGGCTCTGAGCAGGCGTGGGAGAGACCACATTACTCCCTCGTTTCTCTGCCCACTCACAGACCCTCTGCTGAGCAGCTCTGCGTAGTGGGTGAGGATGGAGTAGCAGAGGTGCTGGTCCCCACACTGGGGACCCCTCCTCCTGCTCTGATGTTCTCTCGAAGACGTGAATCCACCCACTGGCTGCACAGGAGAGAGTCATGGGCAGCCAGCTCCCGCACAGACAGCAAGAAACAGTGCCTGATTACTGTCTTAAACTAATGGATTTTGGACCTTGTGCGGTTGACAGACAACTTTGACAGGGCAGCTAGAAGATCATGCATTTTTATATGCTAAGAACTGAAAGAAAATAACTGCCAACTTAACAATCTATACCCAAAGCAAGTATCTTTCTAAAAGGAAATGGAAACAGTGACATTTTCAGGCCATCAAAAAATAAATGAATTGAGAGAATTTGTTGACAGCTGCCCTGAATAAATAACTACTACAAGGAGTTCTTCAGGAAGAACACCTGTGCCCATCAACGGACAGAGTGGAGGTGCGGGAAGAGAGTGGACACGGAAGGTGCACAGGTAGGTCCGGACTCTCCAGCACAGACCGGAGGGAAGCTGAAGAACTGGAAGGAGTGTTTCTGGTAGGAGGGTTTAATGTAAGAATATCAGTTTCCTCTGAATTAACCTTTATGTTTAACCAATCAGAAAAAAACATTAACAAAACATCTTTTTAAAACAATTTTTAAAGTGATTTTAGAGAGAGGGGGAAGGGAAAGAGACAGAGTTGTTACGATTTGATGTTACTTATTAATGCATTCATTGGTTGATTCTTGTATGTGCCCTGACCGGGATCAAACCCACAACCTCAGTATATCAGTATGATGCTCTAACTAAATGAGCTACCAGTCAGGGCAAAAAATGTTTAAATTAAGCAAACTAGCTTAAAGGCTATGTTGAGAACTGAATATGAGGCTAAACAGGAAAGTTATGAACCGGAGCAGTTGTGTATGGGGTGCGGACTGACCAGTCCAGGCTGTGGTGCTTGATGGTGACAGAATATTTAAACCCAAGTGGTTGTGATCATGAATAGACAGATTGAAGGAAAAGAATAGAAAGTCTAGAAATAGATCAAAATGCATATGGGGTTTTAGTATATGATAATGATGACATTTTAAATCAGTGGGGAAAATGTATTATTCAGTAATGATTTGGGGACAACTGGCCAGACATTTGGGAAATATATAGCTAGATCCCTCCCAAACTCCTTACCCCAAAATAAAATCCAGATGGCTCAAAAACTTAAAAGTATAATGTGATTTTATAAGTACTACAAAAACTTGGGGGAATTTTTAATAATTTTTGAGAGGTAATAAATATTTTTAAGCAAGACAGAAAACCCAATAGCTAAGAAAATTTAAAACGTACCTACTTATAACTCACCAGGTCCACTTCTATGAAATTACATGATAAACATGCTTAAGCATGTGTGTGAAGAATTGAATGTACAATGATTCTTTGAAACCTTGGAATAGAAAAAAAAGAACATTCTAAATATACTTTAAATTGTGATTCATCCTCAAAATGGACCTGTATGTATGCTGATAAATAAAGGTCTCGGGACATTTTGAATTAAAAAATTAAGATGAAGAATAGCTGGGATCCACATTAGAAAAAAATAAAATTGGACTTAGTTTCTTTCACAAGTTGCTACTCCTATATGCTTGAAAGGCGAAACTATAAAGATTTTTAGATGAGAATATAACTTTTTTAAGAACTCGGAGTACACAACGATTTTGAAACAGGAAATAAGTACTGAATACAAAGAACAAGATTGGTAATTCCATCTATGTTAAAATCAAGAACATCTCTCTCTTGAAAGATTTTATTTATTTATTTTTAGAGAGAGGGGAAGGAAAGGAAGAAGAGAGGGAGAGAAACATCAATGTGAGAGAGAAACATTGATCAGTTGCCTTTTATATGCCCCCAGCTAGGGACCTGGCCCACAACCCAGGAATGTGTGCTGACTGGGAATTGAACTGGCAACCTTTTGATTTGTGGGACAACACCTAACCCAATGAGTTAGACCAGTCAGGGTGAGAACATCTTTTAATGCAACGCACACTAAGAAGAAAGTTGAAAAACAAGTGACAGAATGGTAAGATATTTTTAACACATCTAACCAACAAAGATCTCATAGTCATATAAAGAATTACAACAAATTATTAAGAAAAAGAAAACTGAGAAAAAAGTTGGCAAAACATTTTAACAGAAACTTCTAAGGGAGAAATCCAAATGACAGAAATATATAATAAGGTGGTGTTCAACCTAGTTATTAAATCACAGGTATGAAATTAAAGCCACATGAAATACATTGGATCAAACAAATGTGGATTTTTCCATATCCCAAAGAGAAACAGGCACAGATAGCCCAGCACCTGTGGCTTCTTCCTTTGAGACATTTGCCTAATTCTTGACTTGCATGGCTAGAGGCTAACCAGGGAGGCATGGAAAAGCAGAGGAGACCTTTCTGGCAGTCTCATGATGCTGAAGAGACAAAACTGGAATTCAAGAACTTCTAAGAAGGAGGGTTCATAACACATACCCCAGGTCTCTCCTAGGTGAGTAGGTAAACCCGAGGTAGGGTGACCCCTATGGAAGGCCCACGCTCAAGCCTTGCTGGGTTCAGTGATTGCCCCAACCTGGCTGCCTACCTGAGGAGAAAGGTAAGAGGATAAAACCCCCAGGGCTTCCACACTTTCTCATGTGATGTCTGCCATTCTGTTGTCATAAAAGGGTGTCCACGACCAAGACACAGAAACAGATGTATGTCTGCAGACAGTCACTGCACTCATCACACTTGAATTTTAAAATAGCTGTGACTAATATGTCCAAGGAAATACAAGACAAGATAGAAAATTTTGCCAGAGAGATAAACTCTATGATTATCTATGATTGCAATAATCAGCTGAAGGTACTAGCCTTGAATGTAGAAACTGAATGACAGATATAACCAAAGACTGGACATGGCAGGAGAGAGGATTCGTGAGCTGGAAGTGGGTCAGAAGGAAATAACCAGGCAGAATAACAGCAAAGCTGGTAAAACTGTAGAAAAGAGTATGTGAGACATACAGGGTATGTTGAGAGGTCTAGTATCTGTGTCAGTAGGGGAAAATTATACAGAAACAATAGTGTCTGAGGTTTCTTTTCCCTACTGAAGAAAGATACCAAACCTTGGATTTTAAGAGCTACAGCATAGCCATTTTGTAGATAAAAAAGCTTTGATATTGGCAGTTTTGTGTGATGTAACATCATAGGTTGAATTAAAAGAAAACCACACCTCTGAACATCACAGTGAAATCAGTAAAAACCAAAACTGAAGAGCAAATCTGAAAAGCAACATTACACTCGTCAGTAAGACTTTAGCAGAAACTAGAAACGAGAAGAGAGTGCAAGACACTTCTGATATAGTGAGATAAAATCACTGTCAACCTAGAAATGGAATACTCGCTGAAATGACTGTTCAAACATAAAGAACAAAAAATACTATAGTAGAAAACAAATATACAGCACAGAGAATGAACAAAACCAATCACTGTTTCTTTAAAAAGATTTTAATACAAATTTCTGGCAAAATTGATCAAGAATAAAAGAAGGAAGGGCCAAGTCACCGACACCAGGAATAAAAAGTGGACTTCACTATGGACACTACAGACATCAGTAAGACAGAAAAGGAATATTATGAATAACTTTTCCCTATAAGTTCAGATAAAGTGGTAAACCTAGGAACATAGACTTTTTCCTTATGATTCAGAAGCGGCTGCTTAGACACACAAAGGCCAGGTGTAAGGACAGTCCCAGCAGGCTGATTCACACCTGTGAAAGCTGGACAAATCCATTTCTTAGGGCCCAGTAATTCCACTACAGTTATATACCCAACAGAAATGCACACTTGGATATACAAAAAACCCAGTGAGAATTTTCCTAGCAGCATCATTTAAAGTCATCCCAAACTGGAAATAACTTACTTGCACATCTACGACAGAGAAATGTATAATCGTGGCATGTGCATACCGTGAAATACTAGAGAGAAAACAGCTGTTGTCACACAAAGCACATAGATCGGTCTCACAGCACAGTGTTGAGCAGACGAGCCGATGGAACAGGACGCACACAGTGTGACTCCATTTACACAAAGTGCCAAGAGGCAAAGCTAACTGGATGGTGATGTGGCAGGCAGGGGTGCTTCTGGGTTTTGGGTCTGTGTCAGAGGGGGCGGATGTGTTCATTTCATAAAAATTCATCAGGCTGACGCTTCTGGTGGGTCCACTTTTTGGAAGGTATATAACATTTCAATAAAACATTTTTAAAAATAATGTTTCTATAGCTGTGGTTTGTTCTCTTAACATTTTAAACATACCTGATGGCCTTAAAATAGATCATCTTAGCTGATACCCCAAACCTTTGGTGTATTAGGCCTCACACATTCCGTGACCTTCACCCTCGCCACACCCAGCTTCCCTGCTGCAGCGCACACCTGCTCTTCTGCATGGCCTGAACACACACAGACTCCAGTCACACCAAGCAAGCACGTTTGAAACCTGCTCCCAGAGCTCCCAGATCTCCCAGTGTGAGGGGCTTGTTGTTTGTAGTTTCCCCAAGCTGGATATGTTTGGGGCTCAGTTAGGGGAGAAATGTACGAATTCTTAGCACTTATCATGTGTCGGCACCATGCGGAGACTACACACTCCGTGTAAGGAGTTTTCCACGGACATGTGGAAATTCTTGTGGAATAATGTCACATGAAAAAGGAAGCCATACAATTATACAAGTTATGTGATCTCAGCTGGGTTAAGATTGCCCAAATGGGAGAAAAAGGAAATGAGCCAGAATGTTAACAGCAAGTCCTCAGGCTGGTGGGTACAGAATACTTCCAGTTTTCTGTGTGCATACAGAATTCTTTAAAGAACAACCTCCTGACTCTCAGGAAGGGCTTCCTTGAGGGTCCTGCCAGCGCTCACTCTTTCAGGGCCACACAGAACACTCTCCCCTTCAGTGCTCTGTGAGTCACACCAGCTCCTGTGTGCATCACTGCCTCCTGCTTCCCTGTTTCTAAAAATTACTTTTCTTTTCATTTGGCGTGAAGTAAAGCACTCCAGCGCCCACGTCCCTCTTGTAGGAGCTTGTTGCGTAGGCAGCCCTGGCTGAGAGGGTCTCAGATGGTTGGCTGGGTTCCATCCTACCGGATGCTAACAGTTGGTTTAGGTGAAGAGAACCCCGGAAATGTGGAGCGAGGCAGCCTTGAAGGCCAAGCAGAATCGGATGTACTCATCAGAGTGGGAAGGATTTTAGCCTCTTTTCTGATAGAGGACCAGCCAGGGGTTTTCCGGGGCATTCTTCCCGGTTCTCAGCTGCAGTCAGCAGACCTGCTCTGCTCTCTGGAGCCCTTTCTGTCAGGTGCTTCTGGCTGTGCTCGCAGGACAGCCAGGGGGAAGCTCGGCCTCCTGCGCCCAGCCCGCCTCCTCCTTCCTGTGTGCTCCTGCCCCTGCTCACCCTGCAGGCCAGGTCCTCTCTGCCACCCACTCAGTCCAGCCCACCTTCGGTTCACGCCAATAAAGCTTGTGGCTTCTCCTCTGTGCCCAGAGCCCTTGCACGGGTCTCCGGGTCAGTGTGTCTGGTGCAGTTTCATTGTAACAATGTATTTACACATCTGTCTCTGCGTCCTGTGTCAGTCGGGGCTTCCAGCATGGTGTGTGTGTGCACACGCAAAGAGGAACTGGCTCATTGATTGTGGGGGCCAGCAGGCTGCACACTCAGGCAGGAGCGGACCTTGCCGTCCGGAGGCAGGATTCCTTCTTCTCTGGAATCTGTCTTTGCTCTTCAGACCTCCACCTGATTGGACGAGGTCGACCCTGTCACTTACAGCCCACTGACTTAGGTGGCCATTACTCTATGAAACACCTACACAGCCCCACCCCAGTTAGTGTTCCCTCACTGGGGACGGCAGCCTGTCCAAGCAGGTTCGTCCTGACCACCGAGGATGAGCTGTGAGCCTCTCCGGCCACACTAGGGACTCCACTTACAGGGGATGTGAATGCCGGGTGTCAGAACCGGATGGGCCCCAATGTTCTTGGCACGTTCACTCCGCTCTATCGACTGCGCTTGGCCAGTGTGCCAGCCCTCCCGTTGGAGTGGTGTTTCCTGACAGCAGATGTGACGTGGGTGATGCGTGTGCAGGTCTGTTCCGTGTGTGCTTACGTTTGTTTGCCTTTAGCAGCGTTGCATAGGGAGGACTGAGGAGGGTCAGTTCTTTCACCCACCGGTGTCTGCAGCAGCCACGGTCATGTCTCCGCTCCTGCGTGGAGTGGTGCAAGCCTGGCACTTGGAGCCCGTGTTCCAACAGCGGACTCCAGGGGCAGCTTCCTGGCTCCACGGCCGAACTCCGCTGCCGCCAGGAGGAGTCAGCCTGACATCTCATTGTGCTGGTGCTTTCTTCCCACCTGGGCAGCTGGGTGATGAAGCCCAGCAGAGGGGGGCTGCCTCTCACCTTGCCGCTGGGCCTCTGTGTCCACATATGGGGGTACGGTGCACACGTGACAGGGCACCGCTGGCCCACAAGTGAGCGTGCATCTCTGGGCCGGGATGCTGAGGGGTGGTTTCGTCCTCTCGGGATGTCTTCCCTGACCCTGGACTACAGGTGAGGGGAGTGTGGGGGTGACATGAACTAACACAGACTCCCGAGCACAGAGGACTCAGCGCATAGCTGCTGTGCCCATGGTTGAATTCCAGGGGGCCCAGTTCTCTGGCCAGAACAGTCCCCTCAGGTCCCTGCTGCTCTGTGGTGTCATCTGGGAGAGCAGGGAGCCAGCCGCTGCCTCCTCAGGCTCACGAGTTTCCTTTGTCCTGAAGTGACAGTGTTGGGGATAAGTGAGCATGTCCAGGGGCCCTCACCTCGGGCTTTCTTTTCTTGTTGCTTCGTGCTGCCTGGCCCAGGAAGCAGCTCTGGGGTCTGAGATTTGATAGAAGTGGCCCCCCAGGAAGCCAGTTTGCGCCGCACACACACCTCCGCCCCTCCTCCTGTGTCTTGGGACAAGAGTCAGGAATGATCTTGCCTGGAAGTGTCTCCGTCCCCTCTGCCACACACAGGACATTCGGACACACAGGATGTGAGCTGCTCCAGGCTAGCCAAACCCAGGGTGGCCTGTCCCCCGATGCCTGCACTTCCCATTGCAGGCCCGGGCTCAGTGTTGGCAGGTCGCGGAGCTCTGGGTGGCACCTGCTGCCTCGGGCAGAACACAGGGTCTCCTTTTCCCTTGTGTGTGCTTTTCTCTGAGTTTCCATGCTTGGAGACACGCATGAGAACGCGGGTGCGTGTGAAAAGTGTCTGGCCGCCTCGAGTTCTCGGCTCATGTCCACATCCAGATTTGTGATTCAGGAAATCAGATGGTGTTTGGGGCTGCCACAGACGGTTTTGCTGCCCCTCCCACCGCGCAGAGTCCAAGTCTCCCAACCAAGGGCGCCAGAGACCCAGCCCGCTCTGCCTTCCCAGCCTGCGGTGCTGTCTCTGCAGCTCAGAGTCCCTCAGGGCTGCAGTTCTCGTCTGTGTTTTTTTATGTTGTAGATTTCCCTGGGTTGCAGTTGAACTTCATGACAGGCCAGCTCTGTCGCAGTGCTGGGTCTCTGAGGCAGGATACAGTAAGCCTGTGAAATGAATGATTCCCTCAAAATTCGTTTTAATGACACATTTCTGTAGTATTCTTTGGCTAGTGAACTTTCTGAGGTATTTCTGTGATGTAACTTGATTACTTGCTAATGACCAACTACGTCTTTAAGAGTAACTTGGGCCCCAGCCAGATGGCTAGGCGGTTAGTGCGTCATCCCGTACAACAAAAGGCTGTGGGTTCAGTCCCCATCTGGGGCGTGTGTGGGAGGCAACTGATCGATGTTTCCCTCCCACATCGATGTTTCTCTTCCGCTCTCTCTTTCTCCTTTCTTCTCTTTCTGAAATCAGTAAACGTATCCTTAAATGAGGATTTGAAAATTAAAAAGAGACAAAAGAGTAACTTGGTCTTCCGCCTCAGCATCTCTGCTGGAGGGTGTTTCACAGGCCGATGTGAAGGGACACCTGAAAGGTTTAGGGTTACGACAAACTTCACAGCTAATAATTCTTTATCATCCCCACAAGTATGTATGAGCAGGTGGCATAAGTGTCTGATCACTACTTTAAAAGTAAAAATTTAGGTCTCAGCGTGGCAGAGCACATGGCTCTCAGAGCAGCACAGGACACACTGGAGGGAAAACCAGCCATTTGCTCCATTTTCCTTTCACTTTCACGGAAACCGTAAGATTGTTTCTGTGTTTCAGATCAAACATGTTTTTGAGCAAAGAGTACATTACCCAGCTGTCCTCAAAGCCACTACTTATCACTGTTCAAATTTAATCTCAGCCATCTGTGCCTTCCCTTTCTTTCCGTTTATTTTTGAGGCACATCCCAGGAAAGCTGCTCTCGACACGTTGCACTTGGAAGAGCTACAGGAAGGAAAACACACCAGAAACTTTACATGCCGTTTTGTCCGTGCATTTTGCACAAATAAGTAAAAGCAATACTCTGCTGTGGTTCAAAAACCCAGTGCTTATTACCCCAATTTAAAAATAAATTTGAAGATTCTAAGAAAGAAAACTTATATTCATATTTCTTTCTTTATTTATTTTTAGAGAGGGAAGGGAGAGGGAGAGAGAGAGAAACATCAATGTGCGGTTGCTGGGGGACATGGCCTGCAACCTAGGCATGTGCCCTGACTGGGAATCGAACCTGCGATGCCTGGTTCGCAGCCCGTGCTCAATCCACTGAGCTACGCCAGCCAGGGCATATCCATATTTCTTAATGAGGAGGGTCTCAATGATATGCAACGTTAAATTCTTCCAAGTGAATGAATCTATTGAGAATTTTATCTGAAGACTTGAGACTAAACTAATGTATTATTGCCCTGGCTGGGTGTCTCAATTGGTTGGAGTGTCATCCCTACACCAAAAGGTTGTGGGTTTGATTCCCAGTCAGGGCACATGCCTATGTTTCAGGTTCGATACCTGGTTGGGGTGTATGTAAAAAGCAACCAATTGATATTTCTCTCTCACATCAGTGTTTCTCTCTGTCCCTTCCTCTCTGTCTCAAATCAACAGATATATCTTTTGGTGAGGATTGAAAACAATCAGTCAATAAATAAACAAATAAAAATAAACTAACCTATCACTAACTGGTCATGTAAGTCTTTTCATTCTGAAGCCTGAAATTAAAGATCTGAACTACACAGGCTTAAGGATGTATGAGACATGTCACTCTAGAAATGAACTTGGACTCAACTCCTGATTTCACCATCAGATGACCCCAGCAGTATTGGGTGTGTGGTCGCCTTCTAGAAGGTGCATCAGCTTGGAAATTACAGGGAGACGATGGGTGGCATTTCTGTCTGTGGCTCTGTTGGAACCTGCAATTCCTATGGTCTGTCACTCTGTGACAGGGTCATGTGGGGGACATGGACATATCTCACCAATAAGGACTGGGACGAAACTGTGACTCAAAGGGTCACACTGTCCCTGCTTAAGAAATGGGTCCTTGTGTTACACATTTCCCAGGTGGGGAAACAAGAGAAGGGAGCTGGGAGCCAGGGGCCAGAGAATTCATTTTTCTGGAAGCCCATTTGGATGAGAGTGAAGACACTGTTTTTGTGATTCACGTTCACGACAACCTGTGTCTTTGAGAAGGAAAAGGAACACAGAAATAATGTGTACAGGTGTCCTACATGTAGCCTGCCCTTGTGGCAAATGTCTCTTGAATGAAAAGCATAAGCTAGCCTTGGAAACTGCTAGTATCATTTGCCTTGATGAAGAGGGAGGCAGAGGGGCTGACCCCTCTGCGGGATGCAGTTGTGGGCGCCCACCTCCAAAAACACACTCAAGACTTCTGTTGTGCAAAGAACCCCTCCCCACAAGGGAGCTGGAGGTGAGAGGCTGGAAGGAACCCCTGGTTGGCGGGACCTCAGCAGCCCTGCCAGGACAGCAGCCTCTTGTCCCTCATTCCCTGATGGGGGCATTCTGGGCCCCGGAAAGGCTGTCTCCCTGAAATGAATGCCTGGTTTCCTGTTTTGGGAAGAAAACAGTTGCTGCTTTGGGGGAGAGATTGCCTTTTCTGTTCTTTGCTCATCAAGTTTGTGCTTCGACACAAACTTGGCGGAAACCATTGCGACATGGCTCATTTCCACAAAGTTGTGTGCACAACAGCATGACCATCCCTGACACACTGGACTTCTGGCAAACATTTGTTGAATAGACACTAGTGGCACTGAACATCTGCTCCAGTTCAGAACCAGTGTCTACACAAGGTAGCCTTACCGTCTCAGAAGTCGTGTTGTAAGGCCTTCTCTTTCAGGCGTGGCCTTGGAAATAAAGACTTCTGCCTGCTTCTGGATTTGGAGGTAATAAAATGGTGAAATGCGAAGCGTCTAAGGACATGAAAACATTATCTGCAATCCTAGGAATCTCTGGGTGGTGAATATTGGCAAAATAAAGTAACAGTGGGCTTAATTGGACTGTTTACTCTGAGTGCCCAAGGCAAATACATCATTTTAATTCCTGTTGACAGCACACTGCTGACTGGCCTCTTGGCATGAAGCGGAAGTGCCCTTCAGGGATGACGAGTGGGGAAGAAAGAGCTGACGCTCGTCCGAGTTTCCCCTTTGACAGTGTTTCTGTGAAGCTTTGCGTTTTTGTGAGTCTTAAGGGCCCCCCCTAATGTGCTCGCTATGGACCTCCTCTGTCTGTGATTAGTAATCAAAGCAGCAAAGGGATGCTGGCTCGTTATAGCGTGTGTAATGTTTGCAGAACAGCCATTCCCTAAAATGAGGCCATCTTGGCCAAAAGTGCTTTATGTTAAAAAAAAAAAATGACCAGGCGCACACTGTCTTCCCAGTGATATTTCAGAACGGTGGGTGTGCACAGTTCTCACTGCCAGCCACTTGCAGCTACCTAGCTGCCCGGACACACACACTTTGCTGCTGGACAGTTGCTCCCTCCACACGTGACACGTGGATGTGCTTAAACGCACTGGATGCTACAGTGGTGGCAAGGGGGCCAGTCTCCCCAAAAGCCAACACTGGATGGTCCTCACACTGCCTGAGGGTTGTCCCTGAGAGGACAGTCACAGGAAGCTAGGCTCCAGGACATGGGACCTGAGAGGGCAGCTGTCTGAACAACGAGGGAGGGCAATTTCAGTGGTCCCATGACCTTTAAAATGTAAAAACAATAAGACCTCTCTTACTGCTGATTAGAAGTGCACAGGGAAATAAAAGCCGGTACCAATGACATCGACTGGTGCACTGTAACTTAACGCACTGGAGATACCGAGCGTCCCCAGCCCACTTTGAACAGTGCTGCCCCTTCTCCCGTCATCACTTGTGGGTGGAGGAAACGTCTTTTCCAGGGAGAATTGTCACCCACCCCTCTAAGTCTGCGTCAGCTGCCAGCACTTCATCCTCTGCACGTCCAGTGCCCTGGAATAGCTCCCAGCAGTCCTTTGAAGTGAATGGACGTTTTTGCCTCATGGTGTCCGCCCCTTCATGCTTTTCCTCACGCCCACGTGTCTCATGTACGCAAACAAGTCGCCTTCCCTGAGTTGCTTTGTCTCCAGTGGCACCCATGCCCACCTTCCCCCACCATCGCCATCTGTTCTCAACTCCCTGGTCACCCTTCATGTCTCTGCTGCACTCCCGTCCCTCCCAGCCAGGTCTCTGCAGGTGTCACGTGGTTTATCACCAGGCGATGAGGAGCAGTGACCCATCCCTGGCATACTGGGGAGCATGTGCCATGCCTGGTCGCTGGTCACGATGCACATCTGTACACTCAGGGGTCTGGGGGCCTGGCAGCTAACTGCACCGCAGGCAGTTACCACACTTCGAGTCCCGTGGGGACTGAGACGTGCTCGGTGTCGCCGGGGATGGTGCTCATAACTGAGCGTCGGACCTGTGTCTGTGCACACTGACCCGACAAAGTGGGGGCCGCCTTGTGTCCTCGAGTCCCAGACCCGGCTGACCATCGAGCAGAGCACACTCAGACTCCTGGCCCCCCAGGGACACCTTCCTGGTCACGTGTGTGTAGTGCACGTGTGTGCACGAGAACCGTCTCAGGATAACTCTGGCGTGTGGGCAGGCCTGGGAGATGCTGGTGTGGAGGGCTCCCTCCTCATGAGACCACAACCACAGTCAGATGTGGAGGAGAAGGAAGCTGGACTCGGTGTGGGCTGGTTGCTCCCAGACACGTCCCTGAGCTGGCAGTCACAGGAAGGCTGGCCCCAGGGTGTGGTACCCACAGATCCCCAGCTGCAAGCAGAGGTCGCCCTCCCCTTGAAGATGGTATAGACACAATTTTAGAAAGTATTCTGGAGTTCCCTGTGACTAACTATAGGCAAAGTCACCCTGATTTGTTTAATTTTTCTAAGTAAACTTTCTCCTTACAATGCAACGAGGGTGATGAACCCTGCTGAGCTCTTTGAGATGCTCCTCATGTGTGCGATGGTGGTGAGTCACAGTGGTCAGGGGAGCTGCGGCATGCAATCTGGGTCCACGGAACAGGTGTGGGGTTCTGGGTCCTTACCGCTCACACAGTCGCCCCCATATTGACTGCCTCAGAGCCCCGCAGGCGGGCAGGGCCCGGGTGCCTTGCATTTGATGGGTTCCTGCCCTTGACGGGTCCCAGGTGGCTCTGGTGTGCAGCCAGGGAGAGGAGGTGGTCTCTCGCCCTGCTCTGCGGGAGGGTTCTGTGTGTCTACTCAGGCTTCATTCCTGGGGCTTCCAACCATTTGCCAATGCGCTTGAGTGTTCGCAGAGTGGTCACTGGGGAGGAAAAATGAATTTGGAAACGTGCCTCGAAAGGTGCGATTTACGGCTGTTCGGTGGGTCAGGAAAGTAAACGGAGCAGAGTTACGCCAGGAGCAGCCCCATTAATTTCAGGGCACACTTCCTGTGCAGCTGAGCGTCTCTTTCTCATCCCTTGAATGTGGATGACTAAGAACATTCTTCCTCCCAACAAGCTGCCCGTTCAATTAGTGTGATGGATTTGGGAGGACGGAGGCTGCACTGAACAGCCACCATCGTAGCGCCTGCCTCCCCTTCTGCTCCCCCTTTCCTTCCCCTCCCCCTCCTTCCCCTTCCCCTTCTCCCCTTCTGCCCCCCCTCACCCCATGGCTCTGGGTGTCAATGGGAACCTGAAGAATCAGAGGTCCTGCTGCGGACAATTGTGCTGGGTTTGGGACCTGGGCGAAGGCTTTGTGAGCCATTAAGGGGGGCTGCCACACACACATTCTCAGCGATGGGGATGGAGCCAGCTTATTCTTAATGGGAATTCTCAGTGGGTGGCTGATATATTACTTACAGCTGAGCCCCGAGAACGCCTGATTTCTTTTGCAGTTCTCTTTCTCACAGATGCAATTACTGTAGTGAAATTTGGTCCAGGAGGATGTGATGAGATTCTATTTTAAGGTTATTTCTTCTCTCTGCGAAGGAGTGAAGAGCCTTTGTTAACACCCTGCTGCCTCCCAGGCCTGTCCTGTTGGGCTTAACTGCTCCAGCCCATTAATTTGGTCTGTAGAGTGTCCCAGGTGGGCATGTCCTGTAGCTCCTTCATCTTAGCGCCGTGGTTTACTGCCAGCCCCCTCACTTAGGGTGTGCCGAGACGCTCACCTTGTACAGGGGCCGCCCTGCGCGAGCCCCAGCTGGGTGCGCAGGGTTCAGCAGCTGGTTTTCTCACCTGAAAGCTCCCTGGGGTTCTGAGCTGTATGGGGTTTGTTGGTGCCTCGGTTCCCCCACCTGCCTGACCTGACCAGAACCACCTGCCGGTGGGGGTGGGGGAACACAGCCCAGTGAGGGCTGAGGTCACGGTATGACCTAGGGTGGGGGGCTGTGCTTTGAAGGAGAAGTTGCCTTAGAAAGTAGCCCTCAGGGGGACCCCACCACCAGGTCTCCCTGTGGAGCACGGTCTGAAGACCAAGGTCAGGAGACCCCCGCGCTCAGGTGGAAGACTGCGGGGGCTGGACATTCAGAGGCCATTTGGCACCAGTTCCACAGATAGTCATCGACTGTCCGCTCCAGAAGAGGATTGTGCTGGGGGATCAGGAGAGAAGCAGGGTTCCCATCTTGGGGAGCCTGCAGCAGGGACAGGACACTCTGCCCAAAGGGAACGTGGCCCTGTAAGGTCGGCAGAGCCCGGCGTCCAGGCTCTGAGGCAGGACTCCAGGCAGGACTGCAGGACCCGGGGCGGCCACACCCTGTCCCTCTGTGCTATGTGTGTCCCCTTCTTCTGAGAAGACCAGCCTTCAGGTCTCGTCCAGCACGATTTCATTTCCAGACCCCTAACTAATAACAACTGCAAAGGCCCTGTTTTGCCCTGTTTCCAAGGGTATTCTGAGATTCTGTGTGGACATAAATTTGGGGGGATCTGGTCAACCTGCCACAGGACCCCTATTCCCAAAGGAGTAAAGAGCCTATGAGATTTTACCTATTGGTTTGCGAGAAACATCAGTTTGTTGTTCCACATGTTGATACACCATTGGTTGATGCTTGTTTGTGCCCTGACCAGGGATTGAACCCACAACTTGGGCACATTGGATCAAGGGTCTAACCAGCTGAGCTACCAAGCCAGGGCAAGCCTGTGACAGTTCATTCTCACTTTAGGGTTGAGGAAATAACACTCCCAGAGTTGGTCTTGCTCAAAGCCTTTGGCCAGTTGGGATGGGCAGGGAGCCCCCAGATCAGAGCATCAGCTGGAAGATGCCTCAGTTGGAGCTGGAGGCCACTCAGAGCGTGGCTACTCTGCCACCTTCACTCTGCAGGAGAGAAACTCCTTAGTCTCCCGTAACCTGGGTGATGCTGGCAGGACAGGGGGCAAATCTAGGGTCCTGTCTGGTCTGTTCCTGTGCCTCCCCAGTGGGCAACATGTGTGTCATTGTGTTGGGTGGATGCTTTGGTGCTGGGGTGACAGCCCCAGAAGGAGAACTCGATCTCCGGTGGGAGGGAGACTTGGCCCCATGGGGCTGGGGGCGGGGGAGGTGGGCACGGTGATGCAGGGCTGGCTGGCGTCATTCCTAGCCGTGCAGGAGAGGGATGCATCCAAAGACCATGGCGGTCACCATCATCAGCACACGCACTCACCTTCTGCTCTGGCCCTGGGAAAGTGAAGGTGGGATTCAGACCCCAGGGGAGTCAGGAGATGGCACGGGTGGCTGGGTGAGGTCCAGGGGGCCGCCAGGAAACTTGGGGAGGCACGTGTGTAGCATCTACTCAGACACTCAGACAGGCACCCTCCTTCTTTCTTTGTAAAGCTGACTGGTGTGACAAGCGGTGCCAACACGTTTTTCTCAGCTCTACTTAGGTTCATAAGACACTCCTTGTCGACCCTGAAGGACATGTTTTGGAACATCTGCATCTCTCCAGAGACCCCTCTTCCCCCCAAAGCCTCCGGTTAGAGGAGCCCTGCGCTGCCCACTGGCCCAGCCCCTGCCCATCTGTCGTGGCCGTTCCTTGGTCCTTCCTGTGTGTGACCCACTCTTGGTGGCTGTCCATGCTGCCCTCTGAGTCTCATCTTCAGGAGGACGGTGGCCACAGGGAGATCACACCATGGCTCTTGTCATGCTTAGGTGTCTTGAACTTCATTAGAAACAGTTTTGTGACAGCGGTCCTATCAGCATGCATTTAAAAAAAACTCATCAAAACTGGTGAATGTTTGTGCAGTCATTTTAATATTGAAGACAGAAGAAAGCAACATTTTCAGTATATTATGCTTTATTATTTCAAGAAAGGCAAAAACACAAAGATTTGTGCAGTGTATGGAGAAGGTGTTATAACTGATCGAATGTGTCAAAAGAGGTTTGTGAAGTTTCTTGGTACTAATGACATTTTGGCCAAATACTTCTCTGCTGTGGGTCTGTCTTATGCATTGGAAGATGTTTAGCAGCACCCCTGTCCTCTACTCACTAGAAGCCAATAGTGGGAAATAGCTTACATACTCAAAATATCCAAATCAATAAAGTTATTGATGAAAATGAAATGTGTCTTTTGTTTTACAGAAAAAATGTAATGAACTTTTTGGCCAACCTAAAAAAATGCTCAGCCGTCCCCTTAGGAGGCAGCAGAGCCCAGGTGTTGTCACTTGTGGTTTTGGTCAGGTGTCAAGGTGTCAGGCACTCTGTTGTCCTCCGTGATGATCTGGCCACTGCTGTCCAGTGGGGATGCTCCGGGACCAGGCAGGACAGCTGGGACCGGCATGCTGGGTAAAGCAAGCTCTTTGCTCCCTGCAGAAAGCGTGGACCTCACTCTGGGGGCAGACAGCAGCAGAGTTTCTGAGGAAGACAAACAGCCTGGGGCAGACGCTGGAGCCACCAGGCCCTGACAGTTTCCCCTGAGGCCGAGAGGGACCCTGGGTGTTCATTCACTCCTGGAAATGCCACTGGCTCCTTCGTAGGATGGATGGAATCATGGACAAGAACCTGTCATTCCAGGGTGCTGTGACGTTAAATTAGATTGTGTGTGGTAAGGAAGACAGGAGGGTTATGTTTAGATGCTTTTTTTAAGTCAAAGAGAGTCAAGTTATTAGAATGGGTGGCAAATATGGGGATTAACTTTGAATCTTTTAAAAATGTTTGCAGTAACATAGTTTGGTATCCATAGGAATAGACAAGTGAACATATATAACTATTCCCGGGGAAGTCCAGCATTTATGTTAGCGTTATGTTCTGTAAACACATGTGGCCTTTGATTAACTTTGCGGTTTTGGTCCAACCCCCCTCCCCCCATGCGTTCAGTTGTCACCGTGGTCCATTTGCACCGGGCGGTCACGTGTTCGCGTGTTTCTGCAAACACAGGGAGACATGCTACACAGTCACCTGGCCTCAGCATTTGGATTTTTCCTGAACCTGTCAAGTCACCCATTTTTTTACTTTACTTTTGACACACTTAGTATTAAATCTAACTTTGCAGAATAAGTAGTGAATATTTACTTTCTGCTACTTTCACCACAAAGTGCTGAGGGACTCTCAGCCTGCCTTGGTGTTGCGCTGGGTGAGGCCTGGTGGATGCTGGGACTGTTTCTGCTTCCGCTCCTCTTAAAAATTCTATTGAAAAATTTCCCAGGGAGGAAGCTGCTCTAGTCGGCCCCTAAGAAGGTCGAGGAAGAGGAAAACCATGTTTTTTGTTATTAAAATTAAAAATATGTGTAAAAGTGTTCTTATTAATGTCTTCGTTATATTTTATTAACATTTGATACTGCCTCTGGTGGTGGTTATTTTCAATCCCATAGAAAAGTGTAAGATGCCTTTTGGCTGAATGTATGCTTACATGATCAAGCAGTTTGTTTCCAACACAAGAGACCACCAGGTGTCAGTGTAACTGAATGAATAAAATCTCAGGGTGCCTTTGTCACCAGATCTGGGAGGGATGACTCTCTGCTGCTGGGGCCTCCCACAACAGGAGGGCCCAGGAAGCATTATGGGAAATATGGCGGAAAATGTCTTTCTGCTTTCAACCCCTGGAAAGGTTTCCCAATAAGCGTGCTGCTGCCTCACGCTCTGACGCCCATAGCAATGTGAGGTTTCTCGGTTTCAGTTTCACTGAATCCCAGGGATGGCTCCTGGGCAGCTGTCCCTGGGATTCAGCTGAGGTGGCACTCTGTCTGGACTCTTGGGGTCTTTTGTCTGAATATTGGGCCCAGGTCGGAGGGATGAGCTGACCCCAAGTCTGACTGCCGGCACAGGGTGGTTTTCTACGGTCATTTCCTGTTTGAGGCCCCTGCGTCAGAGGACGCCCGGGTGTTTCTGCTCCAGCCCGTGGCTGAGTGTTAACTGTGGCCAGGCCCGGTGCGGTATGTACTGTGTCCATTCCGTGTTTAACATTCCCCTTGCCATAGTGGAGGGAAGTCACATCATTTGCCTAAAGTCACCATTCTGTCTGACTCTGAAGGGTTGTTACGTAAAACCAAAAACAAAACTCAGGAACATTGTCTGAGTGTGAAAGCTATTCATGGAAACTGAGGTTCAGAAGCAAATGGCTGCTTGCTGAGCAGGACCGTGGGTGAGAAAGTGACTACTTAAACATGGTGGACAGGGCAGGTGCTGGGAGAGGGAGCCGGGGCTCAGACGTTCAAATGACTGAGTCACACACAGCAGGTGGCCATGTGGGAGCCTGCAGGAGGGTCCTCTGAGACAGCTGCTGCTGGTCACTGAGGAGGGGCATTTTGTTAGATTGTATTGTGACAGCTGTCATATCAGCATGCATTAAAAATCTATCAAAATTAGTAAATTTTTGTGCAGCCATTTTAATATTGAAAATGGAAGAAAATAAGCAATGTTTTCAGTGTATTATGCTTTCTTATTTCAAGAAAGGCAAAAACACAACTGAAATGCAAAAAATGATTTGTGCAGTGTATGGGGAAGGTGCTGTGAGTGATCAAACATGCCAAAAGTGGTTTGCAAAGTTTCTTGGTCCTATTGATGTTTTGGCCAAATAATTCTTTGCTGCTGCGGGGCTGTCTCATGCACTGGAAGATGTTTAGCAGCAACCCCCCGCCCTCTCCCAACTAGAAGCCAATAGCGGGAGATAGCTGACATACTCAAAATACCCAAATCAATGAAATTACTAGTGAAAATGAAAAATGTCTTTTGTTTTATGGACAAAGTGTAATGGACTCCTCAGCCAACCTGCTCTCTCCCAGTAGTGACTTCTGTCTGTGCCGCTGGGCTCACAGCTCCCTGTCCCTGCTGCCCATGGGTTCTTCCTCTTGTCCGCTTGGAGCCCGTCTCTCTGCTGCCGTGTGGCTCAGGGCGTGCTCCCAGCTCTGGCAGCCCGTGTGGTCAGAACGCCTGAGGCTGAACACTCTGGGGAATAGTGCAGTCTTATGAAGTGAGTTTTATAAAATCAGTTTTTCTTGCCACAGTGATACCTTATATTAAGTTCAGAGGATAAAATAATTAGCAAGAAGACACCAGCTCCTGTGGCCTCCCCACCCCAGCACCTCACTGCTGTGTTGGGTGTCTGACGGGCGTTTCTTGGTTTTGGTGCACGAGTGACGCTGAAGATGCAATCACAGTGACCTGTGTGACTGGGGACCTGCATGTCACCTTTATCACCTTGATTTATTGAATTTCTGCATTACCTTACAAGGTAAAGCACATGCCCATTCCTTCCCTTTCCACCACTGTTGATTTTTCACAAGTGTGCTATCCTAGAATCAGAACTTCAGACCCTGAGGAACTGAAGTCTCAGTTCTATGGGACTTTCAGAGTCAAGCCAGTCTGCTTCCACAGTGTCCGCACCCCAATCAATCCATTTCACTTAAGTGAGTTTCTGTGTGGCAAAGAAACTGTCTCAGGGGTTTGGGACTAAGCTGTTCCTCCTCTAGGCCCCTGGATCCTGAACCTGTGCCCCAGGACCCTGGCGGCCTGGACCCTCCCCACAAGCCTGCTCCCGGGACTGGCCTAATCCGTCTGCATGTCATCTAGCAGCCCTCGGTCTGCTGTCACGTCTAACAGTCCTCGGTCTACTGTCACGTCCAGCCAGGATGCAGAGCACTGCGCTGGGTCCCACCCTGGAATAATGTTTTTAAAAATTGCATGGAAAGGCAAGTTTTCTGACACTTGTTTTTGTATCATTTGCTTCTTTAACTTAAGAGGCTGCTTCAGCCCTGGCTGGTATAGCTCAGTGGATTGAGTGCGGGCTGCGAACCAGGCATCGCAGGTTCGATTCCCAGTCAGGGCACATGCCTAGGTTGCAGGCCATGTCTCCCAGCAACCGCACATTGATGTTTCTCTCTCTCTCTCTCTCTCCCTCCCTTCCCTCTCTAAAAATAAATAAATAAAATCTTAAAAAAAAAAAAAGAGGCTGCTTCACTTGGCTTCCTGTTAAGAGGCCCTGTCACCGAGGTTACTGTCTGTGCCTTGCTGGGGACACGGGCAGGCGGGGAGCAAAGCACCCGCCTCTCTGGCAGAGGAGCATGGAGTCAGGGGGGGCACAAAGAGCACACGGGCCTGACAAATGACGCTGGCTTCTGTTCAGCTTCTCTGGGCTACACCCTGTTACAGGCTAAGTGGTGTCTTCTCCAAAAATGTGTATGTCGAAGTCCCAAGAATGGGATTGCAGATAGGGGTGTCACAAATGCCATCAGTTATGATGAGGCCATTACTGTGGGCCCTAGTCCAACGTGACTGGGGTCCTTATAAAAAGCAGAGATTTAGACACAGAGACAGAGTGGACGACCCCAGGGAAGGACAGCATCTGCACACCAGAGTGGCCTCAGGAGCCACCAGCCCTGCCTGCACCTGGATTTTGGACTTCCCGCCTCTTGAGTGACAAGAACAGGTAAAATCTGTGAACTTCTCTCAGGAGCAGAAGGTCTTGACACAGCCATCCTCGTCTGAGGGGAGCTACTTTCTAGGAGGACGTTAAACAGGTGTGTGCAGAGGCTGCGTCTTGGGAGGGGGAGCTACAGGTGAGGCTCTGGGAGGGATGAGAGCACTCCACGCAACTCTCTGATGTCTGCAAGAGACTCACCTGAGATCCAAAGACTCGGACGGATGGAAGACTGATGGGTGTTCTCGAAACCAGGAAACAAGTGTTGGTGATGGTGTAGGCGAAGAAACTGGAGCCCTGTGGCTTATTGGCGGGGGTATAAAATGGTCAGCTGCTGTGGGAAGCGGTGCGGTGGTTCCTCCAAATGTTAAAAATAGAACCACCGCATGACCCAGCAATGCCACTTCTGGGTATGTATCTGAAGAAGATGAAAACACTAACTCAGAAAGATATATGCACCCCATGTTCAGTGCGGCATTATTCACAACGGCTTAAATGTGGAAGCCACCCAGGCGTCCACTGACAGATGAATGGATGAGCGAAATGTGGTCCATCCACACAGTGGAAGAGCACTCACTCTTAAACTGGAAAACATTCTGCAACATGCTACAACATGGATGACCCTGGAGGACATTGTGCTCAATGAAATAAACCAGTCACAAAACTACTGTGTGATCCCACAATATGAGGTACTTAGAGTCATCAAAATCAGAGACAGAAACCAGACGTGGAAGTCGGGGGCAGTGGGAGGGGAAGTTAGTGTTTAACAGACAGTTTCAGTTTCGCAAGATGCAAGAGTCCCGGAGATGGTGGTGATGATTGTACAACAGTGTGAATGTATTTAATGCCACCAAACTGTACTCTTAAAAGTGGATAGGATGGTAAATTTTATGCTATACGTATTGTGATACAATAAAAACAACAAAATCAGTGGTGTTATTGTAAGTTATGGAGATATTAGAGTTTTAAGAACAGATTTTGATAAATTGCAAAGGCACCCAACTCATTAGGGAGGAATCGATTTATTCTGTTTAATCTGATAGAAGAATCATGGCTAAAATGGTCTTAAATAGTCTTGAGAGGCTTGTCATCCATGAGCAAAATGTACGGACAGAGCCAGGAAGGGAAGGTAGGAGCGAGACGAGCTGATTAGCACCGATGCCAGTGGCGGTTCACCTGGCAGCGTGTGACAAGGGGCACACGTTGGATACATGCCCTGCACTCTCATGCCCTCTCTCCCGCGAGGGACAGCCTGTACTCAGAGTGTGGGACGATTTATGTGCAGGTGGTGAGGCTTGACGGAGCAGAGACAGCACGCCTCACTGCCTCCTTGGCATGTGGGTCAATGAGGCCCTTCTCAGGCCTGCCTGTGGTCCAGGTTCCAGTCAACTTTGAGGCAAAAGGGAAGGGCTTATGCACACATCTCCACACACACCTCCACATTTCCACATGCCCACACATGCCCACACCCACACACGTACTTGCACACACATGCGCTGTCACTGTGGCCCATGCTGACCTGCCTCTGCTGCCTGGGGCATCTCTAGGCTGGAAGGTAAGGCTAAAGTTTCTCAAACTCCTACTTTGTGAGCAAACTAAACTGCCCCTTGCTTCTTCCCTCTGAGCGGGTGCAGCCACAGTTCCTTTTCAGTAAGCTTTCCAGAGCAAGCAGGGTGAGATGAAAGGCCCAGTCAAGGGCTGGGACCCAGAGGCCAGCTTGGGAGGGGCGCCCAGCCTTCCTGTCTGCCGCGGGCCTCAGAGCTGGGCCCCCAGTGTTTGTCGTCCCTCCTCTCCTTCCTGACAGGACGGTTTTGCAGTTATGTGCAGGTCACAGCTCACAGGGAAGCGGGCTCCGCCCATGGTCAGCAGGTCCAGGTGACCCTTCTCTCCAGGAAGTGTGCAGGGTCTGCATGCTGAGGCCTCCAGGAAGGTCTCCTCCCCACCCTGAACTTGCAGCTGCCAGAGCCAGGAAATGCCTTGTTGTTTAAACTGGTTAACATGTGTATGTTACTGGGACCAGAGATGTTCTCATGATGGAATGAGTCGTGTCCATTATTGTGTACAATTTTGAAAACAACAACAACAAAAACAGATGGCGGACAAGCTACTTACACAGTAGTCCCCCATCTTTTCTCTGGGAAGGAACTGGGAGACGTTGAGGCTTTGTGAACAGTTCCGTGAGGGCCGGTTGGCTTTCCAGAGCCTTGCTCACAGTCTCACACAGCACAGCAGCTAATGTGGTGCTGAGTAGGTGAAGGGCAGAACCAGCCATCAAGAGGCTGAGCGAAGCCCAGGCTCCCACTTGTGCTGGGTTGGCTGGCAGCTGCTGGAGGCTCCGGTGGACACCTCGGCCCTTGAGTGGATCATCAGTACTTGAGAGTCAGCATCACAGAGAACACCAGTGGGGTGGGGTGGTGGCCTCAGATGCCCTGCTGGCCCAGGTGGGGCCCAGGAGGCCGCATGACTGCCACAGGGGCCCAGCTCGCTGTACGTGACCCTCCACCAGGTCTTGTGACCTGTGCGTCCCACACTCGTCTCCACCATCCTCAAAAGCCCACCGATGGTAGGCAGGTCTCAGGGGTCCTCGCAAACCCGACGCTTGTGAAGGGGCGCCACTGCCCCAGCCCTCACACGATGAGACTTCAGGCCCTGTTGCAGGAGGTCCAGGTCTCCTGCCTGCTTGGCTTTTTCTCATGAAGAGAGGTTATCCTAGGCCCAAGATGTTCCAGGGTACAGGGCGTTGCTGGTTGGTATGGGAGGGGCTCCAGAGGCCGCGTGGTAGGGGCAGGACACTCGGTGGCATGAGCCTCGGGGGACTTGAAGTGCAACTCTGACAACGTGCGCCGCGTTGGTGGTGAGGAGAAAACACCTCCCTTTTGCATTCACGCTGCGCACAACATGGGGCGTGGCTTCTGGGGAGAGGCTGCCCACAGTGGGAAAAGGGGAGCTTGAGGGCTGTGCCTCCCCCCACCCCTGCAGTTCCTCACTTTGTCTTAATTGAGACCAGAGACCAGAGGTTAATGCCACGCCATTGTTTTCATTAGATTTGCATTGACCTGACCCATGCGGCGTTATGACCCAAGACGCCTTTGACTCTCAGAGGAATTGACTCGAGGGATCATAAAGTGACCCCATCGATTTTTATGGCTGCTCTTCTGTCAGCTGTCTGAGGAGCTATGTGTCTGATGGACATGCAGCAGTAAATCAGAACGCAAACAAAACACCTGCACAAAGCCCGAGTGTGGGGAGAGCAGGAAGCATGACTTGTCTGTGAGTGTCTGTGCCGTTCCTCCTGTGAAGGAGCACACGGGCCCCTGTGCCTGTGAACAGTGTGACTGGCGCTGTCCACAGGGGAGCAGGTGTTGGCCTCGAAAGAAATATCAGTCAGTTGTGCCTTTTCTTTTGGTAAAATTCATGAAACTTGTTGGGGAGGATGTCTATCATTCGGTTGTATTAAGAAGAATGCCTAAAGTTGAAGTTTCAGGCTATGAGAAAGAACAGTGGATATGTTTCTGGAATGTTTGTTGTTGGGCCCTTTGCATCCTGGATTATTTGTGCAGAAGCATCTATCATGTGAAAGAGGTAGCCCCCCCTCCCCCGACTTAACCTCTGACTCGAGAGGCAGGACAGGTGCAAGGCAGACTCAGTTTTATTTTAAGTGGAAGTGTTGCAGTCAAAGCCAGTGTTTATACTATTACCGGTAGTTGCCAAAACCACCCAGGGATACCCTTCTGGCAGATGCTGTTTCCTGGCCCCACCCCTGCAGGACACAACCCCACCCTGTGGTCCTTTGGCTTTGCTCCCTGGTAGGACTGAAAGTGCTGGGGCCTGAGGAGCCCCAACTGACCGCCAGGCACCCACCCCTGTGCGGATGGCTCTGAGGTGCCCTGTCATTTTGGTGCCCAGTTTCTCCGTGGGGTTAAGCTCTAGGCGCCCACAGTGACTTCCCCACGTACTCCGAGGTTGAGCACAGTGGGGAAGGGTCCTGCTGATGACCCTGGTTGTGTGAGGGGTCACTCCAGCATCTGGAGGGAGGCCCCAGCAGCATCTGTGAGTAGGGCTGGCCCGCAGCGGGTCTCCTGCAGGCCCAGGAGAGTCCCGACGACAGGCCCTGCTGCTGGAAGTCAAGGAGGTGTCTCTGGCCCCTGGCTCAGTTGGCGAGTTTCTAAATCTTGTCATTAGGCAGGGAGGGAGAAACAAGCGAAGTTTCGGTTTTGAGATACAGGCTTAGGATGAGGCCTTTCCGAGCCCTCAGAGGACTGGAGGGTCAGACCCCTTCATCCGGAGGGAAGGTGGCGTGTGCGGGACGTGGCTGTTCCTCGACACCAAGCTTCTCCTCTGCCTGCTCTCTCCCCTTCTCTTGAGCTTTCCGCTCATTGCAGCTGTTTGGGGGATGCCGATGTCTTGTGGGGGCTGCTTTGAGCTGCCTGGCGTTTGTCTCAGCCCTGAGGGCAGACCCTGGGTGTCATCTCTAGTGTCTGAAGATGGGGGAGCGAGAGGCGAGGACACAGAAGCAGCCGATTTCATTTCTTGTGACGGAGCCCTGTGTGCACATTTCTGGCGGACTTTCTGTTTGGGCCATTTAGCGTGGCTGGAATTAAATATAGATAGTGATTGTTATGAAACTTTTATTTGTTTCAAAGCTTCTCTTTTTGGTGAAAATGTTCAAAGGCCTTTGATACTGATGGTGAGAGAGCCAGCCCTGGGGGAGGACAGCGTCTCCCCTAGAAGATGTGCCTTCCACCCTGTGGCCCCAGTGACCTGCACGTGGCTCAGTCAGTACCTCCCTGCTGTGTTCCTGGGCTGTGTCTCTGGGCTGTCAAGGGGAAGCATCTGCCTCCTCTTCTGCCTGAGACTGGAGTAGCTCTGTCCTGGTGCAGGGAGGCTACCACCAGCACGAGAGCAAAGGTGCCTAGCAGGGAGCTGCCCAAGGTCAGGGCTCACCTTAGATGCACTGAAGGCACCTGAGTGGCTTGGAATGGTCCCCTCTGGGCTCACACCAGAGGGCCTACCTCACAGTCAGGGAGGGGCCAGCAACAGGAGCTGAATTCCTCCTCCCCATAGCCCCCTGAGGTCCCACACCCACTCCTTTCCTCCCACCTTGATAAAGGGGGGCAGGTTCACCTGGACCCATGAGGGCGGGACTACCCCCACGCACATGTGTGCTAGGTTGTGTCTGGGATTTAGGGCAAAGGCCTCTCTTTGGTGCCACCTTGTGTCCACTTTGGCATTGCAACCCTCCCACCTGTCGGGGGACCCTACAAAGCAGAGTTCCTGGACACACGGGATAAAAACAACCCCCCCCCCCCCCCCCCCCCCCCCCCCCCCCCCCGACAGGTCGGTCCCCCGATAGAAACTGGCTACATGCTGACTCCCAGCTGGCTGTAGCAGGTTTGGGCAGGGATGGCTCACAGGGGTCAGGGAGGCCCCTGGGATCCAGAAGGAGGCAAACTGGGAACAGCATCCTATGTGATCATGCAGGGGAGTACAAGGGCTTCTGCTTGGGCCTGACTTGGAGCCCAGGACAAAACTATGGAGGCTGTGTCACTGACCAAGTCATGGCTGCTCTGGGCCAATGATGGGCCCACCATCGTTAGGGTCTGGCCATGCCCATGTTGATTCAGCCTGCCAGGCCCTGCACCTGCCTGCACCTGCCTACAGTCAGGGCTGCATCTGGTGCTGAGGCTGCAGGTCCTCAGGGAGTGTTGCTGGAGGAGCAGCCCCTCCTTTTCCTGTCAGCTCCTATGGCCTTCGATGTCTCTCCAGGTGTCAGGAGTTTGGACATTCACTTCTCTCCCCAAGTAGGGAAAGTTCCTCCATTTGCTCAGCTAATTTCTGTCTTAACTCTTCTTTGCTTGGTGGTCGGGGTGCCTCTGTGGGAGGGAGGCCTCTCCACTCACATGGTGCTGGGGGAGCCTGGGAGAGCCTGGGCTTGCTGTTCCAGCCCCACAGGGTCCCTCAGACACCCCCACTCCCAGCTCAGTATCCCCACACCCTGCCCACCGTCGAGGTTCCTGCACACACCCGAGCCTTTCCCTGCAGGGTCCTCCTACCACCCAGCACTCCTCCCTGGGTCTGTGCATCTGGGAGATTTGTCCGGTCATTAGGACCTCTCTGAAATGCCACCCCCTCTGGAGCCCAGGAGCCTTTCCCTTCCATGTCCTGTGTTCCCAGCTCACCCTCACTTTAGCATGCAGGTAGGAGTCTGTCCCCCAATTCCCATGTGGCAGGGGAGGGGAGAAGGAGGCCCTGGAAGCTTTGCTGCTGTGCGTTGTAATCACACACCAGAACCTCACCTTTACAGGCATTAGGTGATGAGGTTGTAATGAACACCACAGAGCAATTACACCATTTGGGAGAGTCACTCAGTAAGACACAAGAAATTGCTTTGAAAAACAAACTTTAGCTGGTAAAAATTACATTTGAAGAATTTCAGTTCCAAGGTGCAAATTCACCCAAGTAAGAAACCCAGAGCCATTGTTAAACCTCTAACAGGTTCCCCTGCCTGCCCCCCACCACCCCCGGGCTGGAGGCCTGCGTGTTGTTGGGGAAGACACTCTGAATGACGTCTTTCCCACTGGGGCCCGTCTGCAGGGTTCACGTGGGCTGAGGACTGAGGGCTTCAGGCCAGACTGCAAGGCTCCTGGGTGGACGCCCACCCCTTCCCGCCGCTCTGTGGTGAGTTTTGTTTGAGAACACCGGGTGGAACTTTGATTTCCTCTGAGTGTGAGTTGGAGAGTGTGTTCCATACACCTGACCTTGCTACATTTATAACCACGGCATTGAGTTTTCTTTGTTGTTTGCAGAAATTTCAAACTCAGATTTTGGGGCTAAGAGAAGCCACTGAGGTGAGGGAGGAGGCGGCACAGATGGCATTAAAACAGTGACATTGAGTGTTCCTGAGGCAGGACCCACTTCCCACGAGCTGGAGTTGAAGTCTGGGTGCAGATGCATGCTCTCAGATGGCACCACAGCCAGGGCCTGGGTGTGTGGGTGAGGGTTGCTCTGTGCCCCGCCACCTAGAGACCAAGTCGTGCACGCCAGCACGGGCGCCACAGCCACAGGCGAGCCGCTCGACAGGGATGGGCCGCTGGTCTGTAGTGAGAAGCTCTCGCCCAGTAAATTCAAAGTGAGATGAGTGGGGACAGGTTTACCGAAAGGAGAGTGTCACACGCAGAGCTCGGAGTGCTGACTCCTGCTGCGTGTCCCGCGGTTTTCCCGCAGCCCTTCCCTGTAAATCTGTGATCTCCAGCCCATCTTGTCCAGCACTGATATGTGCACTTTGCATGCGGATCCTGGTATCACACTGTGGGAGGCCGTTTGTGATAGCAGATGTGGGATGGATGGCAAGGTCTGGGGACAGGTGGGCCCTCAGGGTGTGGAGGGGGTGACGCACAGTCCAAGGACAGATCTGACCTGCAGTGTGGCCACACGGGCCTCTGTCCCGTGTCAGGTGGGTCTGCTCACAGGCTCCCTCAGTGTGGTGGCTGCTATAGGTCAGATCATACAGGGAGAGAGGCGGAAGCCTGCGCAGCCACCCAGGGGTGTTCCCATCCCATGGCAGGGAGCTCCTCTCTACTGCCCCACCCTCAGCCCTGCCCGGCTGGGGCTTCCTCTGCACAGTTCTTTGGAAGGCAAGTCATCTTACACAAAGTGAATTAGTTGGACCTAGACTCTTCCCCAGCTCACTGCCTCCTTGGAGAAGTTCTTAGGAAAGACTCCCGCTCCTCTGGGGCTGACAGGAGCCTTGGCTTGGGAAGAAGCTGTTTCCACCTCACAGCCGTGGGCGGGGCTGCAGGACCCAGAAGAACATGACCCAGGATGGAGGTGCCATGGAGTCCGGGCAACACTACGTCTGACGCATTGAGTGCGTTGAGTGACAGGGAGGGACGGGAGAAAATGGGTTTGAACAAAAGTGACCGAAGGTGGAATAGGCTATCAGAGACTCGATCCCTCTTGGGTCCCCCCGAAGGTTTCAGGAGCGACCATGACTGAAATGGCAGCATCACCAGGGGCTCGCAGAGGGAGAATGGCCCCCGACCAGCTCCTCTTAAGGGAATTGCACGGCCTTGCCTAGAAAGGTCTTGGCCTTGTACCCCCTTGTTTGTGAAAATAGAGAGGAAAAGGCCAGGAAGGAAGGCAGGAGGAAGAGCAGCAAGGACTGGTTTCCACGGAGCCCGTTTCCATCTTGGGAACTAGAAGTCACAGCCTGGAAATAATAGACGTGCATCTAATGTGAATCTCTCACATGCCTTCCGCAGCCCTGAGACTCAGGGGCCCTCGCTGGGGGCGAGACCCAGGGTCAGGGTGTGAATAAGGCGTCCTACATGTTGACCCCTCACAGATCCCCTCATTTTAATTACTTACCCAGGAGGAGCGAGTGTCTCACCATTCAGAACCAAAACTGTGATTGCTCACGCATCCCTTAGAGGCCTGTGGGTTGACGTTTTTCGGCTCCTCGGTGACCAGGGAATTAACTGAGGCCACCAAAAGAAGGCGCTACACACCTCTCTGTAATGATCTTGCACTCAGAGCTTAAATCCGAGCTAATTACATTTCGAAGCCACAGTGCACTCTTCTTTGTGTGGTGCACAAATGCAGCACTGTGTCCTCGTGGGTTTCGTAACGTGTGTGCTCATCGGAAAGCAGCTTCATGGAAAGGAGCTGTGTTTTGTGCTTAATGAGGAGTTACCAATTAAGTGGTGCGCAAGGCCTGGTTACTCGAGCGGCATCACCCTGGTGTCTCTGTGTCCCTGCCACCTGCCCCATGCTGTAGCGGCGTCACCAGCACCACTGTCCCTCGTGCCAGGCTGGGCCTCTTCTGTGCAGATCTGGCTCCTCTTAGGGGAACCCACTCCTTCAGCTAGATCACGGCCAAGCTCACCCCAAAGACGGGAGAGGAAAACGCAGTTCAGCAAGTTCTGTGTGTGCCGCAGTAAAAAAGACAGGATTGGTCTCTTTTTGAGTTAACAGACTTTACTTTTTAGAGAAGTTTTAGGTTCACAGCAAGATCCTAGGGACGGTGTAGAGTCCCCACACAGCCTGCCCGCAGCTCCCAGCCTCCCTCTGTACCCTTGTCCACACCAGCATGGACGCACCTTGCAGGCATCTGTCAGGCCCACAGAATGAACAAACAGGGTGAGCCCGAGGTGAACACTGGATGGTGGAATAGTTGGTCTTTGTCCGAAGCTCGTGCTTGGCCATTCCTAAAATCCCTGGATGCAGAGCGATAACTAAGTATCTCATGTTCCGATGCAGTGACTGGCGTCTGGAACTCTAGCCAGCGTCAGGACAGTCCCCAGAAAGACCATGACAGGACTCAAGGGTTGGAACTTCCAGCCCCACCCCTGACCTCCAGGAAGAGGAGAGGGGCCAGAGGTGGAATCTATCACCAATGGCCAGTGAGTCAGTCAATTGTGCCTACATAATAGAACCTCCATAAAACCCCCCAAAGCCCATAAATGACGGGGTTTGGAGAGCTTCCTGGTTGGTGAACATGGGGACACGCTGGGAGGGGGCGCCCAGGATGGACGTGGTGGGAGGGGTGATCTGAGTTCTCAGCAGAATGGCCTCAATTTTGTCTTCATTTCCAATGGAATCCCAGCCCCTTCTGTCTTGGGTGCGTGACTGAGGAAATGGGAACCGAGGTGCCTCTGATGTCAATGATCTGGGACCTCCAAGGGAGCTGAGGGCACCCCAGACATCACCATGCAATAGCCAATGTCACTTCAGCATGGCGGGGCCACTGTTACTTGGAAAGGGACACTTTCTGAAACTTAAAAATTGATGATGAAATGATTTGGCATCTCAGTCACTGAGAAAATACTATTGTCTTGAGGGCGGTGGCTCTGATTTTTAGTTACTAGGATTTCTGTGTTCAACCTGTCAAATCCATGGTTTTCCCTTTGATCACCTCCAAATAGCTCTCTTTGTCTGCTATACCACTGGGTGTTTTTCTTTCCTGTTTTAAAAAGATTTTGTTTATTTATTTTTAGTGAGAGGGGAAGAGAGAAAGAAAGGGAGAGAAACACCAATGTGTGGTTGCCTCTCATGCACCCCCTACCGGGGACCTGGCCTGCAACCCAGGCATGTGCCCTGACTGGGAATCGAACAAGCAACCCTTTGGTTTGCAGGCTGATGCTCAGTCCACTGAGCCACACCAAACAAGGCCCATGGGGTGTTTTTCATGGAAATCAAAACAGAAGGTGATTGTGCTTTGGTTGTTTTGTGTTTACCTTTGATGTTTCTTCAGACGCCTTGAAAGCTGGACTTCCACCAGAGCACATTTCCATGGTTGCAAGTAAACCAGTTCTCTGGCCTCTGGCCTTAATTGAAATGGACGAAGGAGACTGGCCGGGCCTCCGGAGTCCAGAGCCGCCCCAGCACTCCCCGTGGAAGCAGCTTTGTTGTTCTGGGGCTCTCAGAGTGCCGGCCTGTGGAAGTGCAGGGCCTTGTCTGTGTCACGGGAACAGAATGAGGGTCTCACCTTTACCGCACGGAGTCCCGAGGGCCTGGGGCAGCTGTGGGGAGGGGAAGCCCATCCAGGAATGTCGACGTCACAGATGGCAGCGCCCCGTGAGCCCTGCTGCTGTGGAGGAGCCATTGCTGGGTGTTGCGCCCACTCACTGTGCAGCCACACACCGACGCAGACCTGTGCCTGCTGTGCTCGGGCGCATGAAAGTATGAAAACGCCCCCTGAGCACTAATATCTCCATGCTTGTACCTTTGGTAGATTTTACAATGAAGACAGACTCCAAGGTCAAATGTAATCATTTTTGCAAGTTAAATCTATTGTAAACCTAAAGAAGGCCCTTACTTACGCATGTAGAGTTGGTGAGATTTTTGATAAAGTAGAGCTCGCTTTGTCACACAAATCCTCTGGCTGAATGTCTCCTCCGAGATGAGGCTCCACCCATGTGAAGACCTGAGCCGTGTCCTCCCTCCAGGCTCAGCCGTGCTCGCGGGTCCCCACTGCAGACCCCTGCTAGCAGACTTGCCCCACCGTGGGTGACTGACTCGGCTCAGCGCGGTAGGAGAAGCCTTCCGAGACGGGGTCTGGGCCTCTGCTGTCCCAGCGTGGTGGTTTCTGCAGCCCGTCGTCCCAGCAGCCTGGGCACTTGCTCCTGGTGGCCTCTGTCTTGTAAGCTGGTGCTGCGGCGGGGGGATGTGGTGGGCTGCCCGGAGGACCTTTCTGGTCCTCAGGCTGCTGAGTCCTCAAAATTAGTGGCCTTCTCTGCTCGAGCACGTGAGACGGCGCAGACCCTCGGCCGCTCGTTCTTCTTCACGGTGCCCTCCCAAGGCCGCTCCGCGGGTGATGTCGGAGGACACATACATGCCATATGATGCCGAATGAGGAAGGCCGAGTGTGAGTCGGTCAGCACGCGTGAGTCATGGGAGTGGAACACGCGTGGTGGCAGTGACAGAGACCAGATGCTGGGAGTGGTTCCAGCAGAGTTGAATGTTGCTGCTGTGAAGCGGCTCCTGTTCATCACGTAAAATGCTCGCTCTTTCCTGGAGGTGCTCAGCCACCATCCTCCACGGGAAGTAAAACCCAAAGCAGGAGCCTTTGCAGACCTGGGACTCGGGTGCTCAGATTCTCCGGAAAACAGCTTTCATGTGTCCGAGGATTCGAGCAAGGTCAGCGGCTGTCAAGTCTGTGCCTCTCCTCCTGAGACGGATGCCTGATGAGCAAGAAGGTGGCTCACCCAAGAGGGTGCGGCCACCCCGCCTCCCTGTTCCGCTGCGCTGGCCTGTGGTGGGCACTTCTTCATGGCATGCTCGCGGCGCTTGAAGGCCGATCCACACCCGTCTTTCCTCAGCATTTCAACTTCTTCCTTTGCCATTCTGTTCTGACGACTCTATTTAGAGTATTACCTTGACTTTTAAACTTCAAATTAAATTTCTGACACTCCGGCAGTTAACTTTGAAAATCATTTCTTGGATTCCCTGTAGGCTACTTAGAGTCTTTGATCCCATGTAATTAATAAGAAATTGTGAGCACGTTCTCTGGCAAAACTCTGCACCTACAATTGGCAACTTCAGAGGATGAGACGGAGCTCTTCTTCAGAAAATTTTTCCTTAAAGTCTTAAGTACATGTTACATCTGCTTTGTTGATGGGAGTGATACTGTTTACATCACTGCTGTGTTCTGCAGCAAATATTGGTTCTGTAGATCATGGCAAACAGATACATTCAGATAAAGAAATGCCTTTATCCATCTGCCACTTTTGCCTCTGATCACTATTTTTTTAATGGGTTAATGAGAATAACTCTTCAAAGCCATTAATAAGAATTTTACATTAGGGCTGCTTTTTGAACTCCTGTCAGATGTGCAGGTCTGTCTTCAAGGACACCTGCTGTATGAACACGCACATTAACACTCTCCAGCCAGCATGGATGGTAAGCATGAACATACTGTGAGGACGTGGGAGGGAGCACGTATCACGTATGGATCTTCTATGTGCGCGGACTGAGAGAGGAAGCATTCTGTCTTCAGGAAGAGGATGTGTGCATGTCTTCTCTTCTGTGGTGAAGTCCCTAGGAGAGAGGAGGGGGTGCGGAGGAAGGCGAAGAAGGCCAGGTCTCGGTGGTTCCAGTTTCCACGTTGAAGGTCCACCTGGGTGTGGCTCCCTCTTAGCAACAAAAGAGCTTGGGGATGTCACACTGCTTGCTTGAAACCCACCTTCTTCCTGGATGGCTCCTGGGACTTGGGCAAATTGCCCAGGTTCGGGCTCTCTTCCTTCCTCTGTGAGACGGGGAGGCTGTCCGGGCCTCGAGGGAAAGGGAGGCATGTGCCCAGTGTGGACTCCTGTGCCTGGCATGGGATGTCGGCACGCCATCCCTGGTGGTTTGCTTCGGGCACCAGCCCAGCACCCCCCAGCAGCGTCTCACTGGTGTATCTCTCCTGTCCCCACCTGTGGTGGCTGCCTGGGGTGGGACCGCCTGTGGGCGTGGTCGCGGGGAACTTCCCCGACGCACTCTGTGTTCAGGGGCCCGGCGTTTGCCCAGGTGGACTGGTGCCTGGGCCGAGTCTCGGTCGTCATTTGTCCGAGCGCTCCCTCCCGAGTCTCGCTCCCCCTTCAGCTCTTCTTGTCTGTGGGGAGCTGGCTGCCCTGCGGTATCACGTCTGTCGAGACAGACAAATCACATTGATTCCACGGAAAGCAGCCCAGGGTCTGTGCCAGGAGAGTTGTCATCTGATTCTGTGGTGGCCAGTGTATTTTTCCTCTGAAGATACTAAGTAAGGGTCCTCTCCATAAATACGTGGGCACTACAAAAATGGTTTCTCAGCCTTTGGGCCCACAGTTTACTCAGAAGAAACCTATTTTTCTTTAAATCAGTATAACTTTACTCGCTGAGGATAAATGTATTTAAGAACATGCTGGGTAATGCCATCATATTAATGTTATTCATACTCAGTTGGAACAGAAATGCCTTCAACCTTTTAGCAGAAGCAAGAGCAAATTATGGCAAAAATTTCATTTCAGAAGTCGTCTTCATTTAGAATAGGCTGGGCCCTGAGGTCAAGTCATCAGTTTGGGATTGTGTCTCCATAATGCGATTCTGCGGTGTGCATGCCTGACAATGGCCCACGCTGGCTTCCATATTAGTTTTATAAATGGCTATGTTAATGTTCCTCACAGACAAAGCGCCTTTGGTTCCCATCTGCAGAAGTTTCTTCTGCATGAAAATACTTGCTTTAAGATGCCATTGGGTTGAATTCTTTACGGTTCCACTTCTGCTGAGTGCTAGCCGATGGCCACCTGCACATGGCCCTGTCCAGCCTTGCTTGGATTTCCAGCAGGGCATCCAGATGGGCTGCAGGTGTCCTCACCACTGCAAAGGTGCCAGAAGCTGGCAGGTTCAGGAAATCAGTGGTGGAGGGGTGGGTATGTTTAATGCTTTATCTGCTCTTAAAAATAACCCTAACTGTATCGAAAACAAGAATTAGCAGGTGGGAGTCCTCAGGAAGAGTGTGAGAGAGCAATCGGATGGGTTGCGGGACTCGGGGCTCCCCAGGGCCAGCACTTGGGGCTTAGGACAGAGGGGGGCCTTAGATGCTGGCTCTCCTGGAGCCGAAGGACCGTTCGAAGTGACTGCAGTTGGTAGGAGAGAGTGGCCCGATGCTCCCACACTGACCAGCTGCCAAATGCTGCGTCACCCAGTTTCTCTTTAGAGGCCGTGCCCCTAATGCCTCGTCCCAGGCTCCACTCGCCACGTGGGATTTTGTTTCTAAAAACATTCTTTGTGCAGGAGAATGTGCTTTCCTGTTTTCATTTGCATTTCTTTTACTAAGTTTACTTTTTTCTTTTATGAATTTTATTGGTAAAAATTTTTACAAATATTTAATACTATATGCCAAGGGTGTCAAACTCACTTTCACCAGAGGCCACATCAGCCTCTTCACTGCCTTCAAGGGCGAGTGTAATTTAGGGCTGTGTGAGTGCAGCTATTCTTCAACGGCTGAGCAAGAGCTCGGCGCTGCTGCCGGGTAGAAACAAGGTGCTGGGCCGGGTAAAACCAGGCGGAGGGCTGGGTGTGGGTCGCGGGCCTTGTGTTTGCCACCTGTGCTATATGTCAATTACATTGTTTAATTTTATAAAAACGTAGGTTAAGTGTTTATAAAATTATGTCACAGTTTTCCTTTTTGTTTTGACATGTTTCCGTATTCTAAGATCTGATGACTCTTCTCCTATTTTTTTCTAGGCTTTTTTTTTTTTTCAGGCTATCACCCATCTGTCTGTCTCAGGGTAAACTGAGAACTTCCTTATCCTACAACACATGCCTTATTTTGTGCCTCCAGTTTCTTTCTAGGTAGTTGGTCACATTTCTTATCAAGGTTTCTCCTAGGGGTTTAATACTTTTCCATTATTTTTGCGAATGAGGTTTTTTTTTTCCTATTATATTTTCTAAAAGATCATTGCTGGTACCTCTTTTACTTTTAATTCTTTGTACTTAAAAAACTTGCTTAAAAGGGCATGTTAAACATTATTCCTTTTATGTGGTGTTTCGTAAACTCTGACTTTTCAGACCAGAATCTTGAGTCCTCGAAGTTTCCCGTGTTGCCCTTTGATGTGTGCTTCCTCTACGTGTCATCCTGTTTCTCCCGACACAAGGCAGGTGCCCAGGTGTCGGGCCTCACGTCCTCTCCCTGTCGTTTCTCTCACGATTTCCGTCCCCTTGTTCTGTGTGTTCAGGTAGTTTTGTTTTGTTTTTTTAAGTTTTGCTCCCCCATTATCGGTATGATTTTACACAGGGACATTTGGCCCCGGGGTGTCTATGGTCCGTTTCACTGTCTGTCCTTCCCACAGCTCCCCGTACATCTGGGCCATGGTGCTGCTGTCTCGTCTGTGGAGTCTCTTTTTACTGAAAACACAAGTCAGAGGCTTTTTAGAGCATACTTTGCATTAAAGGTGTTTTCCTTTACCTTCCTTTTTTTGTTAGAATCACTTTTTGGCCCTCATGTTGCTCTTGTGTTTTGGTGTCTGAATTTGTTTGTGGTTCTTTATGACTGTTTTCTTTAACCTTCTCGTGAGGAAAAGTGTGTTCATGGCAGACATTGACCGGGAACAGGACACACGGAGGGAGGGACCTCCTCTTGGCGGAGGCACCCATCTGCGTGGTCCAGCCCAATGCCCGGTGTTGGCATATTTGCCCCGTGGCCCCGCCGGGTGGGAACCACCTGCTCCTACCACCTGGCCGGCTGGCTGAGCATTGAGGGTTGTGTTTGGACGTTCGGGATCATAGCATAGGTGCTCCCATCCCTTCGGCAGGCCCGCGAGGCTGACGGCAGGGTCCTCTGTCTTCTTCGTGCAGCAGGTTTCTTGTCCGTAAGTTACAGTCCCTGAGTGAACACAGGAGGACGCTGCTCAGAGGCCGGGTTATGATGCCGGAGGGGAGGGCCGGGGCTCTCTCAGCCCCGACCCTCCCCCACCCCAAGCTCTGGTCGCCGGTTGTGTCAACCCAGGTGGTGACTGGCAGGAATAAAAAAGTGTGCTCAGGAAGGTATGGGGTGAAATAAGAACTCTCAATAGTTTCTAAGAAAAACCAAGATCTGCTTCTTTAGCCGATATGAGAGAGACACCCTCAGGAAGCTGTGACAGTCACGGGACCGCGGTCTGTCTCAGCAGGGGACAGGCACAGTCCCGCCCCAACACTGGGCAAGTCCGCACAGGACCTGGGCTCTTGAATCAACACATCCTGCAGAAACGTGTTCTGTTAAAATTATGGAATCACACAGCGCATTATGACTTAGATAAGGAGCAATCTTCACATAGCACCTTCCTCAGTAAGTTTATATTATGATGTTTACCAGAGGTGTCTGGTACTTGCCAAGTCTTGTTCCCTCTTAGCTCATCTAATGATGCCCCCGCTCCAGGAACCTGCAGAAAAGGAGGGCAAACGCAGGCATCCAGCCTCTCCCAAGAAGGTCCCGCTGGGTGCAGCGAGGTCGGTTCTCTCTTCCAAGCGCTGTTGCCATGGTTGCCACAGGCACGTGTACTGGAGAGCTTGGCATGGACTTGCGCCGTGGAAAACGACCTCAGGATGTGAGAGCTGCCTTTCACGGGGGGCATCTGAGCGTCCCGGTGGGCTCCTGGGTGACAGAGGTCTAAGCAGCAGCATCCTCCCCGCTCTGGTACCCGTGAGCATGTTCACGCAGTCGCTTTCTGACGTGCGGGAGAAATCTTAACAGGGCTTATCTCACGCTTCACGGTGCTGTTTCCACAGGACGGGGCCCGACTCGTTCACGGACTGCTCTCTCTCCTCCCCCACAACGCATGTGGGCGAGCGCAGTGGGTGCTGCCTCCTCGCTTTGGTTCACCAGCAGCTCTGTCAGTGCTGCTCCTGGCACCCAAGGGCCAGGTGCTCTTCTGTCTGACCTTGAGTTCTCATCCAGTTCCAGCATTGGTAGTCCGAGAGCATCTCGTGCAGCCACTGTGTCACAGGTGAAGAAATGGGCTTCAGGCGTCTGAGGGACCCATGAAGGCCCTGACCTTGGGCTGGAACCCGACCTTCCAGCGCTTTGCCCTGAACCGTGTGTCCTGGTTCAGCTGCAGGCAGAGTGTTCACCTGTGTTCTTGGCTCAGAGCCCTGGGCTGCATCACACGTGAGAAGTCACACCTGCAGGCTCCCCTGTGGCCACAGCACAAGTTTACCCCCTTTCCAAATGAGCTCGCCATCCTGGTAGCTTCCCCAGGCTGTCCAGCAATGACTTCAGCCCCCCGCACCCCTGAAGCTGTCCTTCCAGTCCTGAATAGAAGAAAACGGAGTCTTCCAGCAATGATGCACTTCTGGCAGTAGGGACGCCCACTAGAAATCAGCACAGGAATTGTGCTTTGCTCTTTGCTTCCCATGGGGTTTTTTGGTTTCTGTCAAAGTTTATTTGTACTCGTAATGGCCCTGGGCATGGAAACCAGTTCGACAGCTCAGCTTTTGGATCTCAGAGCACCACAAGCAAAGAGGAGACCGGGAGTCAAGGACCCTGGCTGCAAGTAGCAGTCGCTTTTCTCAACAGAAAGTGTCCTTGAGCCGAGTCCACCAGAAGTGACAGAAGGGCCGTGTGTTGACATTGCCCCGTCCCTCACCCAGCGTGTGGCGGTGGGGATGCAGCTGTGGTACCATGTGTAGAGAAACGAGAGGTGTGGATGCTTGTTCAGGGTTGCCATGGTAATTCCTTATTATCACCCAGGAGCAGAGAGAGCCTTGTGCAGCGTACTCAGTCTGTTTATCCTCCTGCTGCTTCCGACAGTGACTGTGTGTGCACATGCGTGTGAGCACAGGGCCCGTTCACTAGGCACAATTCTGCCCGACACTACTGTGACAGACAACGGGCCCTGAGCCACACGCGAGCACCACCAGAGTGCTTGTCACTTCCTGTGGGAGCAGATGTATCTCTGCTACTCGGGCCCACTGATCCGAGATCCGAGTGCCAGGGAACAGAATTCCTAGGGTTTCTTCTGTGGCAAGGAAGGGAAGCGAGAGAGGGGATGAGTCTGCTGGCTGTAAAGAGTTTGAAAAGTCGCTGTTTCCAGAAGTGCCAGTTCCATCTGCTTGCAGCTTGCTGAACTTGGAAGCTCAGGACAACTCCCAGGGACAGTCCGCACAGTGGAGACTTCACTCTGAGAGGGGCTGACCTGGGACACATTCTGTCCTAACACCCCGAATCTGGGATTTTGCAGATTATATCTGCTGAGTGGAGGGTGCTTGTTGGAGCAAACCTCTAAATTGACTGCTTCCTCAGAACATTTGGTGTGCAGTGGGAAACGCTGACTCCACAAATCCTAGGCGTCTGCTTCCATTGTGACTGGTGTTCTTTCCAGGGTGGAAGTCCAGCCTGTGAGTCCTCAGATGAGAGCTCCCGGCAGGAGCCTGGATTCAGACATGTTTTGCATGTGCGGCCGGTGGCCCCACGCACATCAAGGGTGTGGACAGCGGCTTCCAGCAGGAAGAGTAAAGCTTGGTGGTTGCTGCAAGCAGAGAATCGTGCACGGCGCACCTCACCCTCCTGCAGTGCCAAGTTTGATGTTTAATTGAACATCCATCCGGCCTCAGTGTGAACGTCTGTGTTAAACTTACATGTGAATGTCTGCCTCTTCACTCTTAGTCTCAGATCTCGGGCAATATTTAAAAATTCATTTACGATTATAAGCCAGCAAAGAAACACTCGTGCTCAGATGAACTGACTGCAAAGTTAAAGCGGGAACTCGGAGTAACTGCTCCCACTTGGCAGTTGGATTTGTGACTGTTTTGAAGGGTTAAGAAAGCAGGTCTTTTTTGGCCTTAATTCATCGATTCACCTCTGCAGGTCCCCTTGCCTAGAAGGTCTCTAACTAGGCTGACTCTCGGCTTCCGGAGCACTTTGGTCAGTGTCAGACAGACAGTGCATCCTGGAGAGGAAGCCATTCCCACGTCCAGGTGCACGCTTCCAGGAGTTTCCCTAGGGTGTGCTCCTGGACGGGAACTACTGGGTCACGGGCTTGGCTATTTTATTTTTTTTATTTATTTGCCAGGAAAATGATGTTAATTCAACAAGCAGCATAAAAAGTAACCAGAGCCCATGCTCAGTCGTCACTGCTCCTTCTGGCTCGGGCGGGTGCACAGGCGCGCTGGAGGAGCACCGCCTGCCGCCCTGTGTGCTGGGGTCCTCCCCTGAGGAAAGGAGGGAAATTCCAGCTTCTCCCCCAAAATGCTCTAAAAGCCAACAGAGCAGACGATTATTTAGAAGCATTTTTCTTCCTTTCAGGCATCTTGCTTATGGGTCAAATGCTTAAAATGTTTTATTTCTATGTTTCTTCGGTTAACCATTTTTGACTGGTCACCTAACTTATTTTCTGGTCCGCTCTTCTAAATTATACTCAGTTCATCTGCAGATCCCTGGGTTAACTGCGCTTCTCAGGGTCCCTGTCCTGGCTGTGGGTAGACACAGTGTCCTCTGTCAGAGGGTGCTGCTGAGGGTCGTGTCAGGGAAACCATACCTGAATGGGGCTGCCCTTGACACTCTACATCGAAATGTCTCCAGGGCTGTGGGGTCCGAGGGGACACGTATCTGTTAGTGAAGCTGCTGTATGTTGAGACTGTCAGAGAAGACAGCGGTGTCACCAGACCCCTTGGGATGAGAGCCAGTGGTGCAGGAGGCACGTCCCTGAGGCGTCTGGCTCTTGCACAGGCTGCCACTCTTAATCATATTTTAATTTTCAAATAAATTGCTTTCATTATCCTTCGGTCCACAGTACCGCGTGGGCATCCCTGCTCATTACTGTCCCCGGGCCCTCTGCTTAGGTCGGTGTTTAAATAGCTGCGGCCAAAGTGCCGTAATTAAGGACGATCCTTGCTGGTTTGCAGGAATTACTATTGTTTAGTCTTTGAGGAAACCACTGAGAGAGGTGCTGAAATCGGTCCTTTTGAGAGAAATCCTCAAGGCCGTCTGAGGACTGACTGCCCCTGAGCTCCCTCTGCAGAAGGCCTCCCAGTACCCCCACTTCTTGGTCAGAGGGTCATCTGAGGTCTGGCAGGGGCCGGCCACACTCTCTGGGCTGCCACTGTCCTCACCAAAACCTTGCCACCATGAGACCAAATTAAGTTGTTTCTGTCCAAACAGTATTTAAAAAAACATATCTCCCTACCCCCGAGATCTGGTCTTACCTGAATTAGCACCCAGTGTGTTTTCACAGTTAGGTGTCAAGGTCTTCGCTAGACTTGCTTATTTCTGATGAGATGTCCGGGTGTTGAGGATGGATCTGGATCTCTGCGGGGACCGCGTTGGCCCCCTGGGACTCAGGCCCATCCGTGGCCTCAGAGCAGCTGTCCCCGCACCTGGTCCTTATAGCGCAGAGACCTTGCAGGTCTGTCTTCCCAGCACCCTCTCTAATGTGGAGAGCCGCTCTGTCCCTTTCCACTTCTCATCCATTCACCAAGCTTTTTATTGCTCGTAAAAAGTTGTAGTAAAGCACACCTCACGTAAAACTTACCCTCTTACATTCATTTCCACGTGTGCGGCTCAGTGGCATGAAGTACATCACCTCTGTCCGTCTCCAGAACTTTCTCACCTTTGCAAACAAACTCTGCGCCTGTGAACACTAACTCCCCGGCCTCCCCGCCCGCTGTGACCTTTCTTCCACTCTCTGTCTCTGTGAACCTGACCCTGTTGGGACCTCACATGTGTGGAATGTACAGTCTTTGTCCTATTGTGCCCAACTTTGTTCACTGAGCAAAGTGTCCTCCAGACTTGTCCACGCTGAGGCAGGCATCAGAACGGCTTCCCTGGGACCCAGGGCCTCTCCTGGCACCGCCCCAGCCCACTCTTGTCCTGGTTTCTCCCCCCACCAGCTTGAGAGCAGATTGCCAGGGGTGGTAGGGAGAGGTCTCTGCGGGGCAATGGGACAGGGGTGTCCTTCTGCAGTTCCTGCCTCAGGGTTGTGGGTGCACCAGGCCTGCTGGGGGCTCAGCTGTGCCCATCCCAGGAGGAGGGCACCTGTTGGGTAATTGGAAGGTGAGACCTTCCAATCTGAGGAGCTACCTGGGGTCTGTGCATGGGGAGGGGTGGTGAAGGAGGGCGAGGCCGAGGAGGGGAGGGAGAGGGATCCCCACCATGAACCTAGTTACGAACAGGGCCCTCCTCTCAGTCACCCTCCCTTTCCCCCCCTTTCCCTCCTGCCTTCTTCGTTTCTCTCAGGAAGGTGGGCGAGGTGTTCTTCAGTTGGTGGAGTAAGAATGGGTGCGGGGCGGTGACGGACGGCTGGTTCTGAGTCACTGTCCCTGTGCAGATAAGATGAGGCTCCTAGATTCTCTTTTCCCTCATCCACGTAATGTGCCATTTTCGTGCGGCGCCGCTCCGGCCCTCGGTGCCAGGGCTTTCTATTCTTGGTTGAATAGTCAGTGGACCGTTCCGAGCTGATAAGAGGAGCGGCCACGGTTACTTGGCAACGGGCTGGAGCAGAAGGCCGCTGATGGGGAGATTGGCTGCCCCCGATAACCCGCCTTTCTCCTTCCCTGCTGCTTATCTCCGCGTCCACAGCAGACGCACCAGACACCCGTGGAGATTGGGTGGGATCTGAGCTCCCGGCAAATGAAGTTCACTGAGTGCCTTGCAGTCGGCCTTGGTTGAGCCCCTGTTCCCGTCCCCTGCCCCAGGCCTGGATGAGCCTGGCTTCTCAGGGTGCCCCAGTGTCCAGACCTGGAGGTCACGGCGGGCCACCCCTTGCCCTGAGAGAGGACAAGGAGCCCAATTCTTTGCTAGTGACAGAAAATGAAAAAGAGTGCTAAAGTTGCCAGAGTGTTGCCAGTGTGTCCAGTCTAGACCAAGGGCAGAAAACTGGTACTCCGCTTGAGGCAAAATGACAAAGTGACACGTCAGAGCAGCCACAGGCAGCGTGTGAGACGGGTGCACGTCAGGGCTGCTTGTGGACTTCTTATCTTTTAGTTCAGGTTTTCTCCCCATAAATGTAGTGCTGATGCCATCCCGTGCCGCCCACTGCATCGAGGAGCCCGGGGTCTCATCTTGCCTGCTCTGGACTCCTGCGCGATGTGTGGGGTTGTGTGAGAAGGACCATTGAGTTTAGAATTGAAGAGATGTTCAGATTATTTGGTTCCATGCTGTTATTTCCAGAAACAAACAAGCACCAATGTCCTGAGGACCAGAGAGGCTCAGACAGAGGTGGTCACACAGCAGAGCCAGTCAGGCCTGCCCCCGAAGGTGCTTTCCCTGCCCCTGGCTACGAGGAGATTCAGTGGGTCCCCTCGAGTAGTCTGTCCCTGGTCAGTCCTGTCTGGTGCTGCACGGCAAGTTCGCAGGCAGGTTTGGTTATTAGAAGCTGCACTTTCTTCAGTCGTCCATACCCCTGGCTCCTCAGACAGCACATGAGCCCACAGCAGATGTGCGCCCTGTGCTTTCATCTTTCCACTTTCTCCTGCCCTGCACTCGGCACAGCCCTGGGGAGATGGGCACGTTCAGAATCGGCATGTGCGTCCGTGGGTCCCAGAGGTGCCTGCTGGGCTCCCGCCAGCACTGGGTTTTGCACTGGAATACTGGGGGCAGTTCGGTTGGGCATTTACTATTATTATTCTTAATTGTGTTTGCATTTACTTTTCAAAAAAAAACAAGGAAGCAACAAAGAGCTATAGTGTGAGCCTGATAAATCTGAGGCTGAAACGTGAAACCCTAGGAGAGGAGAAAGAAGCAAACGTGTCACCGACCCAGTGGTTCGATTGCGGGGTTGAGTCTTCACGTCACCCTGAGCTTCCCAGCATGCAGGAGACAGAGCAAAGAAGACTAAGTTGAGTGGAAATGATTTCTGCATTGTTACATACATAAGAAAATTCACAATGAGGTTGGACAGAGAGAAGTGGGGGCTGGGTCATCTCATACTCTGGGAGAGTTTGATCAACAGCAACAACCAGCTTTATGGGTCTTGATGCTCAAAAGTGACCGTCTTCTACATTAGATGTCTTACAGCCCAACAGTGAGGATTTTTATAATTTATTTAAAACTAGCAAAGACAGAGCCAAGAGGCCATTTGCATTGGTTTGTATGTGCATGAAACAGTGAAAAAAATCCCTTGTAGCAAAAAGTAAGATTGGACTCAGGACTCAGTGGCCGTGGCCCCGCCAGCCACGCTGCAGGTGGACAGAGAAGCAGCAGGACCACAGCCAGCCTTTCCGAATCTGGGAAGTCCCTGCGAGCCCACTTCTCCTCCTTCTCGTGTGGCCACACGCTCGGCTCTCCCTGCTGCCTTTCGGTCTCTGGTCCACCCTTCATGCAGGCCACCAGTGAGGACCGGCAGCCTTGTGGCATCGGGGGGCGGACACTGGGTTTTCAGTGCACCCAGCAGCTCTGCAGGACTTGAGAGACTCGCTCTGGCTCTAGGAGAAGCCTCTGCACCTGCAGGTTTCCGGCCGAGGGAGCTGCTGGCCCCCAGCCCCACATCTACAGCTGTGGTCCAGGAAGGGAGGCAATCGTCGCAGCTCAGAGAAGCTGGGTTACCAACAGTCACACTGCTGTGGTTTAGGAAACTGAGGCACAGAGCAGAGAAGTGACTTGCTCCAGACTGCACAGCAGGCTGGTGGCGAAGCTGGGGCCAGAGCCTGGTGTCTTTGGGCCCATGTGGTGGTGTTCTCTCATCGCCCTTCAGCAGAATTTGGAGGAGTGTGGCAAATGCAGTCTTCCTACATGAGGTCGCCGGGGAGCTATGGTTTCAACATCGTTCTAAGCAAAGTGAGTGAAATCCAACCAGTGTCTCATTAGGACTGTTTATGCCCAGAGCGATGTATTTTCTCTCAACTCCAACCTTATGTTTTATTCTGTTGTTTTCTACTGAAGGACAACCAAGGGTGCTAGAGCATTGTAACGTGGCCAGGAGCCAGGGCAGCGGCTGCAGGCGGCATGGTGCGGGAGGGGGGCGCAGCTGAGGCAGGCCTCCAGGCCCTTGGGACCTCTGGTTTCTCATCCATAAAATGGAAGGGCCTGATTGAAAGACATGCCTCTGTTCTCTTCAGCTCTCTGTGAAAGTCCAGAGTCTTCTAAAGGTCACAGGGCATGACCTGCTGGCCTGCTGTCCGCAGACTCTCGGCTGCGGCAGAGCCAGTGTCCAGGGGTTTGTCCGTTTCAGGACAGAGAAGCAGAACGGGCAGAACCGCTCCGCCCAAGACGGAGAACAGCAGTTCAGAGAGGTTAACGTTGCCATTTGAAAATCTATTACTGCCTGCGCCTAAAACACTTAGATTCGAGGGATTGAAAGCCACGGTTGATAATATCAAGAGGCGAATTTTCTTTGCAGTAAGGGCTAAGCGCCGGGAGGCTCAGGTGTGATTCGTTGTTGCCAATCAACACTGTGCTCGGGATAGCCAGGGCCGCCCGCCCCCACCGCCTGCCTGCAGGGCTCCGGGCGCTGCAGACACTTGAGCTGCCAGACCTCGTCTCCAGGGGTCAGAAGCCAATAGGCGTTTAAATGCAGCGGGGGTGAGCGGCTGTGCCGCAGACCTCAGCCGGCTTCGGTTTCAGTCATTGCGAGGAGGTGAAGGAGCTGTTCTAACATCCGCCCAGACACTTTGCAAAACACTGCTCAGGCAGCGGCCGGGGGAGCAAGGGCCTCGGGGTGGCGGCTCTCCCACCTGCCTGAGTTCAGACCCCTGCTGACCACAGCTTCAGGGCACAGAGCCTGCCCGAGAGGTGTTCCTGAGGAGGGGCTGTGTCTGAGAGTGAGCCCTCTGCTGCGCAGCCACGGGGCATGGGATGGGGTGGGGCTGCCTCCCGCTCCGCCCTGGCTGTGAGGGCTGCCCGCGCTCCTTGCCAGCGGGCTCCTGAGACCCAATTTCCCATCGAGGTGTGATGCCCACAGCAGTGCCCAGAAGTGCAGTTTGGGCCTTTTTTTAATGGGACACGTGGATCCTGGGAGCTGGTTCAGGTGGGGTCTGCTGACCTGCCTCTTGGGTCCCCAGTTGTGCTGGAGGAGGGGCCACGTGGTTGGCAGCTGAGTGATACTGGAGGGGGGCAGAAGGGGCTCCCTCTGCCTGTTGTGGAGCCTACAGACAGGGTAGGGGTCCCTCGGCCTGCGGTGGAGGCCGCAGACAGGGTCGCAGACCCCTGGTTTCAGTTGGACAGCCTCAGGCACTGCGGTCCTGAGGGACTGATTAACAGTCTCAGACTCGGTGCTGACAGCCCTCTGTGTCAGGGCGTCTCGGTGTGTCCCATGCACAAGGCACTTCCTCCATGGTGACAGCCATCTGCAGGGCTCGGGAAGGGGGTCCAGGTGCCCACGGCCCTGTTACGCTAGCCTGTGGCCTGAGCACTGCTGCGAAGGAGACCGTCCCCTTCAGCCCCTCCCAGCAGGTGCATCTTCATCTCCCAGGGGTCAGGGCCCAGTCTGACCCACTCAGTCCAAGGATGAGGGCTCGTCAGGGTGTCTGTGGTGCCTGTGGGAGATGCTTGGACAGATGGCACCATGGGGACACCCTAGGAGGCTGCGTGATGCTCTTCCCAGTGTGAGTGTGCTTGTGCAAGTGCGCACACGTGTGAGTGCACGTGTCTTAGCCCCGCCTCACTGGGAAGCAGCGCCTTCATCTCCTCCCTGGAGCTGGCACCGGGCACACCTGGTGGGTCTGTGACAGGTCTGGCAGCCAGAGCGTCATTGTACTGAGCTGGACACAGCTGGCAATTGCTGTCCTGATGAGGGTCTGACTCTGCAGGGAGGCGGCCACCAGGGGTCACTGTTGCTGCTTCATCTTTGCACGGCCTGGGGCCTGACTTCCACACAGGGAGGGTTTGTGGGTGACCAGTTTGCACAGTGTGATTTGGAGCTAATGGGTGCGTACCTGAGCAGGTGCAGCCCCTGGGCCGGGTGTGGGGCTGGGCTCCTCCTGAAGGCACACACAGAGCCAGGGCCCCAGGCTGACATCTGTGATTACCCCTGCCTTTCCCAGGCACAGTGGGAGCTGCTGCAGACTGACCACTGTCGGTGGTCCCTGTGTCCCGGGGTCACTGGCCACCTCACTGGGCGAGTGAGTGCACGTGGTGCCCACTGTGTACGGTGTTTTGAGGCCCTGACTGCGCATCGCAGGCCATCATGTCTAGGGGTGTGGGGAGCAGCTGGGCTGATCCGGCCCAAGGCCCCTAAACACTCCCACCCTTACCCTCATGAGGAATCTGCACATGATGATTTGTTTCTCGGCTCTCCCATAATTACTCCAAACCCACTTTTGCTGCACCCTCCCTTGTGAAGATTTTGTCATCGTGGCACCTTGTCTGCTTCTCTCTTCTTTCTCCAAAATCAAGAACATTGATCTTGAGGTTTCCAGGGAAGAGTTACACACACGTTATTTCCATGAAGAAACTATTTACACAGGTGATTGAACAGGTAGGAGCATTGCAATGTCCCTAGTAGTGCCCTAAGCTAATTACCCCGCTTCGAAAATCTGAGTGAGGTGATCACATTATATTTGTTGATTCCTCAGTCCCATCATCTCTTCCCAAAGAGATCGTGAAGAAATGTGAAAAAGGCATTAGAAAAAGAAGGGGATGAAATGTCCTGAGTGCAGAGAAATGGTCACGTTGCCACAGGAAATGCGGCTAGAGCCACCAGAGGCCACCTAAGTGAGAAAGGTCTGTGACCTGACATGAGCTGCCCATGGCCTTGCGGTGGCAGGTGATGGGTCCTGCCCCTGTCCCGAGCCCAGGCCTCGGGGCTCCTGCTTCGGACCCCCGTGACAGGTGTGTGGTGGCGCTGACAGGTGGACACTCCTCAGCAGAGGCCTTTCACAGGAGCCCGAGGTGCATCCCAAGGGACTTAGCAAAACAGTTCCCAGGGGGAAACTGAGACCAACTTGTTCATGCCAGGGGCTGCCTGGTGGTCTGACCTGATGGTCACACAGCACATAGACGTGTGTGTGCATCCACAAACACACATGTAGATGGGCACACATGGTATAAACAACACATGTGAGCATGTGCCGTGTGTGCATACATAAGTGTGCACACGGTATGCAAGCATGCATGCTGTGTGTGCATTCACATAGACACATGCATATACAAATATGCATATACCCACAAGTACAAACCCACAGGTACCTACACATGCACACATGAATATAATACATGCATGTATGCAAACACACGTGTAGGCATGCTCATACACATACAGCTGTACATGGACATATATGCACATGGGTAGACACATGTACCCATCTATACATGTATATACACATAAATATGTATACACATGCACATACAAACACACCCGTCAACACTTTTCTGAGAATATACTTGTAACATTGTACACCACAAACCAAATTTAAAGAATGGTGGCATTCTACCTCAGAAGGGAAATAATTTACTCAGGACATTCCAAAGCAGTCAGGAAATGTCTTTGGCCATTTCTCTCTCAGAACCTGAGTGATTTGGTGTGTTACCTGAGGGGGGTGATTCTCAGGTGTGTCTCTGGCGGTGTGAGTACCACAGAGGCTGGGCTGGGGGGAGCCCAGGAGCCTGATTTCTCTTCCCCCTGCTCAGCTGCTGACCCCTCCATGGCCCCCACACTCCATCCTTGGTTTCCTTCTCTGTAACGTGTGGGGTTAGGCCATCTCGATGCTCCTTCCAATCCACACACTATAATTCTGCATCCAAGGCACTCCCATCTGAAGAGCAACACAAACAAACACATCTCCTAGACCCAAACAGCAGTGGGGTGGTCACCAGAGGGAAGGAGGGTGGGGCAGGTAGAAGAGGGTAAAGGGGTGGTGAGCACACAGTACAACATACAGATGATGTGTTATAGAATTGTCCACCTGAAGCCCATATAATTTCATCAACCAATGTCACCCCAAAAATGCAATAAAAAGAAAAAAAATAAAATGTGTAAATTAGTAAATAAAAAAAGGAAAGATGAAAGTTTCAGGTACATTCTAAAGAGTCTTCATTTTCTCCCCTTTGCCCCCTCCTGCCCCCCACCCTGTCCTGGCCCTCCCACCCATACCACCCACAGGCACAGAGTTCTTGGCACGTAACCAAATCTGAGAACAGGGACACTTATTGTCTGTGTTCTCGCCGCAGACTGTTCATCTCCCCAGGTGGTGGCCGTGGGGACGAGACCCTCCTTCTAAGGGAGCTGTCACTGAACCACTCTGGGTGTAAGTGGCAGATGCATGAATTTTGGTGAGGCACTTGGGCAGGGCAGTGATGTGGCGGAAGTGGGCCCCTCGTGGTCACTGTGGCTAGCTCCCAGCAGCAGGCAGAGTCTCTGGCCTCTGCAAAGTCCCGCAGAAATCTGCGAAGTGCTCGCAACACATAAGATGGTTTTCTGCTAATCACACGGTGCTGTCCGTCTAAGCATACGGGGAGATCAGACCAGCAATTACCCAGTCAGCCTGGCACTGGGGACATGTGCTTCTGCTAATTAAACTTGTTGCATTTGAATGCCTTTCTTCAGCTACACTCGGGGCAGCGAAACTGTTGTGAACAATGGAAGACGCGTTTCCCTCCGTCCAGCCTGGAGCTGCAGATGGCCTCGCTGTGTGTCCTGCACGGGGCCCTGAATCGGTCCTTTGTGTGTAGGAAAGGCGGTCATTTGAATGTTTGAGCCCCCACAGGAAGCTTGTCTTAAAGTGAGCAATTTGAGAATAAAGACTCGCTGGGGCCTAAATTAATTGGAAGGTGTGGTTTGGACGGACACTGATGAGCAGGGCCTGTCACTTCAGACATGGAGGGAGCTGCAGGAACTGTCCCACTTGTGCGCCCTGCGCCTAGAGCGCCTCTCCTTCGCCGTGTCCTTTGAAATCCCCCGCGCTCCCACCCACCTGCCTGGCGTGTCTGGCCGCCCTCAAGCCAGAGCCTCCCACGTGGTGCCCGCGTGGAAGGCGCTCCTCGTGGCTTCTGCAAATTAATATTATGCCTCCTGGTGTTCTGTGTCACATCTGGGAAACTGGCCCTGAGTGTTACTGACTTTTTTGTCAAAAATGTGAAAGTCACAGCCTGGAATTACAAAAAGTGAGGGTTGGGAGGGGCAGAGGAGGAAGGGATGGGAATGTGGAATAAAAATCCACCTAGCACTGGGATCCCGAGTCTCTTCTCTCCAGTTTTGTCTTTGTTTCCCACACACTCTGCTCTTTATTTAGATGAAACCACAGTTCTCCCAGCCTCTTGAATTCTCACAGTCCTTTGGTGACTTTTTGACACCATTTCCAAAGCCTCAGCACGGTGCAAGGACAGTGTAATCTCTGCCTCCTCTTTGAAAATGAAACATTACTTTCTCTCTCTGCCTCCCTTCTCACACAGACGGAGTGTTTGGAAGGTGCCAGAAGGTTCCAGTGACAGACACCTACCGCTATGAGGTGTCGCCGGGGGTCCTGCAGCACCTGACAACCACCTTGCAGAAGCTGTCCCGCACAGGTAGGCCGGCGCAGCCAGCAGTCCGAGCGGGGAGTTCCGGGGACTGCCGTTCCGCCGGGCACTCAGCAAATGCTTTACTCCTCAAACTGTGAGGGTCTCTTCAGTAGCGAGGGAGTAGAAAGGGACGTAATGAGCCAGGGTGGCAATGCAGAGCGGAAGGCTGGGCGCACAAGGTCTTGGTCACGAAGGTCACAAGGCAGGTGGTCCCTTCAGGGTGAGAGGCGGTAGGGTGACCGCCATGTGCACGGGAGGAACCACAGCCGTTCTGGCAGCGGTTCGGAGGGTGTGCAGGCACACCGGAGCTCGTGAGGGCTGTTCACCTTGGCTGACTTCATCTGACCCCATTGCTGATCAACTTCGAGAAAGTCAGTCACCTCCACCTACGTTGCTGTGCCAAGTGTTGTCACACAGTTATTTTGGAGGGAATTCCTGCTACCTGTTTACTTCATGGGCTGCTCAGATCATTTCTAAAATTTTAATAACTTGAAAATTATTCTATGTGACTTATTATTTATAATTTACATTATGTATATGCTTTTTAAATTGAGGGCGAAGCGTGAGTATGGCCTGTCCTGTTTCTGAGGTAAAGTGGGGGCTCCTCGCACCCCCAGAGCCTGGACAAGAGGCCAATGGTGAGCACACGTGTGTGGGTGAGTGTGCAGGCGCAGTGCTTGGAGGAACCTCCTGTGGCGGTCAGGACATAAAAAGCCCCACCTGTCGGGGGCAGGCCTGGAAGGGAGGGGCCAGGAGCCATGTCCCCGAGAGTCACAGGCTCTCCCGGGCTCTGGGCTGCTTCATAAAGCAATGTCCATGTCCACCGAGCGTGGGGAACAGCACTTGTTCTTCTTCCGTCTGGGTGTTCACGGCGCATGTTGGCTTGTGAAGGCCTTGGAGACCTCTGAGTGGAGGGTCAGCAGATGTGGACCCATGCAGAGGGGCTTTGTGTGCGATCAGTCGTGTGACTAGTGACAGGGTGTGGCCATTGGTAAGCATGGGAGCTGGCCGAGTGGCCCTTCCCGGCTGCAGCCCGTGTACCTGGGCCTGGGAGGATGGATCTGAGTGGGTCGTCGAGGAGGATGGGAGCCCGAGTCCGTTCCCAGGGCAAAAGCTGGCCCCTCGCTGGGGAGCCAGGGAAGCTGAGAGCGGCCCTGAGGTGGTGGGGTGGCAGGGTCGCGCCGGTAGGGGCTGCAGGTCAGAGCGAGTGGGCAGATGGCACGATGTGTGTCCACCAGGGTCCTGCTTCGCCTCATTCTCCGTAATCAAGTCAAGTCACGTGGTAACTGGGTGGCCCACGGTCAAGTGTTCAGTCTCCATGAAAGCCTAGTTGCCGGCCAGGAGCAGTTTCTTGACAGGAGTGTAGTTATCTGCAGAGAATGTCCCCTCTTTGCTCCCAAGGGTCTGCACGGTGGTTCCCCTGAGGGGCCTGCTGATGTTCTGTGGGGACCAGAAAGTGGCACAGGCTAGAGAGCTGATATGCTTCTCGGGTGTCATGGTCCATTGTGCACAGCCGGGGCCACCCCCTCAGCGGAAGAGGAAGGGGTGCCTTTCCTGGCTTGGTGAGCTTTGGGGTTCAGTGTCCGGCTTCAGCAGGACCCACCCATCTGTCCACACCCCAACTTTCAGCAGCCACTCCTTTCTCGGCAGTGCCCCAACGTGGTAAAGGCCCCATGCAGGGTGGTCTGAGCCGTAGGAGGCACAGCTTGTTAAGAAGACGGTGGAATACAGAGGCAGGTGAGCTTTTTAATTAGTAGATTTATTCCATTGCATTTGTGGATTTACAGAACAATTGAGCAGGAAGTAGAGTGTGCATATGCTCCCTCACCCCCGACCCCTAAACAGCCTCCCTACTCTTGCATTGATTACTGTGGTCCACGTGTGGTGATTACATCGCTCACTAATGTCCACAGTGTATGTCAAACAGTGGACGACACCCCTGAGCAGTTGTGGGGACTTTTTAGGGGAAACAGGCTCTAATCCTGCTGGTTTTCTGGGCATGGCTCACATGATATGGGACGGTTTGGGGAAGGGAGTATTTCCAGGCCCCTGCTATCACGCCACCCAGGTCATCACATTTGCACAGCGGTGGCTGCGTTCCAGCCATATCCTGCAGACATGGATGCTCATCTTGGGGACAGACAGTGGCTTCCCTTGCCACAGGGGAGCTGTCTCCATGAAGAAGGCAGGGAGGTGGGATTTAACTGTGCAGCTTCCTTCTCCTATGTAAATGTGTCCATCCAGGACGAATACGTTCACTTCATTGGCCAGTGTTTCTCCCACAGGCAGCTTTAGTTCCTGGGCAGACACATTGTTCTCTCGCAGATTAATTTTTTAAAAATACATTTCAATTCTGACAAGCCATTAAAATTCATTGGCATATAATTTGCCATCATGAAAACAACTATGGATTCACTTCCTGGTGGGGCCTCCCAACATATTGAGCTGTACATCAAAAGCAAAATCAAGAAAGCACACTGAGAAAAATATATCTACCACAGTGTTGCAGTTCCTTAAAAGAGAATGGAAGGAAATCCTGAGTGATGTGGAACAGGACACGGAAAGCCAGAGCTGGCCACGGCGAATGCAGACCAGGCTGGGGCAGGTGCCGGGTCTGGGCTCACTTTGCCCGGGCCCCCTTGTGCCAGGTGCATGGGGCGAGCCTCAGCTTTCCCTGGTTCTTCGTCCTGTTGTTCTGCTCACAGTCCACCCACACATTCTCACCCATCTGCTGCTGCAAATAATGGTCCTTCCTCCTTGCCGAGGTCCAGTCACACTCCCCACCCCAGATCAGGTGGTCGTGTGCTGTGAGGTGGGAGGTGTGAAGGTGCACGTTGTAGTCAGCACGGTCACAAAGCCGCCAGGTGTTCTTCATGGGATTTACGTTCTATCGGGCGGGCGTTCACACGTGCAGGTGCATGGCTGAGGGACCGCCAAGGGTGGGAAGTGGAGGATCGTGAGGGGCCGATGGGGCAGAACAGCAGCTGACTCCAGTCCGCTGGTCTCAGGCCCCAGACCTCCTCACCCACAGCTGGTGCTTCCAGCTGCTCTGCATCCTGGGGTGTTTCTGTGAAGGAGCTGCTATGAACTACCTCAACTTCATTCTTTTCACCACGGAGAGTGTGCAACCACGGGTGAGAAAGGAGGCCAGAGGCATCACCTACAAACTTCAGTGACCCAGTTGCAACCAAAGTCAAGCATTTGTCTACCTTGTGCCTCAGCTACATTCCTTACCTGTATATTTGCTGACACGTTAAGGCGGAGCCTTGAGCAGGTGTGAGGGAAGAAAGAGCCCTGGTTGGACCCTGGGGAGGAGCCTGGAAGGTGAACTAACACTGGGGCCGACCAGACAGGTGCAGGTGTGTGCACAGCTTGGAACGCTTTCCTCCTGTGCATTTTCCTCCCACTGGTACTCAGCCAGCGGCTGAGAACGAAACCAGACACGTGTCCCACACCTGCTGTGGAGATGCAGCCAGTCACTCATCCACGTCCACACCCAGGCAGCGGGCATCCAGTGGGAGGGGTGGTTCAGCCAGATGAACCCTGGGGCGCACCTGGCTGTTTCCTCTGGGCCCCAGCCTGGCAGTCAGATGCCAGCCCCCAGTTTCCACAGGAGCTTCTCTGGCAGCTTTGGAAGATTGGCCCCGGATGGACGCAGGCCAGCCAGTCTGCTGCCTGCCACTCGGATTTGGGCTTGAAAAGCAATTGCTACAGCCCTTTTATAAAAAGCAGCATCACCTTGGATAAGCTGAGTGTGAGTGTCATAAGAGAATACCATAAGCATCATGTTCTAAGGAATGTGAAAAAGTAAATAAACTACAAACCAATCAAAGTGACTCAGAAAGGTATAGAAAACTTGAATAAGCCTAGAATCATTAAAAACTTTACATAGCTGAATTTTCAAAAAGTAGTTGTGCATGCCGCGAGTGTGGCCTGCAGTCATGGTGGGAGATCTCTCTTTCCTCAACATGGGCTTGGACTCCTGCGGATGTGATGGCATAGCCCACAGCACACGATCGTGGATGCCGAGCCCATGTCAGCTTAGGGCCCAGCTTGTTCCGTGTGCGCGCAGCACCTTCAACTCTGCTGGCCTTCACGTCACTCAGCCTTGCCTACTGTCTCCTATTTGGGGAAAAATCCCCTTGAACTGGACGTCTTTCTGGGTCCATATTTGCTAATAGTGCTTCCTTATTGGCTATAAAGGACCCTTCTTCCTGGTGGGTTTTGCAATCAAAGGATAAATGAGGGGGTCTTAGCTAGAAGAAGGCCCTTTCCAAGACAAAGGTTTTCTCTTTGCCTCTAAACAGAAAGAATGGTCAAGGGAGCTCACCGTCCATGGCCTGAGGGTTGCTGAACTAGAAGGGGATGAACAGTTGTCATTGTCCACACAGCAGAGCGCGCTTCTCGGCCTTCCTCAGCCTCCTGGGCAGGTTTCCTGAGAACTTGGAACTCGCTCTCACTTTGAGAAGTGGTTTCCAAGTTATTGAAAGCCAAAGTGTTAGCAGCTGCTTCTGCTGCTGATGAGTCTGAAGTAGAGAGAAAATAGTCCCATAGGTAGGACAGAAAATGTGAAGGGTTTTTAGAGCTTTTCTTTCCTCAGGTCTTCAAAGCCATGACACCAGGAACCCCCATGCTCCAAGCTGCCCCTCTGGGGACTTGACCCTGAGAGAGTGGGTCCCACTTTGCATAGTAAGTTTCCACCACTTTCTCTTAAGGAGCAGCGTAACTAGGAAGCTTGATGTCCTTGGATGTATAGATCTCGTTCTTTCTAAGGCATTCAGGACTCCCAGAACTCTGGCTTCTCCCGTGCCTGCTGCCCAAGCCTGGCCTTCTCCTGGGTCCCCCATGTTGTGTCTGTGATGCCACAGGTCTCCTGGGAGCCCCATGGGCTGGGGGCCTCTGTGCCCAAGAACCATACACTCTGACACATCTGCAGCCTCAGAGACAGTTGGTCACAAGAGGATGGGCCCAGAGGGATAGATTAACAACACAAGTTCATCTTTCTGCTTATCTGACTGTTTAACCACTGCAAACATGGTATCCAATAATGTGCCAAAGAAAGTTGACAATATGATTGAAAACTTGGATCAGATATCAGAGGACAAACACATTATCACAAAACAAAGGTGCTGACAAGGCCGGGCCCAGTGGACGCCTTGCATCCTGCTTCTCAGCTGGGCAACTGAACCGCGCACGTGGACGTGGAAGTGGCCAAGTTCCATTCCCTCTAGCTCCTACCACGTTTCTGTTTCCTCCCTGGGTCTCCTCACTGGGCCTTCTTCCCTGGTTCTCAGCTCTGCCGCCTCCCCCGTCTGGTCCTGTTACCCACCTCCCGTGGTTCATTCACACAGCAGAGGCCCCGTGGATGCGTTCCTGACATTGCAGGAACTGGTGCCTGGGAGTTGCAGAGTAGACACTGAAAATGGACTCTCATCCTGAGCTGGGCACTGAACTGACACTGGAGTGAACTTCCAATTTTCATGAAAGATGTCAAATATGGGAACCAGAAATGAAAACAAGGACTTCCCACGCAGTTTCGTCACTTTGTGGGCAAACCAAAGTCTTTCTTATTTATATGTATTTGAATCTCACATTGTTGTCCTTCAGAAGATGCTTAGATATATTTGTAAACTATACCCTACCCTTACGATTAAAACTAGATTTCCTGCCCTGGCCGGGTGGCTCAGCTGGTTAGAGCATTGTCCTGATATGTCAAGCTTCAGATTCGATCCCAGGTCAGGGCACATGCAAGAAACAACCAACGAATGCATCAATAAGTGGAACAACAGGTCAATGTTTCTCTCTCTGTCACTCTTTTTCTCCCTTTTTCAATCTCTCTCTAAAAAAAATCAATTAAAAAAAAGCAAACTAGATTTCCTAACTTTGACTGCTTTAAAAGCTTGCATTTTTTCCCCTGAGGCAAACTACAGATTTGCACTTTAAGTCTGACAGATGAGGTCAGGTAGACTGCCCCATATCAGAACTGAGGCTCCCAGCTGGATTCAGGGGCCTACGTAGCATGAACGGAGAAGCCGCACAGAGAGGCGGGCAGGGGGGCACCTGCTTTAAGATATCCTGGGGCAGGGGCGTCTTTGCCCCACTTCAGACATGGCAGAGACTTGGAAGTATCAACAGAAGGGGAGATTGAGATCCAGACAAACCTGAAAGCTTCCCAGATGCCACAAAACACTGAGTTCCTGAGAGAAGCAGGAAGGTGGGGACACGGGGACCCATTTATGGACTGCATGGGATGTAATTCTGTCTCACACCTCACTAAAAGCTATACAGGCCATAGAGACCATCATGCTTTTATTGTCAGAGATAATGCACATTTCAGGCTTGCGTGTTACCTGCGTTACCAAATAAAAACCTTCAGATGCACATGGGCAGGTAATCACAGAGGGGCTTCTGGACGCCTCCCTTTGGAAATGGCGCTTGCCCTCCTCTTCTCTCCACTCTCACCTCCCTCCTCCTGCACTAAACTTTCTTGTGGCTTTGTTGGGTTCTGGGGTGTTGGCTGAAACAATGTGTAAATGGAAAAGCCATATGAAGAAGCCCCTTTTATTTGAGGTCAGGAATTGAATCACAAAGTGCAGGAACATTGGCGCAGACAGAGAATCCTTGAGCGCTATGTGCAGCCTCCAGGGGTTGTTACAGACCAGAAGCAGCAAGCCGGGACTGGAGGGCCTGGTATGTCCCCATGTGCCTCAGCTGTTCTTGGGTTGCGTTCTCAGTGAACCTCAAATTTTAAGGCAACAAGCAGATAGATAAACACCCTTTGTATAACATTGCAAGCCAACTAAAGTCTAGTTTATTCACCAAAACAAAGGGGGAAGTTCTCCTAGTCTCCAGAAACAAAACAAAACAAAATAAGCAGCAGGTACTGAGGTCTTCATATCTCCCCATCTGCATGTGTGCATTTCTGTCACGAGTTTGTCTAGAACCTTCAGGCATGAAGACGATCAGACACTGTACACAAAGCAGAGTGGCAGAGCTGGATCTGCGTCATGAAGCGTGGTGAGGAGCATATGGGTGAACACAGGCGAATGCATCCAGAGGATCATCGGATGCCCTCTAGGAAGCTGGTGTGGTCTCATCTCAGGGCTCAGAGACCGCTTCTTCCTCCAGGCCAAGCGTCCCGTGTGTTATCGCATCAGGAGATGCAATGGAGGCAGCCAGTCCGGAGCACCGCCTCCTATGGACGGGTGGACACGGTCAACCCCCCAACAGGCAGAGTGCCTCCCAGTCCTCTTGATCATCTTCTGCCCTCCCCGGCCCCGCTGATTGCCGACTGGTGCTGATGCGTGGCTCCTAGTGGAGCACTTGGCTCTCTGCCTCTCTGCTCTTCCAGCCTGGCTCTGTGGGCCGGGCATCTTGGCCTTGACAGGCAGGGAGGCCCTAATCGAAGAATGTGGGCAGCAGACAGGCACATTCCCACTTGCCCAGCTCTTGCCCCACCTCTGCGTCTGGGCAGCGGACCTGCAGTGACCTTGTCATCTTTAGTAGGAACTGGTTTCACCCTGGTCGTGTAGCTCTGTGGATTAGAGTGTTGTCACAATGCGCCAAGGTTGCGGGTTTGATCAGAGCACATGCAAGAATCAACCAATGAATGCATCAAGAAGTAGAACAACAAATTGACGTCTCTCTCGCCCTCTCTCTCCCTCTCCCCACTCTTCTTTCTCTAAAATAAAGAGAAAAAAGTACTAGTTTTCTCCAATGCATGCTGTCTGACAGAGATGCGTGCTTGGTTTCTTCTTTGACGAATGTAAAATTGTAAATGATGTGCCAACATGGTTTCTTTCATGCAAACAGCTGGATGCACCTGCCACTGGTCCTCCTGTCCTTTTCAGTGCTTCCCAGGAGCTAAGGGCCCTGTGGGTCAGGGACAGGGACAGCAGGGAACAAGTTGTCTTCCAGCGTCTGAGCCAGTCACAGAGTCCTCTTATTTCATACTCAATACCTCTCCCAAAACAAGCGCGGTTATCTCAGCTTTACCATTCCGCCCAGAGGACCTTCGGGGGCCTCCACACGCTGCCAAAGCTCTGGGTCTGCAAAGGGGACCAGACCAGATTCCCAGGTCAGAGTCTCCACCCACACACTGCCCACTGCACAGGAATAGGTGCTTTCATGCTCACTCTGAAGCTGTTTCATAATCCCAGGGTGTCGGCTTCACCTTAGAATTCAAAAGCAAAACACTTTTTTCTCTCACCTTGCGTAAGTCATTTTCCCAAAACAACAGGAAAAGACCAGTGGCTCAGTTGTTTTTAGTGTTATGTGTTTATTGTGTTGGGTGAGGATTTCTTTACACATAGCACATAAGGTATTTTGAAGCTTTCTTGTGCACATATCTAATTTCTTCTGTTCCACTGCTTTAAATTTTTTAAAAAAGAGCCATTCCTGAGGATAATGGGGTCATTTACGTCAGGGACATGTAACAGGCCCGACTGGCCCTGTACAAAAACTTTTCAGAAGAGAATCTCGCTGATCAGAGGCCAGAACCCTGTTGGAGTGCAGGACGTCCTCACCAGTCATGGCAGAAAACCCAGACCCTGGACAGGTGTCCTGGTTTCTTACATGGTGAATTTCCGTGAGGCCACAAAGTTTGGGAGATGATGGCTGAGCCTCGAGTGGGAACCTCAGTCCAGGAGAAATGCCTTTGCCCCCGTAGAAAACACAAATTCCACTTCTCCTGTTGGCAAAAACAAGGGTGTGAGGTCTGGGCGTCAGACCATTTAAGTTCCACGAAAATGAGCAGGATGTAGCTATGATGGACTCACAGCCTTTATGGACTGAGGACTGGGGCAGGTGGGCCCTCGGAATGAGGTTGCAGAACCCCAAGCCCATTTCGGTTCCTGTGACCTTCAGTGGAACCGAAAAGGTAGAGTGGAAAGCCAGGCAGTCCTCTAGGGCAGAGGAGCTGGGCTCGATGTCCCTCCCTGTGTCCCCACTAGCCTGGATCTGTGCCTTCCTCTGTCACGTCAGGAAGACCCAGTCTTAAACTGCAGGGCTGGGAGGCTCACACGAGACAGAGGATCTGACCGTGCTTTGTAAGTTGTGCTTTGTAAGTTGTGCTTCCCAGGCCCGCGGCTTTGCCCAGCCTCTGGTTTGCAGATCACCCGCTGCCAGTGAAGAACCACTGAGCGCGGACCCCCGTGTCTTCACGGGGCATTGTGACTTGGGGATGCATGCACCAGTTCGATGTTCACGTGCTTCCAACCACAGAAAAGTGTCAATGAAAGAAGCAAAGAAGAATCAACAGAGCACAGTTGTGTCTGCCGTGTCTTCACACTGGTGCACAGCGGTGCTTGTCCGCACAGCCTGTGCAGTCCCGGGCCTGCCGTGCCTCCCTCCTGTCTCCCTCAGTCCACCCCAGGGGCCCTCCTTTCTCTGTTTTAACTCAGTAGTAACTGCAAAAATCACTTCCATGGTTCAATGTTTGAGAAAATTTAAAAATTGATACTATGGTCCTCTGAAAGAGAGAGGTGTGTGCTTTTTCTCTCGCTCAGTCTGTGAGCAGGCTCAGGGAACTGGGATGGGGGAAAACCCAAAGGCAGCGTCTGGGTCCCTGTGTGTCCTTCCCCAGCTGTCCCCCCTTCTGTCATCCGTCCTTCCTTTCATCTCCTGCTTCTCTTTTTATCTGTGCTTTTTTCTCCTTAAACCCCTGCTCTTGCTGCCTTTATCGCATACCATAATGAAGGGTCTTCAAAGACCTAGTTTCAAAACACAGGCCCTGGAGATGGCCAATTAAGTACATAAAGACGGTTTGTGTGTGGAGACTGGAGACTTCGGGGCCAGAGATTAACTTGACAGTCCAGGTGGGGCGGGGTAGCTGGGAGGCACCTGCAGCTCCCCCCACAGCACCACCTGCAGCTCCCCCTGCAGCACCCTCTGCAGCTCCCCCTGCAACTCCCTTTGCAGCTCCCTTTGCAGCTCCCCCTGCAGCACTCTCTGCAGCACCCTCTGCAGCTCCCCCTGCAACTCCCTTTGCAGCTCCACCTCCCACCACTTTCCCCCACAGTTCCCCATGCAACTCCCTCTGCAGCTTTCCCCCATAGCTTCCCCCCACAGCTCCCCTGCAGCTTCCTCTGCAGCTCCCCCTGCAGTTCCCCCTGCAACTTCCTCTGCATCTCCCCCCACTGCAGCCCCCTTCCAGCTCCCCTCCAGAAGCTTCCCCCACCTCCAGATCCCTCATAGCTCCCCCTGCAGTTCCTCTTGCCCTTTCTCAGCAGATTGTCACCCCCTTTGGGCCTTCTCCTCAGAGCAGTGCTGGTTATGAGCTGTCCTTCAGCTGACTTTGAGAGGGTACCCCCTCTCTGAGCTTGGGCTCTGGCGTGGAGAGAGCCCCAGAGGGTTGGGTGCCTTGCTGGGATCGAGAGGGACAACCAAGTGTGGGAGCTGTGGCTTTAGGATCTGTGATAGTCCAGCTGTGAACCAGCATGTGTTTTGTTTGCGTTCTCGTGGGAGAAGGACTGGAGGACAAATCCAAACCTTAAACAAGTTACCTGCTTGAGAGCAAATTGTTTTTTAAGAGTTTTGGGGCAGTTCAGGAGCTTCTTCAGAGCAGTCTGTTCACCCCAAGGTATGTGTTTCAGGCTACGCTTGGTGGGGCGCAGTCCCCTCTCAGTTCCCATCAGGAAGGGCGTTACTGAGCATGCTGTGTGCTGAGGACTGCGAGGCCGGGCGCAGAGGCAGTGCTCCCTGAGAGCCCTTCAGCACCAGGTGGTGCGGGACGGAGAGGAGGGCTTGCCGAGGCTCCTCCCAGCCCTGCCAGGGAGCTACCAGTCTTTGTGCCATGGCAGCAACTCCCCACACGGCCCTATGTGCGCTGGGTGTGTGGCCCACCCTTAGCCAGAATGAGATGCCGTTCAAGCCTCCCTTTGTCCAAGGGTGAGTCAGCGTGGAGAGGGCATGTGGGTGCCACTGGGAGTCCAGGGCCCATGAAGGCCAAAGGAGGGGGGACAACATGGTTTTCCCCTCTTCTCTGCCTCAGTTCGGAATGAGGACTGTGGAGGCAAGGCAGGGCGCTGGAATCTGGGGAGCACAGTCACGATCGCTGAAGTGCTCCCTTCCTCTGGGAACACCCACAGCCAGCGTGGGCTTCAGAGCCACCCGCCTCCCTCCTCAGAAGCACCCTGAGGTGTTCAGAAGGTACGCTCCTGCCCGTGGGGGACCTGCCCAGCGAGGTCAGTGTCTGAGTATAGGCCGGGCCAGCGGGCCTCCTGCCCAGGCAGGTCCGTGTGTGCTCCCCACTCGAGGCCGCCAGGGGCCCACGGTGCTGACTCCTCACAGTTCCAGCCGTCCTTCCACAGCTGGCATCCCAGGAACAGAATGGGGCATCAGGTGGGTCTGGGGGACATTTTTCCAAAGCCACAGCCACACCTGCTCAAATACTTTGTCCTTAAAGCAAGTGCCAAGGAGACGAAGTCCCTGCGCCTGTGAGAAGGAGCACTTCTCCTGTCATCCCAGCTCCTGCAGACGTCAGGTCCGAGCGTGAGAGTGTGTTCCTGGGCCCGCGTGCATGAGTAAGAAATGATCAACCCGGAGGCAGGAGCCGCTGTTGGGGGGTCAGCTTAGGGCTGCTTTGATTCTTGCTGGTGGGGACTCAAAGGTCAAGCTGGTCAGCGGGCGTCGATTCCACAAAAGCTGCCTCCCCACATGCCTGTGGAGTCACAGAGGACTCGGGGGCCGAGGGCATCGTGGTAGGGACAGATCCAACTCCCAGATGAACAGTCCATCTGTGGGTGCCCTGGTGCCTGGAGTGTGTCTCTGAGTGGGGGTGCGGAGGCCTCGCTGTGGTTAATTACGGAGGAAAGGTGCCAACCAGGCCACACCGTTGGGTGGGGGTGGAAGGCTAACGAGACTGTGCAGGGGCACCCAGGGTTGGAGCTGGGCCTCGCAGGAGAGGACAGCGGGGTCTGCGGGGGGGGAAAAAGGATGCTGGGGTTGGAAGGGAGCTGCACATGGAGATGTCGATGGAGACCCCTTTGGCTGAAGCAGAAGGCAGCTGGAAGGGAACAGGGTCAGAAGGCTGGTTCTAGGACTTTAGGGTGATGTGGATGCTGGCTAGCAAGGTGATGCTTTCTGAAAATAGAGCCTCACTTTTGTCAGAGCGGCAGGTGACTGGTACCCTTGTCCCTGGTCCTTGTCACGGCTGAGGGAAATGGGCAGCCACCCCCAGGCCTCTCCTCTCCTGGGAGGTCTGGCCCTCAGAGGATCCCGGGGGGTCGGGTGCAGCCTGAGTACTGCAGCACCTTGCTGTTCACCCAAGAACAAAGATTACTTACAATTACATGCAATTAGCAATTTTAAATTATTAATGGTGGTGAAAGAATGTGTCTATTCAACAAGTAATTTGTCGTAATTTTTTGTAATTGAAAGTAATTTCTAGCAATTAAATCCTAATTTAGTGCGTTTTCTGGGCGATGCCTTTATTCAAGGGGTGCCCCCAGTGTATTGTTGGGTGCTTTTTCCAGGCACTTTGTTCAGTGCAATCTGCTAGGCAGGGTATCTGGGGGAACAAAGTAACCGAGCTCTGGGAAGTGCAGTGAAAACGGAGTGGATCCAGGATGGCACTGGGGAGCTGTTTTATGGGAGGTGCGTGGAAAGACCCTGCCCCTGCCTGTTAAGTCACTTCTTGTTCAGTTTGTCCAGAGTCACTTACAGAAGCTGGGCTCAGGGAAGGCTCCAGGGACTGTGCCTTGTCCAGCCCGCTGTGCCAGGTCACAGGACGGTGGCTGTCGTCGGGGACAGAGCTGGAGAAGGGCTGGGCCTGGATGCCAGGGCTGCCTGGGCTCTGGCTGTCCTGATTTCCTCATTTCCTTAGCTTCCAGAAGCTGCCTCACTCCTTGGGCAGGCACAATGGGGAGGGCTGGGGGCCAGGAGGACGAGGGCTCTCCAGCTTGGAGGGTTAACCTAATCACAGTAGATTTGCATTTGAAAAGCAGCCGGGAGACTGTCTTTGTCTACCCAAGGAGGGGATCTTATCCCTGATGAAATCTGTCATCTCGTTTGTCAAGTAGCAAATAAATATTCCGACTAAATTCTTCAGAAATGAAATGACTTGGGTTTATCTGGGAAGACGCTTTATTCCCCTTGCAAATTAGTCATTTTAACTATGCATGGTTCCTCCCCACTGCCCCCGGTCCTAACTGAAACTTCAGTGTGGTTACTGCCTTTCCGTATTTATTTTCTATTGGAAAGGGTGGATACCCTCAGCCAAAAACCTCAGAGAGGAAAGGTTGACTGGTTACACAAGTTCCTGCTTTTTCCTGAGCAAGTCGGGACCAGGACGAGCCCCACCTCCCAGACAGCAGCCCTGTTTGGTGTGGTGGACAAGGTCCTGGACACACCGTCCCTGGGCAGTTGATGCAAGGCCATCAGTGGGCGCAGACATGAATTGATGTCATCCACAGAGTGTCCCACGTGCTCACGGCTTTCTTGCTTTGTGTCTTCCTCCTGCTGCTCAGTCTCCAAACGCCCCTCCCTGCCCCACCGGCTGCCGGTGTCCTCAAGGCCCATCCACAGCCACTGCAGAAAATTGCTGGCATTCTCAACCCTGTCAGACCTGGGCCCTTTTTTAGAACAAATGTTTTGTAAGGCTCCCTTTGCTATTCTGAAATGAAATTAATAAAGCACAAAGTCACCAGCACACAAGAATTTAAAAAATGCATGTAATGCTGTAGTAGAGAGGACAGTTGGAAGGAAAGTGAGTGACGATAAACTAACCCGTGCTTGGATGTGTGCATGGCCATCGTTAGGGTGGGCCGAGCAGGGAATGAGGCGGAATCCCAGAGAAGGGCAGCACTCAGTGCAGATTGTGTGTCTGTGCACTGCAGGGTCTGGCACCACATCTGAGTTACGACAGGTGCTCGGTAAACACCGAACAGAAGAACGAAACCACGTTCTGGAGGTTACTGAAGTGCACCCTCCAAGGGCATGTTGTGTCCTGGGCTGAGCCTCTGAGAGGACAGCATGGGAGGCCCTGTCTCTCCTGCCTCCCTCTGCTCTGTCCCCCCACCCTGGACAATCCTTCCTGGCAGCAGCCACAAAGCCTCAAGAGCACGGGGCGCTGCTGCTGGATTTACTGAGCAAGTGTGTTTTTTAAACCACTCTGGCAAGGAGGCCCTGCAACCCACAGAGCGGCCTGCGGGGTTGCGCTCATTCCTGATCGTTTGCTAAGGGCAATGCTGAGCAGCAGCCCGGGAGCCACCTCTGACCTTTTCAGCCTATGCTGATTAGGTCTTTCTGAGTGGGAACAGCAGTTGTACCTGCCAACATCTCTTCAGGCGAAATGGTTAGGGAGATGGGAGGGAAGCCAAGGGCAGTCAGCTCCCTTCCCACACATTTAACCAGAGAACACAAAGGTGAAGTTCGAAGATCAGGGATCAATCTGTACTCTAAACATAAAAAGAGGAAAACAGAAAGGCGGAAACAGCTAACACAGGAACGCTAAGAGGACAGTGAGTCTCATGCTCTGGACACTAGCTGCCGAACGCGGTGGTGTGCCCCTGCTGTGCCGTTGAAGGTGGGCGGTGGGGGAGGGCTCTCCCATTTCCATCCCTGTTGCAAGAGGCCAGCTCCAGCCACACTGAAGCAGGTGTCCTTCGGTGCTAAGTCTGCATTGGGTTGAAACTGTAAAAACCCTCCGCCTGGCGAGTGGAGCTCAACGCTGACACGGCAACATCATGACGCTGCTGTGTGATACATGGAGCAGAATTCTGTGAATGCCAAAATGTGGTAATTTAAGTCTGTTATGCCATCTAATCTACTTCTTAAAACAGCCTGTCCGGAAAGTATACAGCCAGGACCCCATGAAAAATAAAGACATTTATTGAAGAAGATACAAGATATAAGATACATTGTATGTAGGACAATGACACCTCAGTCCCCTTCAAAGTAGGCACCTTGGGACCTATTACTTATATGGCCTGGGGGGAGGCATACTCCCGATGGACAACACCTTCCCCATCAAAAAACACAGTCAACATGGTCTTGGTCTTGCTGCGCCTTTGCCACACCTTTGGACGTGGAGAGCCAGGAGACTTCCGTGGGGATGAGTGGGCCTTCGTTTCTGGATTGTGCAAGCCATAGACCCACGATTCATCTCTGGTTACAACCTTCGTGAGGAAATCTGGTTCGTTGGTAGCAGTCTGAATCAAGTCATCAGCAGCTGCAGCACGACGTTCCTTCTGCTCTGGGAGCAGAAGCCACAGAATGGATTTTGCCACGACATGTTTCATGCCAAGGTCCTGGGTCAGAATCCTGGACATAGTAGTTTTGGAATTCCCAGATCAGCGTCTAGTTCTCACACTGTTAGTTGCTGGCCAGTCTTTGTTGACTGTGGCCCATGATGTTCAGCATTCTCAGGTGTTCTGCTTGTTGCCAGCCTTCCAGAACGTGGATCACTCTCAACACGTTCTCCACAATTTTTGAAGCATTTGTGCCACACTTGTGTTTGTGCTGCACTCATTGCATCATCCCCGAAAGTCTTCCGAATCATCCAAATACTTTCTGCAGAGGAATGTTCAAGTTTAACACAAAATTTGAATCAGATTAGTTGTTCTACTTGCTCGGTCGTTTTGAATGTGACAGCCACACAGTCAGTACAGTCAGTGGCATCTATCACCTCCACTGACTAGTACAATGAAGTCGTCATTGTTCATGCATGTGCATTCCAGTCCGGTCTCCTAGGCTGCCAGGTCACATTGATGTGCAAACCATTCTTGTTATATTAACAATGGCTGGACTTTTCCTGGACAGACCTTGTACAACTTTAAAATTAAGGAAAATTTCAGAGTCTTGATGATTCCATAGGAATAGTCCTAAGGAAGTCAGTAAAGACACATATTGCCACTAAACTACAGACACGGGCTACACGATTGGGTCAGCTCGGCTGGCATGTGAGCTGCTGCAATGAGGTTCTGAGCGAGGCAGCTGTCCGGTTTGTGGGTGGAGATGGTGAAGATGAAATGTCCACCCGAGGATGTGACCTCAGCCACCCAGTGCTCAGCAAAAGCTCTTCTCGTCTTCCCAAATCAGCCAGCATCACCAGGCAGCAGGGCAAAGGTCAGAGGGCAGGACTGGGCAACAAATGGAAAGAGGCATCTTTGAAGTTAGTTCTTTTGCAAAAGGGCAACACTTCTCCCCATTCTATTTATTTCCTAAGCCCTAGGGAGGCTTTTTTGTGGAGTAGGTTTGAGAGCCGGTGGACTAGCGCTGCTAGAGGAAGGGCTCTCACAATAGACAGAACTGGCAGGTGCCGAGCAGCGGGGCGTTTGCTGTGGGTCTGCACCATGAGGCCCTTCATTAGTCACCATGACTCCGATCATCCCTAGGCCAGTGCTCTCCAGCCTCCACCCATTCACCTGAGTCCATGATGCTCTCACCAGGCACCCACAGCTGCGCGTCATAGTTCAGTGAAGGAAATCTCTCTTCACAGGGCTCTCCAACGTCATCTCACCCGGCACACCCTGATCCTGCAGAGGTTTTATACTCTTGTGTTGTTGGCTTGTCCCAGATTCGGATTTTACCCACGGTGTTGCGGTGGGAGCCACATGCTTGTGGAGAGTGAGACGGAACCATGGGGATGGAGAGAGACACCTTGACCTTAGAACACACAGACTGTGTCCTCTGAGCAAACTCAGTCTGTATGTTTGGTAAGCAGTGCCTGAAACTCAAAATTCTGTGATTCAAGCTATTTCTCTTCTTCTGACAAAAGCCACCGATAAAACCAGCCACCACAGAAGAACCGTGGGGTGCAGGCTTTCAAGAATGCCATTCTGCCCTGTCTGGTGTGGCTCAGTGGATTGAGCACCAGCCTGTGAACCAAAGGGTCACCGGTTCAACTCCCAGTCAGGGTGCATACCTGAGTTGCAGGCCAGGTCCCCAGTAGAGGACACATGAGAGGCAACCACACGTTGATGTTTCCCTCCCTCTCTTTCTCCCTCCCTTCAATTCTCTCTTTAAAAAAAAAAATCTTTAAAAAAATGCCATTCTTATTCTTGAACTTTGACACCAAGGGGTTTGCAGAAAGTGGAGTGAGCCAGTCTCTGCATGAATATGGCCAAGGTCCAAGAGTAGCCACTACATGTCCGGTCACAGCCACTCCTCTGTGGCAGAAGTTTCCTGAGGGTGCTGTTTTCCCAAGGTCCGATCTCACTGGATGTAGACCCTCACTTTCTTTTCCACCCTCTGTTTCCTTTATGCCCTTTGTCCTTCTTAATAAATGGGATTCCAGCCAGGACTTACCAAATGACAGAGTTGGCCAAATTTATGAAAACCAACTAAAGAAAATTATATGAAACAGCCAATTATCACTTGAGGCAACAATATGCAAACCGTGGAGAGTAAGCACGTTAGGAGGTCCGTGGTGAGCACAGTGACAGACCTGGAACGTCAGCCGGTGTCAGAGACACGTCTGGCAAATGTGGGAGGGACAAGGCGCCTGGTGCCCAGGGTCGCTCTAGGAGGAGCCAAGAGAACCAAGAACTGACTTGGTGGGGAAAGAAAGGCTGAGCATGCTCACATTGCAGCTTCTCCTGGAAGCTCCGTCCCTCTTCGCTTATGTCTGGAAGTTTCAGCTGGGGCTGAGCAGAGGCCCGGCCCCACCTGCCCGGCCAGAAGCTGTGAGGTTTGCTGTAGACCGTCGGGCTGTTCTTTGGCAAGAACCTGTGACAGGTCTCATCAGCAGAGGTCTGTTTTGTGTCTCTTCGAGAACTCCAAATAAACCCACCTGTGCTTGTACTTCGGAATTACCTATTAGTGGCCCACCGTGTGAGTTGTGAATGTTTCCTGGCCTGTAACAAGGAGAAACCGAAAACTGGCAATGTGTACAGGGAGGTCTGGGCACCGAGCTCTATGGAGTTGCAGGTGCCCTGCGCCCTCCGGACCTGCCGATGTGGAGGTGCCTGTGGTGCGGGGAGTGTTAGGTGGTTCTGGCTTTTCATCATGAATTATGCAGCCGTTTGCTTTAAGTCGCTGCTAGCCCAGCTTCGTCAGTATTGACTCCTTGACTGTTGGACGTGCAGTTAATTGCACAGTGTGTGGGAGGCATGCTTGTGTCTGAAGCCTGTGACTCAAGTTGGCGGCGTGTTTGTTGGTGGCTCGGCACTGACTCTGCTACACCCACGACATGGACAGCAGCGGGAGCGGACCCAGTGCCTTCCGTTGCCTGCTAACTTCATCTTCATTCTCATCACAGATGGTTTCTCCAGCAGCTCTACCCCAGGGAGAGTGGCCCAGAATCTTTTTGCCCTGATGTGACTTGATTTCCTCTGTGGCATTCATTCCATAGCCACAGGGAAGTGGGTCCCGCCAGGAGCCCCATTTCCCTGCTGGAGCACAGCTTACTGGGACAGCAGCAGAGCACGCCCATTCCCGCCACTGGTCCCCCTGACCTGCACACCTGGTGAGGTGGTGCAGGGACAGGTCCCTGCGGCCCTCACCCATGCTCCTCTTTGCTCCTACAAAACCGGCCCGAGTTCGAGGCAGCCCCCCCTGCAGGACCTGCTTCAACGCCTTTGCTAGACTCTGCCCCAGGGGCTGCTTCGCCCTGTGTCCCGGGGCTCCTTCCCCACCAGTGTGCTGCCCTCACTGCAGGACACCTCTGGTCACTGCCGGGTCCATGGCTGGAGAGGCAGGGATGGGGCGTCCAGTCAGACCATGGACAGGCCACCAGGCCTTGGTGTGTCAGCTCTGTCCCTGTGTCTTTCTTTGTCTTTTTCTAGTATGAGCACAGAAAAATGGCCACAGCCTGTTCTCAGGGAAATTCCAGGTCATCATCCAAACCTCCTGTTCTCAGTGTCCTCGTCTGGTTCTAGCAGCAGAGGGGAGGAGGCAGCACGTGTCTCTCTCTTCAAAACCTGGGCAACCTCTGCCCGTCTGGACAACCTCAGACTAGAGACTGGGTTCCAACGGCCAAGCTGACTGCATTGTTCTCTGAATTCACTCAAATAGGGTTGTTTGGTTTTTGGTTATTTTGAGGGGAAGGGAGAGAGAAAGAGAGGGAGAGAAACATCAGTGTGAGAGAGAAACATTGACTGGTTGCCTCTGTACACACCCTGACCGGGGACTGAACCCCCAACCCAGGCCTGTGCCCTGACGGGGAATAAAATCTGCGACCCTTTACCTCGAGGGACAACACCCGACCTGCTGGACCACGTCAGTCAAGACATCAAAAAACTTTAAAATTAACATAGTTACAGTCTTCCCTTACACATCAGTCTTGCTGGGTCAAATATCTTCAGGTATATAGTGTTATCATAAAGGGTTTAGTTGATGCATTAGATTATATTGAAATTAACAATTTATTTTCACCGTGAGAGGTGAGAGAGAGAGGGACAGATAGACATCAGTAGATGATAGATATGAAGCGACCGCCCATATCTTTTCAGAACATACGCCAATGACAAATCGGTGGGAAAGGTAGGCAGCCTGCCAGGCCCTCGAAACGGAAGGTGTACGCGTGGGGACCTGAGTGAGGAGGTGTTTGGTCAGTCAGTCACCAGAGAAATGCAAGTCAAGCCCTCAGGTGATGCCACCGGTCGCCCCCTGAGTGCCCGACCGTGGTGTTTGTGTCCTGGCTGTGTCCTTGGTGGTCAGTCAGCAGCAGAGGCTGGGTATCCTGGGTGGCCCTGGGGCTGTCTGCAGCCCTAAGACGTGGGCAGGCTTCAAGTTATTTGCAAATGTCTCAGTTTGATGTCTTAAACCAGGGCAGGAGAGAGATGAGGGAAAGGAGGAGGGAAGGACCACAGGATGTTAGACTTCTCTGTGCAGCAACAGTGGAGCCAATTTCCAGGTTCCCCTCGAACTGCAGTGCAGACTCCCTTGTCTGGCTATCATTGGTTCTCAGAGAGATGGCTCCTGGCAGCCCATGCCCCTGACAGCCACCCTGAGCTGAGGGTCTTGGGGGTGCAATGCTGAGCCCGTGTCTGCCTTTTCTGAATCCAGGCAGCTCCGAGTCAGGAATTCCTGTGTCAGGGAGTGCCTGTTCCCTGGTGCTGAAGGCGTCACCCCCAGTCACTGCCAACACATAAGTGGCTGAGGTGCTGAGGGACCCTCAAGATGGAGAGGGCCCAGCTCTCCAGTCTCATTTCTACGGGGCTGTTGTTGGCTTGTGCCGGGGGCCTGGGTACAGTGACCACCCCCATGTGAGCTCAGCGTCCGCTGTGTGTGAGGCCAGGGCCCAGGATGGTCTTGACTCTGCGGCTCCTTCCTGATTAGCAGTCTTTGAAATACACAGCAAGGCGTAAGCATCTCTGAGCCTCTTCAATTAGAGAGCTTCCTGAGTGTGGGGCAGAAGCTGCAGCAGGTGTATAATGTATAAATCATCACAAACAAGGCTTGAAAGTGAGTGAGGCATTTACACTGCAGCTTCTCTGCCCTTTACCGGCAAAGAAAATGGAAATACCGGCATCTAGAGTGCAGGGCGGGGGTGGGGAGTGAGCAGGCAGGGCTTGGCCCAAGTCTGGAGGGCAGCTGTCCCAGGCGCTCCTCTGTCAGCACCCCGATTAACACAGGCATTTCAGTAATGCCACTGCTCTTCATATGATCTAGCCAATGAATAGTTTTCTTTAATCTGGCATATTTGAACTCCATTCTTTGATGGTGCCAATGATACTTCGAGTTATTAAACAATGAACTCAGTCGTCACAAGCAGCAGAGCTTTCACATGTATGTGGGTTGAAAGTGGACTGTGCCCACCCCCAAGCCCCGTCTGTGAGGCCCCCTCACAGCCCACCTCCCAGTGCTGAGCAAGCTGCTGCCCATGGTTCCTGTCCTCATGGTCTCCTTTTGCCAATCATCACCCTGTGATGGGCGCTGTCCAGAGGCCCCAGGGCAAGCCCACTCTGTGTCCTGCCGTCCTCCAAAGGTGACTTTTGATCTGATGGAAGGTTCTAGCCTTTCCCTATTTCTTATCTCCTCTCACCTAATTTGAACAGCCCTGCTCAGCTTCTCTCTGAGACTTGGGGATGGTATGTGTGTGTCAGGGGTAGGACTGAGGGCCATCTGCATGTGCCCCCAAGTTGTTTCCATGGTGTCCTGGCTCAGGGCAGCCGACGGTGACCCCGTGTGTGGAACAGCTGCTCCTGGGATGCCCGATGACAACGGTGGCACTGGCACAGCCCTTAGGGTCCCTGCCCTGAGTAGTTGTGAGCTGTGAAGGGCTATAGTGTGGGGCATCCACGGAAGCCAGGGGTGTCTCTGAGCACCAGGAAAAGCCCCATTTGAAGGGAAGCTTCCGTCCAGCTGATCATCTTCGTTACTTTGCAGTTTGAGGCAGAGGTGAGCCTGGGTGGGCCAAGGTTGTAGGAGGAGCTGGGTGCAGCCACTGCCCACCTGAGCACCTGGTGCACCTGGTGCACCTGGAGCACCTGAGCACCTGGAGAACCAGGGCTCCCGGTGCAGCCTGAGACAGCAGTGGACAAGCCTGTGTGTGGGGTTGGGGGCATCAGGGCAGCAGCAGCCACTCAGGCCTTTAGGCAGCACTAGCAGGAAAGGAAGTGAACAGTCAGGAATCTCAGGCCAGACCCCATGTGAGGGTTTCTCATCCTCCTTGTTCCACTCACGGCCTCCATCTATCCAGCAGGACTCGGGCACGTGGCTCCTGGCCTGGCTGTCCCAGTGCCCTCTGTCCACCCAGCTCCTGGCCTGGCCTCTCACCCCGGTCAGACACAGGGGTGGTGGGGCTGCCTGCTGTCAGCCTGGATGCTACCCAGCAGCATGTCAGTGCCAGGAACACAGGTCAAATCTGTCCGGCCTGGGAGCAGGCAGGAGGAAGAGGCTACCACGCTGTCTTCTTCAGGACTGTGTCCCTTGAATAGTGAGTGGGTTTTGGACACACACATGCCCATCAAAGAAAGGAAAAGGAAGCCCGCTCAACAACGGCAACAGGGGTCCCTCTCACTCACACTCTGATAGCATGCCCACACGTGGTGACCTGCTGCTGGGCTGGTCCTTGTCGGAAGCTCAATTCCTGACTGTTCTACTCCAGAACACAAGGGGATTCTCAGAGATGTCCACTCTCCTGGTTGCAGCTTTCAGGACAAAGCAGCTTAAGTCACCTGGAGGACCCTCAGGAGGCAGCTGAACCTTGCAAGTGCCTCCCTCTGAGGGTGGTGTCGCCCAGGTTCCTGGACACTAGAGACAGTGGTGTGCTTGGGCAAGGAGAGGCCAGGAGGAGGAGCTGGTCAGGTGGCCAACTGGACAGACAGGGTGGGCATTGCTCTGGCTGTCAACTTGATGGGCCCTGGTACTTGGGAGGTGATGCTGGTCTCCCACGCTGCCTGCCTGCGGCCAGGACCCCACCCAGGCTTGAATGTCGCCACCCATGTGCGTTCCCACAAAGTTAAAGCAGGGTGAGGTGTGCATTCTCCAGGTCCTCAGAGCCCACCAAGGACAGTGGAGCAGGGACCCACACTTCCCTCCTGGTTCCTGCTCATAGCTTCCCAGGGGGCTTGGGCCAGTCTGGAGAAGGAGGCTTGAGTTCTCAGGAGGTCATGGATTGCAGTGCATAAAGAAAGCATGGGAATGGTACAGATGAGAGGTACTGGTTCCCATGAGCATATCCCAGAACTCTGACGTGAGCAGGACACTGGTCAGTCTGAGAATGCCACGTTGTAGCGAAATCACCCAGCAGAAGATACCAGAAGATAAAAGGGCCCCCAAACCCGGCAGCATCAGAGTTCAGACGTCCTGGTCTTGCTGTCCTCAACCCTGCAAAGCGATGGCGTGTGCCATGTGTGCAAGGGCTTTCGACTGATTGCAGCAGTGTGAGTGTGTGCAGGATGGAGCGTCACTGTGGTTTTGCTTGGGAGCCATGTGGCACACACGTAGGGTGTTATGGCCCTTCTGGGCTATATTTAATAGACTTGTTCAGGCCTCCAGAAAAAGTCAGGTCCAGCCAGATCTGGGACTTCTTTAACCGTGATTTATGAATGTACACATTACTCTACATTACTTACAAATTATTTATAAAGCAAAGTTTTGTGGATAAAATCTTATTTCCCAATGGAATTGCTTAATAATATTTGAGCTGTGTGCTGAGAAGGCAATCTTGCAGGCACTGATATGAGAAACCCTTTGTCAAGCCGGCCACAGACAGGTTGGCAGCCTGTGGCAGCGTTCTGGCTCGGGAGTGCTCAGTGTTGACCATTTGCTTGGCTTTGCTGGGTTTTAGAGTACCTGGCAGTGCCACTGATACGCACCTCCAAGCCCCACAGACTGACAAACAGGCATCTCATCAATTGGGCTTACAGGCATTCAGCTTCTCAGGTGCAGGCAAAATCCTCTACACATGTGTGCATGCACATGCACACAGACATGCACACCCCCCCACACACACAGAGACACACAAGCAGTTACATCTGCTCCTTGGCAGAGGTGGAGGGGGGGCATTGCCCTCATCCCAGCCTGGGAAAAGTAGGGTCCACAGGAAAGCAGTGACTACCCTGCTTGGCACTCTTGTCAGTAAGTCTCTCTCACCAGCCTGTGCCCAGCTGGGGGGTATCGTGTGCTGAGTCATTTTCAAGGTGATAAAAACATGTTTCTCCAACTTCCTGGAATGATGCTCTTCCCCTTGGTGAAAACAATCTCAGGAAGATGGTATGAAAGCCCCATTAGACTCTTCTGAATGACCTTTCCCCTTTCCCATAGCTACGGGAGCTGCAGGGGCTACAGGGGCTGATGAAGGATAGAGGCAGGGAAATTCACCTCACCCTCACGGACTGCAGCCTCCTTCCACACCTCCTTCTGCCTGTTCTCCCAGCATGTCAACCATCACATGCATCCTCAGGCTACTGCTTGCCACTTACTTGTGATGCCAGAGTGTCTACCTGGAGCAGTCCTCTGCTTGTAGAACTTTCTCCACAAGCTGTGTTTCTACCCCAGTGGAATTTAGGACCAGAGTCTGACTGGGTAGAAATGCCCGGCGTGGGAGGAAGGGACACCTGGAGGCCTCCTTGGGCTCCCGTCCCAGAGTCTCCTCACTAGTCTGTGGCATTGAGGATGCTCACCTGCTCTGCCAGCGCTGCATTTGCTCAGTGTCTGCTGTGGGAGAACCCACATGGCCGGGGCTTCTGCTTTCAGATGACACATAAAACCGCGTCAGGGATGTGTCCCCAAACCTTAACAAATGAACAAGAAGCAGGCCAAAGCGGTCCAACAAAGAGTAAGGAAAGCCACTGATGGCGTTAGTGAAGCTGATGGCTGGCAGTTCTGAAAAAGCACGTGAGTTCTGAGAATCCACGAGAATCCCTGGCACTTGGACTCTCTCCCAGGCCTCCTCCCTCCACCCTCTGGAGAAAGGCTGCAGACAGAGAAGCCAGGAAAAAAATCCTCAAAGCCCCTGAAGGCCCACGTGGTGGGACAGGATGAGACACCCTGGAGAAGATGGATGACCCTGTGGGAGTTACTGCTTGTCCTCCCAGAAAGAGGGTGCAGGCGGGTGGGGGCTGAGCTGTCACCAGGAGTATCGGGTCCCTTGGGGGGGAGGACATGGATGTGTACTGTTGCATTTCTGCAGCAGTAAGTGGAAACTGAATCAGATAGAGACAACAGGTGGGACTTGGGTGTGGGGCTCACCCACGCCAGTGTGAGGGACTTGTCATTTCACTGTGGACAGTTGCGTGCAGTGTGACGATGCTTTCGGAGGTCATAGACTGAGTCAGGACAGAGGGGAAGGCCTTTGGTGGGTAGGAGAAGGAAAGGAGAGGAGTGGGGCTTTCCCCTGGTGTGTCCCAGGCCAGTCAGGGCCCAGAGTCCCCAGATCTCAAGACAGAAGCTGACGGCAGTGCTGCCAGAATCCAGATACAGTGCTGTGGCACTCCTGTGGAGCTTCAGGGTCCCCATGGTGTCCCCTGCCCCCCTTCCCTGTGACCAGCAAAGCAACACTGTGATGGAGGCAGGACCTCACGTCTGGTCATGGGTCAGTTGTTTCAGTTGTGAGATAGGTAAGAAAACATCAATTGGGGTACTGGGGTATTTCTAGGAATCTTCTGTTTTTAAGAAAGGAGAGTGACACAGGGCAAGGCCTCTGCTGCCAGTGGAGAACAGCCACAGTCAGAGCCCAGCGCAGGGTTCTTCCTGTGATGAGAGGGGTGTCAGGTGGAGGGCTGGGAACAGCCTCTGCTGACCAGCGTGCAACATCCCACAGGGCACAGGAGGGCAGGGAGCAGACAGCACCGGGCTTGGGAAGCCAGGCTGGGGCCTGGTGTGCAGCAAGTGGTCCTGCAGGAGGGAGGGCCTGGCCCTGGAGAGCATCCTCGCCACTCCATGGACCACCCAAACCGTGGCCACAGCAACTGGATTTAACTCACAGTTCTGTGGGTCAGCTGGGACCTCTGATCTGGGCACTTGGCTCTGGGTAGACAGGGGCTCAGCCTGTGGTGGAGTGGGTGGTGTTGGTGGGTGGTCAGTGGGGGTGACAGGGCAAGGGGGCCACTTGTGGGGTGGACCAAAGTGAGGCTGCAGCAGCTCTGGACTCCACCTCCTCCCTCTCACATGCCGAGGCCACTGAGTGGCTAGAGCCCAGACTGGCCTCTGGGAGCAGAGAACCCAGCCTCCCAGCCACAAGCTCAAACTTCTGCACCCCGGAGGGAGGTCACTGTGGACCCTCTGGCCCCACGAGTCATCAGCTGACCAAGGCTACAGGAATGAAACTGGGAGGGCTGCAGAACCACCCACCACCAGCACGGAGCCGTGAGGATGCATGGACTGTGATGTCAGCCCTCAGCCCAGGGGGCCGATCACCAGCGGTAGACAAGGGGAGCACCATCTGAGAAGGAAGGACGAGACAGGTCCTCTCAGACACGCTTGTCTCTGCTGTTCAATTCCTGGGCGGGTCTGTCCTGTGGGTTCTCACAAAAGGATGACGGTTTATGTAAAGCAGCCCGAGCCTTCTCACCCAGGGAGAAGCGGCATTTCCTGGGGATGCTGTCCAGACAGGGGTCACAGGTTAACACACCCCGAGAGCCCTGGGTGCACTGGCCCCTGGGAAACACATCCCAATATTGTGCACATTGGCCGCACACAGGAGTCGCTCTCGGTTGTCTTGCGTTCAGAAACTCTGCCAAGGAAAGCGGATTTCAGGTCGTGTCATTGATCTGGAGCTACTTTCTCAGGAGCGAGGTTGATGCGTCTGTGTGAATTTCAGGACCACTTCTGGTTCAGTCATTCTGCACACCCCAGGGAACAGAGGGCACGGCCACCCATCTTTGGGGAGGCTGCACGCAGCCAATGTGTTACAAGTGGGAGAAATACTTTATATCCGTTCCTGGAGAGCAGCTGCCTTGAGGACCTTCACTCATAGCTGACCTCAGCATCACCAGCCTGTGGCATCATGTGGTCACATGGTACAGGCTCAGAGAGACGGCATGTCTTAGCCAAGCCGAGGGCAACTTCAGTGATTACATTCTCTGCTGGTGGTGACAGGCTATTGAGAACTGTGGCAGCAGTGTCACAGCAAAATCCGAGAGCCTGCCATGGAAGCAGGGCTTCCTGGGAGAAGAATTCAGGGGAGAAAGGGCCATTCCAGGTTAGCAGAAGCCCTGAGATGATGATGAGGAGGAGGACAATGCAGGCAAGAGTGGGGAGGGGCAGGAGTAGGGGGGGTGCATACTGACAGTCCTGAGCACAGACGCCCTGACCTGAGACACGGATTCCTCTGATGAGCTGGGGGAGCCCCAGAGAGGAGTGAGGCTGCATTCTTGTGGGGGTTAGCAGCCCACGTCACCAATTCTACTGTAAGGATGCTATCCCAGAGAGAGTCTGGGCTAGACCTCTGGACAGTGCAGGGCTGGCTCTGCCAAGGGGAAAACTCGCAGCCCACATGCCTGTTCCAAGCACATGCATGCATTGCCCTGGGTTCTGACAACCAAACCGGCACTGTGCAGGACATTGCTGGGTGGGCTCATCTCTCTCGGTGTCCCCCTGCTCTCTGGTGTCTTTTCACATTGGATGTCTTGTTGCCCAGGGGAGCCATGTCCTGCACTGCCTGTTTGCCCCTTTGGCAGGTGCCCTCTCACCAGGGGCAGACTCGGCAGGGCCAGCAGCCCTGTGCTCACAGGGCTGGGGTCCACTGGCACTCCAGAAACCAGGGGCAGCCCGCCCACATGCCCAGTCTCAGGTGACATTTCGTTTTGTGTGGGGTTCTTTGCAAAAGCAACAAACACACAGGCCTGTAAGCACCAGGACCTGGCAGAGTGGGACCAGGGCCCCTTTCTTTTGGGGCACCCCTCACCCCTTTCTGGGAAGTTCAACCTTAAAGAGCCCCGTAGTTTCACAGTCCTGTGAAAGGAACAGGTTAAACACTAACCAACCAACCAGCAGCTGCATTTCGCGGCTGGGCCCTTGTCTGGTCACGGGCTCCGTGCAGGGTGGCTGCACGTCTGGGTCCAGATCATCTAGAAAGTGAACTGGAGACAGCGCTGGGAGATCTGGTCGGTTTATTGGACGCAAAGACTCACATTTATTTTAAGTTCTCCTAGGATGAGTGCTCGACACACTTCTAAAGCCCTGAGGGAAAAAAATAATAATTCTGGTTCAGTTTGATCTGGGCAGGTAAGTCCTGGTCCGGGAATCCCTGCCTCTGTGTCTGGTTCCTGGGTTCAGGAGGTGGGGACAGGCTTTGGATCAGTTGATTCTTACAGCCAGGCCAAGTTCTCGGAGAGTAGTCAGGTCTCCCCAAAGAAAGCAGTGCTAATTTGCCTGAGGGGGCTTACAAGAGGGGGACCCAAACAACCCCCTTAGAATTATTTTCTGGAGGGTGGGCCCTTGTAGCACCGTTGGGCGAGTGTTCTAGGAGCCTGTCTGGATCAATGTACCAGCTGGCATTGTTGTGAGAGGCTGCGTTTGGCTTCAGTGATTTTTTTTGGAGACTCTTTCAACGCGTTTGCCCATTGCATGATGGGTGACCGACGAGAGCACCTGCCCACACCATGCTGAGCGTTCAGCAGTTTATGATCCAAAGACAGCACGACACCCATGCCCACCCACCTGATCTTGTCCCGAGTGACTTTTTTTTGTTTCCCTGGATGAAAAAAGTCCTTAAAGGGAAACATTTTGCTGATGTGGTAGAGGTGAAACAAAACAAGCAGAAGTACTAAAAGGCATCAGAATCAGCAAGTACAGAATGTTTTGAGCAATGGAAAAACATCTCGATAGGTATATTGCATCCAATGGAGAGGACTTTGAAGGTGACTGAAGTTTAAACATGTAAGAATAAATACATAGGTTTTTATAAATAAGTTCAGGGGCTTGGGGTCCCCCTTGTATGCTCTAGCATTTTAACCAGTGCCACCACCAGGACATGCAGACCGTGCTCGGGCGGTTGGGAGCTGGGAGGGTGACAGGTCCTGTCCCTTCTCATCGATCGCATCCCTTCTTGGAGACCTGCTGTGCCATGTTGCAGCCGACACTCGATCTGTCTGATTTCCTGTCTGGTCCTTGGTTGTGGTGGCCACACTGTCTTGTGCTGTGCCGCCCAGTGCCTGGAGATGTGTTGCTGTCACCGACTGGCAGTGACCGTAGAACGCTGCGGATGGCTCACCGAAACATGAGAAAAACATACACAGAGACAACCAAGTCCTCTGGAGAAATAGGGACGAAATGGCCACTCTCTCTAGTGGGGAGCACCGTGGTCACCCTCCCTAGGGGAGAGCGCCCTAGGGGAGAGAGCCTCGTTCTCCTGTCCCAGCAGGCTTCGTTTGCATAAGAATTCAGTTCATAAGAATTGGGTTCGTTTGCATAAGAATTCAGGTAAAGCTCATTACTCATTGCCAGGAAGAAAGGATCAAACAATAGACAACAAAGAAGTCTGAGGGCCTATTCTGAGTCAGGGTCAAAGAGCTGTAAAAGATTTTAAGGAACAAACTTACTTCTTCCTTGGACCCGTATCATTCAATTGAGAGCATTCTAAACAAAACAGATTTCACAGGATTTTACATATTCTTTCTTATGCCTGATTGCCCGGGGAACCCGCCCTTTCCAGCACAGGGCTGCACTACCCTCTGTCATTGTTTCAGGCTTAGGTGGAGCAAGGGAACTAAGGCAGCCAAGAGATTAGGAGATTTACTCGCAGACCATGAGCACTCAGGCTTTGTCAAAGCTGAGGGGCAAGGGTCTATCACCTCCTTTTGCTGTAGCCCCCTAAGTTTTTCATTGGGGGCCTCCCACGTCATCGTGCCTGTCTTAGGTCATTCTCCCCTTGAGGAATCTTACCCATCATTGGCTAACTGACCAAGCACTGGGGGCCAGGCAGGGTGAAGTAAAAGGAGCAGAAGTGGCACTCCTGCCAGGGAGATAAGCTTTTGTCTCCTTGCAGGGTTACGGTTCCAAGGTCGTTCCCTCAGCCTTAGCCTTGGTGGGGGTTACAGCTTCTGATACCAGGCAGGGCTGTTCCCAACAGAGATGGGCAGGCGGGGTTTGCTATTCAGCACAAGATTGTTGGGAGGTGTGTTTCTTATGTGCTCGTGGTGACCGGGGCTGAAGGGAGGGTGGGGAGCAGAGAGGATGCAGCCCCAGGCTCTGCAGGCAGCAGCCAACAACACACAGATAATTTAGCAGCAATGTGCTCAGGTCTGTGTCTCTGCATTGTCCAAATGGTGCACCACTTACCACCCAGAGGAGCTAGGAGGGTTTTGTGTCTCCTCCAAGTAATTGGCACCGGAGACCTGTCTGTGTAGCTCCACACAGAACCCAGACCTGGCTCCGACTCTGCGACAGAGGTGAGGGGCCATCAGCCTGCGGGGGCTCTGCCACAGGTTCCCACCCACGCTGAGAGCTGGGAAATGCTGGGTCGCCATGGCAACTAGAGAGGCAGGCTGCTCAAGCAAATGACAGACAGAAGAGAGGGACCTTCACTTCCCATCAAGCCTTTATTTTTAGTGAAACAATAGTGTCATGGAAAGCAACAAGAAAGCCAGGCATTGAGTGTAATGTGGCCCAGGTTGTCATAGGTGGCACACACTTTCTCATTCTTCCTCCTGGGTGCCCATCCTATACACGTACTCATGGGGTCCTGGGTATGTGGCTCAAACAAGGAACTGCAGGTCTTGGGTCCCTGCTGCAGTGCCCATCTTCTGGGCCCACACGCCACACCTGCTGGTGGAGCCTGGTCTGAGTTCACGCACACTCGCAGGTGATGGCATGTGGAGGTGATGTTGGACAAGCAATGTTTTTCCCAGCTCACCGACTGCTGACCGCTGGAGCCTAGGAGGACACTGAGGCCGAGTCTCAGCCTCCAGCTGCCACAGTCCCTGATCCCCTGCAGGTGTGCTCATGGCACACCACAGTGTGTGTGCATCGTTAGCTTTTTTGCCAGTTAGGGTTCCTATCCAGCCTAGACGTGGAACTGTCTCCTAAACTCTATTTTTATACTGTTCACACCAGGATTTCAATAGCACTTTAATATCTGTACTTGTTCTACCCATGTCAACATGTATTCAAGTCCCTGTCAATGGTTTTGCCTTTTCTTCTCTTAGATAAATTTCCCACAAGCACTTTAAGAACAGGTGAATTGCTAATTTTTTTTCCTTCCAGAGAACAAGGTAACTGAAATTGTCTTTCACAACAACACAGTTGGGGAGGAAAATTTATAACTGGTTGAAAAATGACAAAATAAAGGCAAACAACAGTGCTAAGCACCAGCAGACATCAACGTGACAGAAAACACCAGGACCGTGGCTCAGAAATTCACTGTGCTCTGTGTCACATCAAGAAATAGCCAACTGGGAAAAAACTTAGGATTTAGCTTTAGATTCACCATAAAAAAATAAAACCCTTGGACTTCCAGGCAATATGGAGGTATAGGTAGACACACTGTGCCTCCTTGCACAACGGAAAGAAGAACAACAAACTTAAAAACAAGAAACAATCACAAGTGCCAGAAAATCAAACTGTATGGAAGTCCAACAGTCAAGGCATTACAGAAGAAACATTCATCCAGACTGGTGGGAGGGGCAGAGATGGGCAGTCGGGACCAAGAGGACATGGCAAGGCAGCAGTTAGAGGACCAGGTGAACAAGGTGGCGGTGGCAAACCAGGTGGTCCCACACACATGTGCAGATAAACTGGGAGGAACAACTGGGGAGTGAGACAGACCACACAACCCAGGGTTCCAGCCTGGCAAATAAAATCTCAAACCTTTGTAAAAACTTGTGGGAACTGCAACAGCAACAGCAGGAGAAACTCCCAGCCTCATAGGAAAGTTTGTTGGAGAGATCCACAGGGTCCTAGAATGAATGCACACAAACCCACCCACCTGGGAATCAACACCAGAAGGGCCCAATTTGCTTATGGGAAGTGACTGAAAGCCATCGGAGAACCGAGCAAGTTACTTTGCTCCCTCCCGGGCCCCTCCCCACATACAGCGCAGCGATGTGGGTTGCCCCACCCTGGTGAATACCTAAGGCTCTGCCCCATACTACATAATAGGCATGCCCAGACAAAAAAATATGGCCCAAATGAATGAACAGATCAAAACTCCAAAAATACAACTAAGCAATGAATAGACAGCCAGCCTATCATATCAGATGCAGAGTTCACAACACTGGTCATCAGGATGTCCACAGAAATGGATGAGTGTGGTCGCAAAGTAGAAGTGGAGGCTATACAGGGTGAAATAAAGGAAAATGTACAATGAACCAACAGTGATGGGAAGGAAATCAGGACTCAAATCAATAGTCTGGAGCATAAGGAAGAGATAAACATTCAACCAGAACAGAATGAAGAAGCAAGAATTCAAAAAACTGAGGAGAGGCTTAGGAACTTCCAGGACAATCTTAAACTTTCCAACATCTGAATCATATGGGTACCAGAAGGAGAAGAGGAAGAGCAAGGAATTGAAAACTTATTTGAAAAAAATAATGGAGAACTTCTCCAATCTGGCCAAGGAAATAGACTTCCAGGAAGTCCAGGAAGCTCAGAGAGTCCCAAAGAAGTTGGACCCAAGGAAGCACACATCATGGCACATCATAATTATATTACCCAAGATTAAAGATAAAGAGGGAATCTTAAAAGCAGCCAGAGAAAAGAAGACAGTTGCCTCCAAAGGTGTTTCCATAAAACTATCAGCTGATTTCTAAGAAGAAAAAAAACTTACAGGCAAGAAGGGGCTGGAAAGAAGTATTTCAAGTCATGAAAGGCAAGGACCTACATCCAAGATTATTCTACCCAGCAAAGCTATCATTTAGAATGGAAGGACAAATGAAGTGCTTCCCAGATAAGTTCAGGTTAAAGGAGTTCATCATCACCAAGTTCTTACTGAAGTGTTAAAGGGACTTATCTAAGAAAAAGAAGATGATCAAAACTATCAACAGTAAAATGACAACAAACTCACAACTATCAATAACTGAACCTAAAAAACAAAAACAAAAACAAACTAAGCAAACAATTAGAATCCCAGAAATGGAGATCATATGGAGGGTTATCAGTGGGGAGGGGGAGGAGGAGAGAGGGGGAAAGTACAGGGAATAAGAAGCATAAATGTTAGGTACAAATTAGACAGGGGGAGGTTAAGAATAATATGGGAAATGGAGAAGCCAAAGAACTTACATGTGTGACCCATGGACATGAACTAAGGCTGGGGGAGGAGGGATGCAGTGTGGAGGAAAACAAGGGGAAAAAAAATGGGACAACTGTAATAGCATAACCAATAAAATATATTAAAAATTAAAACCTTTAAAATTATTGTTTTTTTCCTATAACTCTTTTGTCTCTCTGTGTGGTTACATGAGCGTTTGTGTGTGTTGTAGGAGTCAGAAAGTAGAGGTCTCAGGCCAACTGACCTTGCAAGTAGTGTGCCTGTGTGTGTGAATGTGTGTAGATGTACACATGTGTGCATGTGGATATGCATGTGTGTACGTGTGTGCACATGTTTGTGAACTGTGTGCACATGCGTATTTTGTTAGGTCTCACACAGTGTTTTCATTGTAAACATGGACAGTCAGGATGAAACAGAAACGCCCCCAGGTTCTCTGGAGAGCAGAAGCCTGGCCCTGGGCCTGCACCCCGGCACAGAAAGACATGTATCCGTCTGGTGTGGGCCACCCCGCTCCCTCTGACCTACATCTCTGAGGTGTGGTCGTGTGGTCTCCCGGCCGTCAGAGAGCTAGTGGCTCTGCTCCTTTCTCAGGGGGCACCTAGGAGGTGTGTGAGCCGCATTTTAATCTTTTGCTGCTAGTGACATAGCCCTGAGTCCCATGCAAATTAAAAACTGCTTTTCAGCACAGTCCTTTCACAGGTGGGTGACCATAACGACTGACAGTGCACTAAGAACCTACTGTGCACAGCCCTGTGCCAGCTGCTTCGTGTTCTGTTCCATCAGTCATCACAGCAGCCACGTGGGCCATCTTTCTAATTTGAGGCTTGTAAGAGGCCTCACCGTCACCACTCAGCTGTGTGGTGTTTCATTTGCAGCCTCCCAGATAAGTCCAGCCTGGAAAGCTCACTCAGCCCACGTACTTGGTAAGGCGGGGGCTAATTCTATTCTTTACAAGGATCTTTAGTTCTATTTCAAGAGATCTGCTCAGATGAAAGTTCTCTGTTTTGACTTGGTGGGGGCACATGCTCTCTGTGGGGGAAGGCATCTTCTGAGTCTGAACAACAACCCCAGCCACGCCTTCCTGGTCGGATGAATGGGGTTCGTTCCCACCCAAGAGCTCTTTCCACATGGCCCCAGGATGCATGACAGTGGCTGGGACCAGGGGCTCTGTTTTTGCTCCTTTGAATCAGCATTCACATGTCAGTCAGACCTCCTGTCAGTGTCACAGTGTGCATGGATACCTCAAGTGACACGACGGACCCATCACACGTTTTGTCTTGTTGAACGCTCACTGCAAACTCGAGGCAGTCCTGCAACGGCTGTGTTCGTCTCCTGTGTGTTTGTAAATACAGACCAGGTGATTGCCATGGGCTTGAGCCATGGGCTTCAGCGCAGTGCCTTAACTTGGCTGCTTTTTCTTTGCGGTTTCTGCTGTGAAGTACCCCTGAGGTGCTCGCATCTGGTCATGCTTAGTCCAGAGTGGAGGCCATTCCCAGGGGAGCTCAGGACTCAGTGGCACTTAGGCCTGGAATGAGGTGGCTGCTGCTCCTCAGGGGTAGAAGCACTACCTATGTGGAGGGGTGTCCATGTGCCCTGAATTGGCCTCCTGGAGCCCCCAAGGGCCCCCAGGGCAGCATGTGCCTACAACCACATCTGGGCCCACAGAACGGCCCAGGAAACACAAGACACCATCTCTGGACTGAGTGTTTCCTCTCCCGAAGCCAGACAAGTGAGTGCAGCCCTTTTCCTCTCACTGCCATGACTGGGACTTCTTACACCACAAGGTTCAGGATGCTGGGCTCATAACGAGCCCTGTACCTGAGACACAGCCTGTGCGCGTGGGGTCGACATGCTATGCTTGCTTCAGATCAATTTTGAGAAAGAGGAAACATTTTTTGCTCTCTCTTCCCTCATTCCTGATGGTCTGTGCCAATCAGAAGCCAAGGTCTGAGTGAAGGCATCCATGGTTTGAGGCTAGAAGTTTCCAGCACCAACGTCCTGGGCCCCAGGCTTCACTCTCCAGAAGGGGTGGCACTCACTGGGTTTTTTCCCTCCCTTTGGTCCCTGATTTTAATCTTTGCATAATTCTCACCTTCTGGCTCTTTGCCACTGTCTGTCTGAGTTCCGCTCCCTCTGAGTGGGCAGCTCTGAGCTGAGAGGGTGGGGGTGGGGTGCCCAGGTGGGCAGACTGTCACCAGAGGTGACAGTAGGCAGAGGGGAGAAGACAGGAAACTGTGTGGGGACTGTGCAGCCCTGGCCCTCACCAGATGGATGTCACATGCTGGAGGTTCTGTGGGCTGGTCAGGAGTCATTAGGATGCAGTTTGGGCCAAACAGACTCCACTAAGATTGGAAACAAGCCCTGGCCATGTAGCTCAGTTGGTTAGAGCATCATCCCGATACGTCAAGGTTGTGGGTTTGATCCCCAGTCAGGGCACATACAAGGGCAACCAATGAATCCATAAATAAGTCAAACAACAAACTGATGTTTCTGTTTCTCTGTAAATTCAATGAATAAAAGAGAAAAAAGATTGGAAACAAACAACAACAAAAGTAAGCCAAGGTGCTCTGACAACGAAAGCAAAGCCAGTTTAGTGAAGACACAGCTCCTGGTTGAGACCACACCTGTGTCCGAGCCTGGGAGGGAAGTTCCAATCTCAGGGTCCAGGTTGCAGCAGCACAGCCCCTCCTCTCTCTGGCAGGCGTGCATTTTTAGGAATGGTGAAGCCCCGTGTGTCGTTCCCTTGACTTTAGAAAATAATGTCCCCAAATATTTTCTTAGTGAGCATTTTGGGGGGGACCACAAAGCTCTGACGTCTCGTTAGAGGAATGTGATTCACCCCATCTTAATTTTAGAATCAATCACAAAGCGCAGGAAGGAAGTGAGAGGGTGGGCGGGATATCTCCTTCCTGGGCACCCAAGGCGAGGGAGTAGAGTGTCAGGAAGCAAAATCATCCCGGCCGAGTCTGGGTGGGATGATTTGTATTTTGAAGTCTATCAGGGGAGCCAAAGATTTGAATTAGATGGCGGAGACTGTCGGAAAATCTGTTATGAAAGGGAAGGCTCCCAAAAGGGGTGGATGGGGGACAGTCAGCCTACTGACTGGGGATATGTCTGCAGTCTCCTCCCATCGAGCTGGTCCTTGTGGGGAGGCCCAACTCCCTGGGGCTCTGGACCCGAGAGTGCCCACCTGGGGGGCTGCACCCCATCCCTGGCACCGGCATGCTTTGAGGTCTCTGGATTCAGAAGGGAAATAAGACAACCGCCTCTGCCTGACCTCTGCCAGTCACAGCTGGCATTTCCTGCTCCTGTCCCCCAGCGGCTGGGTGAATAAGAGTTTGATCTCAGGCATTTAATGGCTTTTCCTTTCTGCTGTTAGAAAAGTGTGCCTCTCCACTGACTCGGAATGCCACCGAATGTTGAGATCTGGTGATTGGGGATGAAGGAGCCGCAGAGTCAGTCTTTATTTAATACACTGAATACCCTTCCTTCCCTCTGTCCCTCGCTCCTCCATGGATTTAAGAGACTGACGCGCTGGTTTTATGTTCCTGTGACCTCCCCCCGTCATTTTACTGTGACCTATTAATAGGAGAGGAAAAGGGAGTCTTCGTAAACCAGGGTCCTCACAATCATCAGAGACAGGTGAGCAGCCTTAAGAAGGGGACGGTTAGTCCCCCAATGTGCAAGTGACCCTGAGCACCGTCTGGTGCCCTGAATGTGCAGATGGTGGTTTTCTGTCTCACCTCAACTGAGGGAGTTTGCTGCAGGGACCACTGTCCCTTGCTGTTTGGAGGTGCAGCTACCTGCACCCAGGACAAACTGTGACAGATGCCAGTGCCTGTGACATGCCTCCTCAGGGACCAGCAGCCATGCGGCACCATCCCAAAAGTGTGGGGATGCCAGGCCTGTTCTCCTTATGCAGGAAACACCTGCCACTTCATCTCTGCTGCACCCAGAGGTGGGAAATGCAGCCGTCACCTGATCACAGGAATCATGTTTTCTGTGGCCCCCCCGGGCACTAAACCACGGTCACCGTGAAGAGTGCAAAGTTATGCAGACATCATGTGGTTTGCCCTTGAGCTCTGGAGAGGGAAGTCTGAGCCGAGAATGAATGTGGTGGCTGGGGAACATGGAGCAGCAGCCGAAAGACTGTCACGTCCTGTGTTGACCTGGTGGCTGTGAAAACAGAGGGCCGGCTGATCACACATCCTTCTGGCATACTCTGACAGCAAAGAGAGGCGTGAACAATTTGCAGCTCAGGACACAAGGGGTCCAGGCAGTGGTTCCACCAGGAGCAGCCTGGCCTTCGGATTGAAATGAAAGGCTATGGGCAACAAAGGGAAGGCACTGGGATCATTGGGGCCAGAGCTCCTTGCCGACTGTGATGGGGACCAGGCCCGCATCCTGGCAGTGCTGCGTTTTCGTGGTTCCAACAGAGGAGCCGCCTACTCCCTCTCATAGGGACAGCAATTCAGGAAGCCTAGGGGACTGGCCTGCACATATCCCTCATGAAATCTCTGTACCATCCTGCTCTTTAGACAAGCCCTGGGAGGACTACCTGCTCTGTGACCTGCCCCAAAAGAAGGAGGTCAGGCCCGTGGCATTGGTGGCGACTGACTTGACACATCACACATCAGCTGGGCAGGCTGAGGCCTTGGGTGTCAGCCTGCCTGGCTCCCTGTCCCTGCCTCTCAACATGGCCCCAGGGGGACACAAGGCAGCCCATGGCCAGGATGCAGGGGTCCTGCATTTGTCCTGCAGCCCCTTGTCACTGGGCCCCTGATGTTGTCACCTCTTCAAGGACCTTCAGTTGCTCCTTATTGAATCATGTGTTTATATTTCGTGAGTCTTCCTCCATCAGAAGAAACTAATGAGATCAGAAACCTGTCTTTCTCCACAGTTGCAGCTTCACAGATCAGAGACTGAACGCTTCATGTTTGTAACTCCCTGCACTCTGTCAACTTATTTCAAGTATTGAGCAGAATCCAACCCTGTGTCAAGTACAGTGTTTGTATGCCCTGGAAGCAGAGAAGCAAAGTCTGGAGGTGAAGAAGCCAGACCGGCCCCAGACATGTTTCAGTCCCTTGAAACTCACAGGGACAAGTACCTGGGGAGAATGTATATGGCAGCAGAACCACATGGTGAAAGGTGTGGGTTACATACATGCCCAATGGAAACCAAGTTCAGTCACCCTGTGCTCTGTTTCCATTTCCGTTTTTACGTAAAGCTTGCGTCTGAGCATTCGCTAGTGGCACTGGTGGAATTGGCTCTGCTGCCAAGGACACCAACATGAATTTCACGTTCCATTCGTTTCAACCATCTTAAAACTAAACAGTGAGATAAAAATACTCAACGTTCCATCTGCAACGATAAATGGGTTCATGTGTCATTTCATCGACGGTCAAGTTTACGGATGGTGTAGAATGAGACATCGGGAATGACAGACAGGTGTACAGCAGGAAGGTCGGAGCTGGTCCTCGAAGCTCCCCGTGTGATGCTGAGTAGGTTTCCGGGGCATGGACCACAGCTCTTCCGCTCTTTGCAAACTGCATCCTGCAGCTGAATGGGCGCCCTGCGCATCTTCAACAAGTACATCAGCATGTGGAATGTATCAGGATAAATATTTTTCTTCTCAGATCGTTCACCTCGGGAAGATGTCTAGTGCTGCCAGCACATTTGAATGCTTCCTGGGGTCTCCCTTTACTAGCGTGGCGCAGAGTGTCTCCCAACGTCCCCAGCAACAGTGAACGCCGGCTCCTGGAAGGCAGGTTTGTGGGAAAGCGTGTAAGGTTGTTTGGTTCCAGGCGGAATAAATGAGTGATTTATAACTAAGTCAATGAATAGGTTGATTATCACACTGTTTTCAAAGTGAAAATGGAGTGTGAATATGCAATGACAAGACTGATTTCTCATGGTTTATAAACTTTGAAACCTTTTTCTAAAGAGGCAGAGGAAACTATCCTGAGCACAGGCACCATCTCTGAGAGTCTCGGCTGTGTAGGTTCCCGACGTACAGAGAAGTCCTCCTACTTTACAGCAATGCTGGGAATTCTTCCATGACAGAACGTGAGCTTAGCCCACTCAGGCCGGTGCCAGCCCCGGCTTGCAGGTCTGGAAGCTGGGTTCAGTGATCAGCTCAGGGCCAGGCCGGCGCTCTGCCTGCTCTGGGCGAGAGGGGGAGCTCTGACCCCGCTGACCCCTCTGATCCAGTCTCACCGTCTGGCTGAGACACCCCTCAGCCTTGGGCCGTCCTCTCCTCCTGGCCCCCAGCACCCTTCTGTCTTATTTCTATTTCCGGCTCCCCTCTGCCCAGACCTCTCCTCCTCCCTGGGGCAGAGTCTTCCAGGGCGTCCTTGCGTCCTTCCTGCCTCGGCGCCCAGACCTTCCCCGTCCGCTCTCACACCCTGCCCTCCTCGCAGTGTCTTGTCTCTACTTCCCCTCGCGCACGGGGTGGCAAGTCACTGGCTGCACTGCCCCACCCACCACCGGAGCTCCTCAGTGTGGCATGGTCCCGTCAGACCGTGGCCCGGCAGCAGTGCTGCTCGAACTGCAAGCCCGGAGCCACCAAGGGTTGTGACAAGTTTAAAAAGTGCAGTAGGACCCAGTCAGTCGAGTAAAGCCATGACGGGCACCCGCACAACGAGGAAAGCAGTGCTCTGTGAGTCTCTGCCTGCGTCACCGGGTCCAGCTGTCCAGAGCATGTCCTGCCTGCAACACCTCCGGAAGAGCTGGACCCCTGGGTCTGACTTGCCCTGTGTCTCAGGCACTTCTTGTGTTTTGTTCATCCTTGGTCTATGCATCTCGGCCCCCATACCCTTTGCCACGTCTTCCCCTGCCTTCTGTTTTCTGTCTCAGCAACCTGTCTGCCTCGCCTGCCACCCCCTCCACACCTGTCGATCGGCTCCGTTCCCCATTTCCAGGGAAGCAGCCAGCGCGCCCCATCTTCAGCCTTAAACCTCTTTCTCCTTGTCTCCCAAACAGAACTCATTAGTGCTTATCAGTTCCGCTTCCGAGTCACCCCGCAAACCACCCCCACGGTCAGTCTTTTCACAACCTATCGTCTGTGCAATGACCGCTTTCCCTTCTCTGCCATCTTCAGCTCCGCACTCACAGCCCGTGAGGGCTGAGACAGGAAGAACTGGACCGACGCTTGGCTCACAGCCAAGGCTCAGTGGGCAGACAGTACTGTTGATTTCACAGTGTTCGTGTTGTTATTTTTGTCCTCTTCCTAAGACACAGTGGGTATTTCTGTCATGCTCAGAGAGTTTTTACAGCTGCCTGCTGCACGAGGAAAACGCCAGCCTTCACAGGGCGGCACGGCCCCCCCATGCGGGGGTGGCCGCTCCTCAGCTCAGCCCCTCTGGCGGGTGCGTCGAGGTGTCTCATCGTGGGCTGAGCCCCTGTCTCCTGGTGGCCAGTGACGTTGACCATCTGGGTGTCCTCTCTGGTGAAACGTCTTTTGCCCATTTTCTAGCTGGATATACTCTGGTTTATACAAGGTCCCCCCAATTTTCTGTTTTTCCCCCCTAAAATTTTCATTGTTTTACACTTTGTATTTACCTCTATGATCCTGTTTGGCTGTGTGTGTGCAAACTGAGACTTATGCTGAGGCTCCTGTTTTGACTTATGGATGTTTAACTGCTACAGCACCGTTTGTTGAAAAGGCAATTTTTCAACCCTTAAGTTGTGAAAAGTGTTGCTTGGATTTTGGTAGGAATTGAGTTAAACGTGTATATTAATTTAATTTGGGGAGAACTTACACCATTCTTACGTTGGGACTCTGATTTAGGAACATGTTATGTCGGTCACTTACTTAGATGTTTGATTTTTTTCATCAACACCTTGTCGCTTTCAGCAGACGAGTCCTGCCCACGTGCTGTGAGACTGCCCCTAAGTGTTTAATTTCCCCAGTGAGAGTAAGCAGTATTTTCTTTTAATCTCAGGGTCGGTGCGGTCACAGCTAGTATGCAGACGGATAATGTATTAGTGGTAGGGATTTTGTTGTAGATTCGTCGGGGTTCCCCACGCAGAGCACTCTGCCATCTGGAAGCAGGTGCGGGCGGACTTCTTCCTTTCTCCCCACCCTGCCCCCATGCCTCTCACCTCCTCATCCTCCCGCCGCGCTGGCTGGAGCACCCGGCTCCATCGACCTCCTCGCCTTGTTCCGCATCTTGAGTGGGGCACGGCGGGATTCTCACCTCGCGTACACTAACTGTGAGCTGTTGGAGTTCCACTCAGCTCCTGTTCTTCTGGGACTTTCCGTCACGGTTGGATGTTGAGTTTTTTTCAAATATTTTTTCTGCATGATCTGATTATGTGATTTTTTTGTTCTTCAGCCTATCAGTCCAGTGGATGACATCGATTTATTTTAGAATACTGACCCACCCTGCATCCCTGCATTCCTGCAATGAGTCCCATAAGATGTTATTATTTTCACTTATTGCTGGATTTTATGTGCTCATATTTTCTTAAGGATTTTTTTGTCTGTATTCATAAGGGAGGGCTGTACATTTCTTTTTTTGGTACTGTCTTTATCTGCTTTTGGTATCAGCTTAATATTAGCTACTGAACATTAATTGGGAACTATTTCTTCTTCCATTTTCTGGAAGATGTTCTGTAGAATTCATGTTAATTCTCCCTTAAGTGTTTGGTGGAATCCTCCAGTGTAATCCTGTGGGTCTGGAGATTTCTTTCAGGAAACGTTTTTAAATATGAATTCCGTTTTTTTAGTAGTCACGGGCTGCAGAACAAGCTCTTTCCTGCGGGGCAGGCAGTGTGGTCCGTGCCATGGAGAAGTGGGTCCCTTTTCCTAAGCTGTAGAGTTTCTGTGTGTGTGTCTGTCCCCCGTGGGTCTTCAGGGTCTGTACCGATACCCCCATCTTATTACTGAGACTGTCAGTCATGCTGGGGATTCGTCTATTTCACTAATCTTTTCAAAGAACTAGCCTTTGTTTTTACTGACTTTAGTTTTTTCTGATTTCAATTGTATTGAGTTCTGCTCTTTATTATTTTCTTCCTTCAACTTACCTTGGGTTTAGTTTGCTCTTTTTTCCCCTAGCTTTTTCATGCGGGAATTGGATGATTGATTTGAGACGTTTCCTGATGTAAGCATTTGGTAGTAAAATTTCACTGGGAGTGGCTTTAACTGTTCCAGCAAATTCAAATCTCTTGCATTTTCTTTTGTTTTTTCTTCTCTTCTCTCTCTCTCTTTAATTTTCACCTGAGGACACACTTATTGCTTTTAGGGAGAGGGGAAGAGAGGGAGAAAGGGAGGGGAAGGAACACTGATGCTAGAGAAAAACGTCAGTCGGCTGCCTCTCGTAAGTGCACCAGCTGTGGACCAAACCTTCAACCCAGGCTTGTGCCCTGACCAGGGATCAGAACTGCGGCCCTTTGGTGCACAGAACAACACTCCAACCCACTGAGCCCCCTGGCCAGGCTGATCTGCTGAATTTTCATTGTCACTCAGTTTAATGTGTTTTATCCCCTGGATTTTCTTGACCCCTAGATTATTCAGAAGAGTATTGCTTATTTCCGGCTGTTTGGGGGTTTTCTTGTGGTATTTGTGCTGTTAAAGTCTGGTTGACTCCACTGTGATTGGATCAAGTCCTCTGAATGACTTTGGTCCTTTCCATTTTGCTGCACCTGTTCACTGGCTGGGGGTGTGGTCCGCCTTGTCCACGATCCGTGGGCTGTGACCGGGACGAGGGGCATGCTGCTCTTTCTGGACACACTGTTCTGCAGACAGTAACGGCACCACTGACCTTCTATCTAGTTTTGGGCATTTTCTCTTTCTCATTCAGTCGTTACAGCCGTGCTGAAGTCCCCACCTATGATCATGGGCTTGTCCCCTGACCTTCCCGTTCCCTCGGTTCATGCCTCCCTTACCTGCAGCTCTGCTGTTTGGGGCACAGATTGTAAAAGAGGGTTGGCCCCTGCATCACCGCATCTCTCCTTTGTCCTGGTAGTTTCATTTGCTCTGGAGACTAACATCGCTACTGCTGTAGCCAGTGCTACTTTCTTTTACTTAACGACGCGTCTTTTCTGACCCTGCTACTCTCAGCCTGCCTGTGGTGTTAGAGTTAAAGTGAGTTTTTATAAACGGCATATAGTTGAGTTGTGCATTTTTCATCCCTTCTGTCTTCCTCGGTGTATTTAGCCCATTTACATTTAAGGTAATTTTTGCTATCTTAAGGTTTAAATTTCACATTTTATTTTTTGTTCTCTATTTTATTTTTTTCTCTGTTTTCCCCCTGCATTCCTTTAGGTCACTGGATATTTTAGCATTCCTTTTTGGTGTACACGCAGTTTTTTGAGTGGCTTTCGCTAGCCAGCTTAGTGCTTGGCCCGGACGCTCCCTCACACACACCTGCTGTCATTCACTGTCGGAGTGGCTGGGGGACACCTGCCTGCTTATCACAGTCCTGTTCAATATTTCCTCGATGTACGTTCAGGTGCACATCAGACAGTATTGTCACGTTTGCTTCAACTGTCCAACAAAACTTAGAAAACTCAAGAAAAAAAGCGTGTTATATTTATCCAGACCTTTATCCTCTATGAACCTCCATCCTTCCTGGTGTTCCCCAGCCACTGCTTTCATCATCGCCTTGTGTCTGGAGAAGTTCCTTGAGTGATTCTTTCAGGGCAGGTCTGCTGGTAAAAAAAGCTCCTGTTTCTCCCCTTTGTCTGAGGCTGTCTTGATTTGCTGTCATCCCTTAAAGCTGTTTTCCCCGGGTGTCGGGGTTGGTGGGTTTTCAGGATTCTGTGTTGATGGCGCTTTCCTTTCAGCACTGGGAGTGTCTGTCAGGTACTTTCTTGTGGCCGCTGTGGTTCTAACATACAACCCTCTGTCCCTGGAACCGCTTCCCGCATATGTGAGGTGCCGTTGTTCCAAGATGCTTTGCTTTTAGTTTCCAGAAGTTTAATCAGCACGTATCTTGGAAGAGATTTGGATTTATCCTCTTTGGGGTGCTCAGCTTACGGAATCTTTAGGTTTTGATCTCTTGACAAAATTGAGAGGGCTCACCAGTACAGTTTTTTGAGCACCTCTTCTCCCTTGCCCTCTTCCTCCTCTTCTCTGGGGCTCAGATGACTGCAGTGCAGGATCTTTGGCTGTAGTCCCTTTTTTTTAGACAATTTTTTTCCCTTTGCTGGAACTGGGTGCCTTCTGTTGCTCTCTGCTCACGGATCCTTCCCTCCACCCCTCCATCCTTCCGTGCTGTGCCCCACTCAGCTGTTCATTTCTCATTACAATACTCGCACTGGGTTCATTGCATACATATTTCTTCATCGAGACTTCCTTTTTCCTGTGTTTCAGACAAGTTTGTACTTGTTCACTGAAGGGTTTCTGTCAAGGCTGCGGTACAGTCTGTCAGGAGGTGCTGACGTCCCCGTCACCCCACTGTTGGTGACTCCTGATTGTCTTTTTTCATTCAGTTTGAGATCTTTCTGGGTCTGGGGATGACAAGTGATTTTCTGTTGAAACCTGGGCATTTCTGTGTTATATCATGAGACTCTGGGTCTCAGTTAAAGCTTCTGTTTTAACTGGATTTTCCTAGCACCCCTCTGCTGGGGTGGGGGTGCCTTTCTGTTCCTGACCAGTGGGGGCAGACGTCTGGGTCCCCCACTGGGGGAGCTGATAGACCTCTGCTGATACTGGAGGAGATGGTTCTTGTCCTTTCTGCTGGGCAGAGGCTGCATGGATTCAAGGCCTTGTGCGCTCTGCACCAACACAGTGATGGGGGTGGGCAGCTACCACCCAGCAGGAATGGAAATCAGGACACTGGCAGGGTCCTGAGTGCTCAGGGACCCCTTACAGCCCTATGAGGAAAGATACCCAGATGCTGTCTTGGCCTCCGTGGGCCTGTGTGGCTGGGTCTGTGCTTTTCCAGGGTGTCCAGGTGGGAGTAGAGCTCCATCATGTGAAATGTGCTCCGTGGCTCTTTCCTGGCCCTCTGGCTGGAGAGGGGGAGGCACGTGCACCCACTGGTGCTCCAGGGTTGCTGGCCAATTCAGCGCTGAGTCCAGACAACCAGCCCATTTCCTTCTGTGGGTCCAAGGTCCTGCCTGCTCTGCCTTCTCCTCTCCCCTCTTCAGAGCCTCTGCTAGTATTCTTTCCAGGGTCTTTATTGTACTTAGCAGGAAGAACAGGAAAATGTCCGCCGTCTACCAATTTCTGGAAGTGGGTCCCATCTTCCTAGGGTTTATCTCCTCCAGTGTATCTTGGAGAAAGATGCATGGGGACCTTCCGAGACCTGAATCTGCATATTCCTCGCATTCACACCAAGAGCCCAGTCCCTGCCTCTCCCAGGAAAACCGAGGGGCCAGGGTTCAGGTCCCCTCACATCACCCACACAGACCAGCTGGGGTTCCAGAAAGACTGAGCCCTCCTCACAGCCCCAGGCTCCTGACATGCCTCAGACCTCTGTGCACCTTAGATAAAAAACAGTATCAAAATTCTGTTGTTTAATTTTTTCATGGGAAGTTTTGTTTGGTTCTTGATTTTTTTTTTCTGTTTCCAAATAGAGAGTAACATTGAGGCCACCCTTTTGGGATTGTTTACAACTGTTTATTCCTAAATGTTCAGTGCTCGAGGTTATGCGAATATTGCCCGTGTGCTTTCCGGTCAGCATGGTCCTTGGCATGGACCAACCATGGCCACAAAACAGACGTTTTGTGGGGGGTGACTTGTAGCTGCTTTTAGCAAATGGACAGACTTGCTCATTATTTCAAATGTCTAATCCCGTAGTAAGGGTAACAGTGACCATGAGGCTGGGTCCCCCTGCAGTAGCTTTTTCTGTAAACGTCAGGTTCCAGGCAGAGAGCTCAGAACAGGCTGCTGTAGGAGGCTGGCTGATGGGGTAAATTTTCCCAACAGCGTCTGTGGTGGGTAATGCCAGCAAGCCCTCTGAGGGTTAGAACTGTGCCAACTGTTTGAATCTTGCCATTTGTAAATTTTTTAAAAATGTTAGATTTGCATTTGAAACAAAGATTCCAGTGTGTTCTTAAAGGAGCTTACATCTCCTGAGCCATTGTTTCTATCCGGCCCGGAACGCGTGGTCCTCAGAAGTCGGGAACTCCTTGCACACGCATGCAAGCGCAGAGCCGTCCTGGCGCGAAGATTTTGATGTGTTTTTGTACAGGGCATAAAAATATATCTCTGTAATTACATGATATTTAGTGATTAGATAATTATGGATAATTGCATGGGGTAGTTCGAAGTGCTAAAGTGTTACCATAAGATCTAAAATGTACAAATTGCTTAATAATTATTCTGGGGAGTTATTTGGTAATTCTGAGCATAATTATCATGTGATCTGCAGTGCGTGTAATTAATGCATAATCACATGGATTTCGCCTTCATAACCACTTCGCCCTTGTTATAAATAAGGCTCTTTGTCATAACATTTGAGTATAAATATAATGTAATTGGCTCCCAGACACAGTACATTAAGCCCCATGGTAATTGCTTACACAGTAACAATACCCCTTATTTTGTTCTCAGCTCGGGGCTCCGAGCAAGGTGGGGCTGGGGAACGCGCATCACCCAGGGGCAGCAAGCGGGCATCTGGGCACACTGGCCAGAACTCCCTGCGGAGAAAGGTCTGTGTCTCACGTTGGGCAGAACCTCTCTCCTGCCTGGGACACTAGGCCTGGTTTTCCCATGTCTCCGGTCTGGACTTTCTGATAGCTGGACCTTGTGGAAGGAAGGGGGCTCATTTGTAAAGTGCAGGGACAGCAGCCTGGTTGGTCGACTGTGCTGGGGGGAGGGGTTGCTGTGACTTTGAGCAGGAGCTTTGGCTCAGCTTCCCAGTTGACATGTGGTTTCCACCACCTTCCCGCAGGTTTCACCTGGCAGGATGACCACACCCAGCACGTGCTGTCCCAGGAGCTCTCCCTCCTCCCCAGAGCCCACCTGCGGCACCCCGGGGCTGCCCACCCCGCCAGGTGAGTCGGCTTGGTTCCAAGGTCCTGGCACAAAGCACCCACTCTCGTCCTGGAATAGTGGTTCCAGAAAGCTGAGGTGTCCAGGAGGAAGAGGGGTGCTTCCTTTCTCCACTGTGCCCTACCTAGCCCACAGGTCCTGCCCTGCCCCTCCCCACACCCCTTGAAAGAGTCCTGCATCTCCAGAACCTTGGTGGAGAGCAGAGAAGTCAAGAATTCTCATTTCCCAGTGAGAACTTACATTCACTTTAGTACACAGAGCAGAATTTAATCGTGAAACTCTTCCTGTTCTCCAAACACAGCAGCCTATACTAGGCCGAATATCTACTCCACACCATCTCATTTCACTCCCACTGCTCACTGAGGGGCAATTAGTGAGGTGTCACCCCATCTTGCAGGGGAGGAAATTGAGCTACAGGGAGGTCGAAGCTGAGCCCAGACACAAACCCCAGTGGATAGCTGGGGCTGTGTCAGCACTGAGCCACTGTGCTGTGCTCTCCCTGTTTACGAAAAGTGAGAAGGACCTTCTCTAGAGACTGGGTTTGGAAAATTTATTTTTTTCCCTGAGACACTATTGTAAATCCATAGCCTTCGGTTAGAAAAGTCTCAGTAACAGAAAACTGACGCTTGTGTTGTCCAACGGGAAGTAACCTGAGCCAGTGGGACGTTCACTCCCAAGGCCTGCAGGACGGGGTGTGTGGAAACACGCAAGGACTATGCACACACTACATGCGTGCTCACCATGCCAGCTCGCTTGCTGGCCAGACCAGACTTCGGAGGGCAGGAACTCTGTGTCTGTGTTCCTTGTGCCTGGTAAACCTCCCTTATCGATGACCACAGGCCACTGTCGTCTGTGTGTGTGTGCAAGCCCTCTCTGTTCAAACAGCAAACCAGAACCAAAGTCAGTCTGTCTTGAATGAGTTTGAACTCTTAACACTGATCTTCAAATGGCACTGGGGCATTTGAGCACCGGCCACTTCTTCCTCCTCCGTGAACATTCACCCCGGTGTGGGCACCGTCTAGCAGCCTTGAGCTCCACCAAGAGCAGGGATGGGCTGGGTGGCTCCCAAAGGCCAAGGGCAGGAGCTCAGGGACATGGAGCCAGACCAGCGGAGGCGCTGCATGGAAACCCAGCGAAGCACTGAGCTGGGTGCTGAACGGAGGGAGCAGAGCCAGAGCAGAGCCAGGAGCTGAGGGAACACGGAGGCTCATAGCCCGAGGGGTCCTTTGCTCCTGGGAGCTGGAGGAGAGGACCAGGAGGCGGCCAGGTGTGATGAGCCAGTGACATCACAGAGGGCGGAGACTGGAAGCATGGGTTCAGGGTGATCATGAGGTTTTGTGTGACAAATAATGGCCCGAATGTTTAGCATGTGAGGTTAGGACTGAGGGAAGGGATGAGAATAGGCTCACTGCGTCTGCTTTGCCAAGATTTTTGTTTATAATTTGGGCTTTTCTTTCTCCAGCAAGTGGGGTGACAGAATAGCAGGGGTATCCAACCTTTTGGTGTCTCTGGGCCACACCAGAAGGAGAAGAGTTGTCTTGGGCCACACATTAAATACACTGTGACACATAACCACAACAAAATCTCATCAGGTTTTAAGTAAATTTACAATTTTGTGTTGGGCCGCATTCACAGCCATCCTGGGCTGCATGCAGCCCGAGGGCCACAGGTTGGACACCCCTGGAAAGCATCTCATGTTCTCTGGAGCCTGAAGGCTGGTGTGCACACATGGAAAAGGGACCTGCACGTGAACCATTCTTCATCTTTTTGAAGTATAAAGTATACACTTACGAAGTTTTGGCCTGCTTTGTGCCAGAGCCCAGGGCAGACACTGATCCACAGGTTAATTGCTGCGACATTGCTCAGCACAGTGGTGGGCGCGCACTGCAGCCACGTGGGCACAGGAAGACGAATAAGACGATTTAAAGGCAGGGTGGCGGGTGTTTCCATCCGCACTGCTGAGCAATTACTGAGAAAAATGGACAAAGTACCAGGAAAATAAACTGACCTCAGCTACATGACACAGGACATGAAATTTCATCTGTTAAAAATGGTCAGGGAAATGACAGCCAGGGCTCGAGACGCACCGAACTGACACGGGTATGAGCTGCGTGCCCGCCAAGAGTGAGCCAATGCTGCAGACGGGGAGTTGGAAACAGGGACAGTGCAGCTCTGTCAGGCGCGATCTTGAGCGCAGCGGGAAGGCACGTCGTGAGCCCCTCTGTGAAGACCACCCAGACCTCACGTCTGACGTCAGTGGTGTTTCCAAGGGACCAGGCTTTCTGCATGAGAACACCAGCCGAGAGCCATTCTCCGTTCTGACAGGACACACCCGCCCGAAACCCATGCGCATTTCCTGACTTGTGTCAGCGTCAAAGTGAAGCCCACGTGTGAGCAATTAACTGTCGAGTGTGGGTGTAAAATACTTGGAACATTGTTTCCTGGTCACTGAACATGGGTGTGGTTATCAGCAAATGGGCAGTGTGCTGGCCCTACCAGCATCACTGAGCATGTGCAAAACACACACATGCACTTAGACACACACACACACCGATGCATACACGCGTGCAGGCACACACGTCCACATAGCTGGGCACACACACAGGCACACAGAGAGGCACAAGTGTGGGGCATCGCCAGGTGGCTGCTGCCAAATTCCTCACTCACGAGAAGGAAGAGCATCTCCATGTGGAAAGCCCTGAGCTCACTGCTGGGCTGAGATGCTGCATCTGGATCGGCCGTGGTCCCTGACCTGGAGAGGCCCGTGGTGAGCAGAGGGCAGGTTGGAACTCTAGGTGCTTGCTGCCTGGCCTGTGACCCCGGACCCTGCCCCTCTGGGCAGGTGTGTGTGACCAGGCTGCGGCATGCCCAGGAATCCAGACTCCAGCCCAGAAGCAAGTCCAGCTTTGGGGACACCCAGCATTGGAATCACGGTGTTACACCCCAGCCTCCTTGCTGTAAAATGATTGGGGTACCTACTTCTGAGGTTGCTTGGGGTGTCTGGACTGATGACTCCAAGTGGCAGGGCTCCGGACTCTGGCCAATGGTGCCCAGGGAGCTTCGTCTCAGCTGGGTTCTTGGAAGACAGACGTGGTGACTCTGGAGTTGCTGCAGGAACTTTACGGGACACTTTGTCTTGAAAGGACGTGCAGTGGGGCGTGAAGGGATGGGGCAGCCTCCGGAGGAGGTGGAGGGGCTCCAAGTGGCTGTAACAAGACCTCGGAGCCCTGAACCCTCCCAGGAGCTTGGGCAGATGTGCATCTTTAGAAGAGACCCCTCCCCCGGCTGAATGCCCTCAGGGTTTTCCCTGGACAAACGCTGCGGATGCTGCATCTTCCTGCTGTAGTGAATAAGCACCAGCCCGACAGACCCAGGACGGCTCGCAGGTCCCAGACTGCACAGGACAGGGACGGGGAACCCCACGCCTTCCCTGGGGGCCAGGCTGCCGCAGCCCCTAAAGGCTGTGCCCTATTTCCTGCATTCACACATCTCCCAAGGCCACCCCTGTGCTGGGCAGCTGAAGAACTTCCGTCTCTGAGAACATCACCGAACTTTATTGTATTTGCTATTCTTGTAAATAAAAGTGAAAATCAAATTGTTACTTAAAATCCAACTCCTTCCAGGTACCAACCCACAGAGGAGGGATGGGGAGAGATGAAGAAAATGTCAGATGGCCCCTGCTCCCGCCTCTGCTCCCACTTCTCCCAAGCCCCAAACTGACATCCCAGGGCGAGCTCCTCCTGGTTGTTGGGACTTTCTCGCTCGACACCCAGAGCGCTTCTGGGAGGTGACACAGAAGTACAAGTTTCAAACCCAGGATTTGCTTACACGAAGGTTGAGCACATTTAGGACACAACCCCCACATCCTGGCTGTGTAACTGTCAGGACAATTACTCATAATTTTTCGATACCGGAACTCGGCTGCAGGCTTTCATGCCCGCTGTGTGGAGCACCGGGGAGGTGGCGGGGTGATGACAGAGGGAGATGCGTGTCCACTCCCTGCTGCACAGTGTTGTGGCTGTTGGAGAGGACAGAGGCTGCTACGCTTTCATATGATGTGAACATTTCATTTCCTTAAAAACGGAAATAAGACTTTTTCTTTCAAGTAAGTCCTCACTTCGCATCACTCTCCTTTCACCACAATAATCAGCTCTGTATCCTAAAGTCACTTTCAGCGATAACAGTTTTTAGATTTCCCAGAGACATTTCCTAGTGCTGGAAAATTGTCATTTGACAGGTTACCAAAGAAAGGGAAGTGCTAGTGTTTTGAACTGACTCCACGTGAACCCAGAATTTCTTGGATAAGTTTGTTTATTCAGTCAACACACTTTTTTTTTTTCCAGTATCTACAGTGAGTCAGGCTCTGCTGTAAATTCTGGGGTGGGAGCTGCAAACAGGGAAAATGCAGAAAACTGGGATCCCTTCTCTCTGGCAGCCTGCGTGCTAGGGAAGGGGCTGTCCCGCAAGAAAAAGCACATGTTTGTTCAAAGAAGGTCATTTCAGCTAGTCACGAATGCTGAAAGAAGACAAACCAGGAAGGCCTGACCCACAACAAATGGCACACTCCTCAGACGGGGGGCGTGGCATCCTTGAGCTAAGGTTCGGCCAACAAGGGAACTATCACAGAGTTGGTGTTTCTAGCAGTGAGTCTGTTTCCTTTTTCCAAAGACGCCAGTGGGCACCAGGCAGGTGGGTCCATTGTGAATCCATAGGTCTGTGGCTTAGCAGCCTGTTGACGGAATGGGGCTGCCACTTACAGAGATGGGGTTACTTACGCGGGAGTCTCAGGCCCTGGCCAAGGAGAGCTGCCGGCCACATGCCTGGTCCTGGCAGGGCTATGAGGTGGCCCATGTGCCTGTCTCGCAGTCCAGCGATGGCGTACAGCAGAGGCCAGGTGGCTGACCGACCCCCAGCACGCGTGGGGCTGGTTCATGTGCTTGTTTGCTTTTCAGGAGCTTAAAGCCCAGCACCGAAGACGAAAGAAGGCACCGTCCAGAGGGCAGCCTCGCGCTGGCCAAGGCCCTTGAGCGCTACTTGCCATACCTGGAGGTCCTGTCCCAGGCCACTGCCCCGGATGAGCTCCCCAGGATGCAGCAGGACGCATGGCCAGCTCAGGTGACCTTCGCAGCTCACTCTGTGACCTGGGTTTGTGTGTCACCTCCAGGGGGCGTCTCTGGGGGGCACCCACGGGAATGTTTCCTGAATCTTCTGCAGCATCTGTAGGCTTTTCTCCTGCGCGCCATCCAGGCTGATGGGCAGAATAGTGAGGGGTAGGGGCGCATGCAGGGGAGTGTCCCTCAGTCCTTGTGGGGTGACATCCCCAGTCCAACAGTGGCTGCCCTGCCGCCCTCAATGCTGAGTCCCTCTGTGTTCCCTGCTGCCCTCGGGGCAGATCCTCTCGAGGTCTTCTGGGCCTTCTCGAGGACAGGCCCAGAGCTGTGGACACCACTGTCCACCCTGCAGACAGGATGTCGGGGGACAGCACAGAGCATGGGGCCCACACTTTGGGGAAGGACCCAGGACAGCAGCAGATACTCAGCTGCAGGGAGGATGGCAAGGACCCTAAACTTAGCTGGAACTAGGTGACACAGGGTGACCAGCTGTCCCGGCTGCCCAGGACTGTCCCAGAGGGAATCCCACAAGTCCTACGACCCAGAAACCTCCCCGTCATAGCACCCCTGCCCTCGGCCAGTGTCCAGAGTGGGCGCCTGGCCTGGGTGCCACCTGTGCCGGCCCTCAGGTAGGAGCGCCTTCACGTCAGTGCAAAACTGCTCTGGAGCGGGTTCAGGGGTGAGGCACAGTCCAAAACGTTTTACAGAGACTATTACATGTTGCAGTGAACTTTTAAACAGGAAACTACACAGGTTTTTTCACAACATCCCGTTGTACCATGGTTCCCAGGTAGAATGGGTTGGATGAGAGCGACCTTCAGAGCAGAGGGTGTCTCACACCCCGAGTCCAGGACTGTGGGTGGAGCACGGAGCCCAGGGGGTCCCGGGGGTGGGGGGCATTCATAGCACTGCTCATACCTCCTTCTTGCTGAACGTCAGTCACGTCACCTGGGACGTGACCGGTGATACCTGCTAGTGAAGGTGGGTGAGTCCAGCCATGTTTTGCTTGCTCTTAGGCTCTATTAGCTTCATGAGACGATGGTTATGGCCTTGGAAACACATGGGAAGCAACTTGGGCCACTGTTATAGTTGCTTTCCTGTTACAAATGTACTGAGGTCAGTTGAGCCAACTCGGGTTGGTGTTCTGGGCCATATGCACACACAGGGCTCATGCCATGGATGAGGCCTTGGGTCACTTAGCGTCTGCGTGAACTGCAGCGGGCACAGCAGAGCCATGTGCGTGTCTGCCCAGAGAGCTGCGCCCCCCAGGTGGGGTCAGGTGAGGTGTGGACTTGGTTTAGAAGCCGAGTCACTTCCACATCTTAAGGGCCTGTAGCAGAAAAAGGATGTCTGTTGCCCAGCTGCTCCCTGGGGTACTATGGGACACTTCCTTGCACCCCTTCATCATTTGGCCTCATGTGGTGAGGGTGATCTGCATCGTAATGTGGGGACATGGAGGCCCATGAAGAGTCCCCACACTGGCCCTGGGTCAATTGGACAGGCTGTGGGACCGTGGCCAGCGTCAGCACCTCTGTGTCTGTATCTGCCCCAGAAGAGGGGCAGTGGCCACACAGTTCCCTGTAGCATCGGGGAGTCGTGGGTTGAGCCCAGTTTCCAGAATCCGCTGGAGGAGGGGTGGGGCCTTTGTCCTCACAGAGGTGCAAGCCCAGGGCTCTGGGCCCTGGCAGGAGGCAGCCGGGAGACTAGGGAGGGTCCTGCCCCTCGAATTGCTCAAGGTCACCGTCACCTGGATTGTTGGCCAGAGCGAACACTGCGTCCCAGAGCCTTTCACGTGAACCATCAGTCAGCAAGCTTCTAACATGGGCCTGGAGTCTCATGGAACCAGACCACTGAACACGGGTTCCAAATGCCCGTCGCTGATGTGGCCTGAGCACTTTCTGTGTGCCAGACGCCCAGCAAGGTGCTGTGGGGTGAAAGGTGAGCTTATCCTGGGGGGTCGGCGATGGGGAGAGTGCTGGGAAAGGCCGCACACTGGGGGGGGTTGCTTGGCCCCTCTGTTCTGCTGCGTCCCGACTGTAAAACCGGGCAATGACAGTCACCAAGTGTGTCTCAGGGTCAAGCAAGAAGACACACAAAAGCTCGCAGCCAGTGGGCCAGTCAATAGTCGTTGTTATCATCATTATTATTGATGCGCCATCTTTTAAATGCAAAATGAGAACTAGGTCAAGGGTCTGGAAACCACCTGCTAGACTGTTCATGGAGGTCAAGACTCTACCAAGGGGAATCGGAGGAGAGCAGGCGTGCTCGCAAAACAGGTTAATCCATACACTGCTGATACAGCCACCCCGGCCGCCCTCCGGCCGTAACACCGTGTGGTGCAGGTTTCATCTGTTTACGCCACAGCGCAGTGGAAAGCCAGCCTTCTCCCGGGCCTCTTGAATATTGGCAATTTAAGTGCATTCAAATAGGACAGCGTTCTCCGTCCTCCCCTTCACCCCCCGGTGTGTCTTCATCAAGAGGGGTATGAGGCTTCGTGCTCGCTCTCGCTCTCGGCTGCTGCTGTGGCACTTCTGCAACGGAGCCGTTACATCAGGTCCCCGGGCGTTGGGCACGGACAATCAATAAGGACAAACCTGTGTGTGGTGCAGAGACAGGTTTAGTGACAGAGGAGGGAGCGGGGAGAGAGTCACTGGAGCTCCACAGACTCAGAAGTCGGAGTGAAAGGAAATGAGTTGAAATTTCTCTGTGCAGCCGGTTAGCATGTTTCCGCACCACGACTGTGACTCAGGCACAAAGGGACTCTGCCCGGTGCCCTTTCTTGTCTCCAGAAATAGGGATGGGGCAGCCGAAGTCACTGTCATGTCATGTTTCCCTTTCAGGTTTGGTTGTTTTATGAGCAACCTTGTACTAGAACGAAAAAGTCCAGTCTGGTCTAGAAGTTGCTCCCCGGAAAAGGAGTGGCATGGAATTCATCTGGAGGGGCTACTAAGTGGGGCCCCTGGAGTTTTTCCATTTCTACTGCCACTTGCCCCTGACCCGAGGTGTGCCCTGTGCGGCCATGCACTGCAGAGGCCAGGGGTGCCGGGGGTCAGCAGGAGCGGGGAGGGGGAATGCTGTGGGTCATAGCAGTGAGCAGCTGCAAGCAGCTCCCTGGGAGACAGACAGACAGACATGCTGCCTCCTACAACCAAAACCTCAGGCCGGCGAATAATTCTGCTGGGGCCACAGCAGCCCAGGGCTTATTAGAAGAGGAGAGGGGGGTGTGAGTTTGTGTCCTCCTCATGGCAGAGCCTTCCCAGCCATGACCCAGATGCGTTATGATTCCAGCACTGGGGGCCTTCCCTGCCGTGGAAAACGTGTGCCTGGTATCTTTGCAAGGGGATGTCCAGCGTTTTGGGACCTTACAGTGGGGTTGGGGGCTGAGCTGGTGGGTGTGGTCCACTGGCCCTGAGGCCATCCCAGTCGCTGGGGCGTGCGGGGGAGGAAGAGCTTCCACCCTGCTCACGCCCGACCTGGGCTTCCTTTCAGGAGAGGCAGTGGGAAGGCTGGCACTGGGGTTGTCACACGTCCCTTCAGTAGCCGCCTGCCACCGTGTCCCGGGTCTGGCCTCTGTGAGGTCTGGTGCTCACAGTGGGTCAGCCGGGACAGCGCGGTTTACATCTGTTGCCCCCTCACAGTTCCTAGAGCGTCACCCTTTCCCTCTCACAGGCGCCCCGTGTGGACAAGAGTCCTGTGCTTAGTCCATCACGGTGGTCACAGGTCGTTCAGAACGTGAGCACTTGGTGGCATTTTTGCTCAGGGGTTTTCCTTCCGTGTTAAGATGGATGCTTCTCAGCACTACAAACACATGGGAGCCTAGAACTTGTTCTTCTCCGGGTCTCGTATTTGAGTGAAGGGCACGCTCTTCGCCGTCTCTTGGATGAACAGAGACTGGGTGAAGGGCAGGAAGTGATCCCCCAATGTGACCACCACTGCCTCGAGGTCACTGCCGCGTGAACCTGCCAGCAGGCCCAGCTGCATCGCTCCCCCTCCTCAGCTGGTGGCAGACTTCACTCGGAAATTTAAGTTCTGTACACTGGTGGTCTCTCCAGGGACAACCAGTTCCCAGTGGGTGATTTTATAGTCACCCCTTTCTATGCATCTGTCCTCACAAATCCGAGTCTAGTGTGGAATCGGAGGTGGTGTAAGCCCATTGACTCCAGAGGCTTCGACACTGATTGCTGCAGGACCGGGCCGGAGGGGACAGGGTCCGTCCTCCTCCTACACAGACATGCTCGGGGCCCAGTGCCTTCCCCCAGCTCCTGCTGATCAGTGAATTGGTGCAGTTTTCCCTCCTGTCCAGTGAGCGGTGGGGACCAGCCCCTGCTTTCATCGACCACAGTGCTGGCTCAGCCTGTAGGATCATTAGAAACAACTAGTTCCCGCTACTGAGGAAGTTTGAAAGGAAATCCATCCCTCGGCAATGCCATGAATTAACTGATTTGTTTTGGAAACGTCGTTTTAAGCATTTTTACTGTGCAGGAAACTGTGCTGGGTGCTGGGATTAGAAGATGGGAGTAAGCCCTGCTCTCTAGGACTTCGCAGTCTTCCTGGGTGAGGTGGATGAAATATGGGGTTGGGAACAGAGCAGGTGCTATAACAAGGGGTGGGGAGGCTGCTCAGAGGGCAGACACTGGAGAAACAGCAGGCAGTCACCGGGGGAAGATGTTTAGATGGGACTTAAATTGCAGACTATGAAGGGACAACCCCAACGCCACCACGACAGCATGAATAATCCAGGGGAGCTGCTGAATCAAAGCTTGGGAAAAAACAAACCTCAGAGAGCTGAGACTACAAAGGAACCTGAGTGCACGCAATTCAGAAAGGGATGGCCTCATTCCAGGGGACGAGAGACCACGGCTACATTCACACAGGCAGGAGCAGCAGGAGGGGCCCTGATGCGAGAGGGGACAGGAGGAAGGCAGCCTGAATTGTAGGAACTACTGACAGTGTGTGGAGACCAACGTGTGCAGCCAAGTCCACAGATACAGGCTGCCGGAGCCCCAGGAATGTGAGACAGTCCACAGGGGTGGGGGGCTGGTGTGGGAAGGGGAGAGAGTGGGAGAAATCACCCCAAGGAAATCTGGTGCTTCAAGCGACCCTAGTTGCCTTCTGACAGCCCCAGCCAAGGGGGTTTGAGGAGAAAAATCTGTTGTGAAGGACGCACGCAGGAAGGTGGACTGAAGGGGGGACCCACAAAATGGCACTGGTCTGTCAATCAGAGCGCCAGCATCTACACAGCATCGTGGTCCTCAGAGCTCAGACCCCGGCCTGCTCCTGGCCTCGTCCCAACTGCAGCCGGCAGTGGCTGAGGCTGGTCGGCTCAGCAGCAACCTCCACACCCACTTCCACTGCCAGCCACGTGGACTCTGCGCCCAGACTGAAGGATCGAGGGGCATGCCAGTGTTTAGGCACAAATAGTGTTTCCTCCACTCTCTATCACTCTTTCGTGCAGATATTTCTAGTATGCAGTCTGAAACTGGGGACACATGGTCAAGGGAGGAAGGAGGGCACAGAAGAACACCCAGGTGTGACTCAGTTGTTCAGAAGGGCCATTTGGAAAATCAAGATAAACAGGCTAAAGCATGGAGTGGGCAAGGTGAAAAACATACATGAACTTGAGATGGAGCAATAGCAGGGAACCAGGTGGAAGTGCTGGAAATGAAAGCAGTGAGACGAGAAGCAGAGTTCCACCGGTGAGCACAGGGATGGACTTGACACAGCAGAGAATCTGCGAAGGTCAGGTCAGGTCCATAGGAACGGTCAGAGGTGAAACACAGAACATAAAGGTGCCGGAAATAGGAAGCAGGTATGTATAGGACAGTATCAAACAGTCCGATGCATGTGCCTCGAAACCCTGCAAGGAGAAGAGAGGAAGAAAAGGCACTGGAGACACTTGAAGAACTGCTGGCTGGGCTTCCCCCAGGTTGACAAAAGTCATCAAAACAAAGGTCTAAGAAGCTTAATAGAAGTCAAGTGGGCTAAGCTCAGAGAAGACCAAATCTAGGAGAATTGCAATCAAACTGGGAGAAGGTCTTAATGGGATGCTGGGTGAAAGGACGCATTGCATCTTAGGGGATAATGGTAAGAATAAATACTCGTCAGGAGGCCAGAAGATAATGAAAAAACATCGGTAAAGTACTGAAAGAGGAAGTCTGTCAATTTCGAATGCGACCCTGTTCAAACGTGCAGGTGAAACAGAGACCCGGTCTCTAGAAGACCCGCGGTATAGAAACGCGCCAGTGCCTCCGCTCAAGGAGCAGCGACGGCGCCAGAAGTCCAGAGAGAGTGGAGAGATCCAGAAATGGTGCCTTTGAAAGTAAACGTAAAAGATACACACATGTGAGGTACATAAAATTTTAACAGCTATTGTATAGTTAAAACGAAATAATAGATGTGTACTGTGTGCTTCGTAGCTTACGTTTCCCAACAGCAGAGTAGGTGGAATGGGTGGCATTACACTGTTGTCACTTTTTGTTGATTTGTGAAGTTTTATAACATTGTTTAACGATACATTGTGATACAAAGACACGTTATAACTTTTACAGTGACTATTTTAAAAAAATAAGCAAAAGTAGGTGTAACTAAAAGTCAAAATATGAATGCTAAAAATGGCTTACTTATCCATATGAAGGCAAGAAAGGAGGAGGGAGAGAGGAACTGAGCCCACATGGGCTGAATATAAAACAATTATCAAGAAAATGGACTGAAGTCTGCCCGTATTCACGATTACAGTAAACACAAATGGACTAAGTCCTCCAGGGAGGATGCAGAGATGTTCAGTCTTAACAGAGACAAAAATGTTTCAATAAAGTCTCCTAAAGCCAAGGTACATGAAATAGAAAGATATATGAGTTGAAAGTGAAAGTAAAATATAGAGAATATTACATTAGTTAACTGCATTGATATTAATCAAAGCACATTTGAAGACAGTGTTATCAGTGAGAGACAAGTTATAATGAGGAAACTGAAGATAGAAAATTGTACTGTAACAACAATTAAAATAAAAAATATTTTTAAAAAATTTATAATGAGGAAACTGTCAATTAAGATAACATAGAAATCTTTTTGTGAATCTAATGTTAGAGCTTCAGATACATAAAGCAAAAATATGAGAATACTAAAACGAGAAATATGCAAATCCACATTCATTTTTAGAGATTTTAACTCTCTTCTCTCAGTAACTGATTATACAAATAGATCAAATATCTGTAAGGACATAGGAAATTGGAACACCATTAACCAACTTAACCTAATTGATATTTTTAGAATGATATATCTAAACATTGCTGAATATGCATTCTTTTCAAGTACATGTAGAATATTTCCCTAGACAGGTCATTTACTGAGTCATAAAATAATTCTCAATAAGTTTCAAAGGATCAAAATTATACAAAGGAAGATATTAAAAACACCCTGTAGATCATTTGTCCTCAGAAATGTAGGGAAAAAATACTAAACATAATTTTAGCCGATCAAATCAAACACAGTGTAAAAAAGGGCAATACATCCTGATCCAGGGAGATTTATTCCAGACATGCACGGTTAGTCCATTTGAAAGTTCACCTGAATAACTCACCATATTAACAAGAAAAAGGAAAACTATGTGACATTCCTACCGGATGTGGGAAAAGCGGCCGACAAACGCCGACCTCCATTCATGGTGGGAAACCGCAGCTGCCGTCACAGCACGGGAGGGGGACCGGATGCCTGTGCCAAAACCTGGGATGGGACCAGGACCATCCTCTCTCCTCCTCTGAGCAGCACTGCCTGGGGGCCTGCCGGTGTGGAAAAGCAGCAACAGAAACGAAAGGTGCTCCCATTACGTGGTCACCTCCGTAGAGAATCTGGTGGAGCCTACAAAAAAGCTGCTAAAACTAATATAACAATGCGAAGTAAATGCGCAAAAACCCATTGCATTTCTATATACTAGCAATAATTAGACATCGAAATCATAAAAATATCACTTATGATAGCATACACATTTATGAAGCATTATGGGATAAATCTAGCAAAATATGTGTAAAGCTTACACTAAAAATTAAAAATTGTGGATGAGAGTAATCTAATGGGGACAAAATACTGTGATCATGTGACAGAAAAAATAATAGCATTGAAGTGACAATCTCCCCCAAAGTGATCTATAGATATAACACTGAAACTATCATCCACAAAAGAAAAATTTATACTTTGGACTTTGTCAAAATTAATTTTTTTCTTTTTTAATAAATACTGCTAAGAGAATGAAAAGAAGGTAACAAACTGGGGAAAAGTATTTACAAATAACACACCTGAAATGTGCTTCTCTTCACAGTTAATAAGGAACTCTTAAAACTCATTTTTTTAAAAAAGCAAGCAAAGAAAAAAATTGAGCAAAAGATTTGAAAAAACATCCACCAACAAAGAAAAATGGGTGGAAAAGAAGCTCTGTCGAATGTTTGAAGTCGTGGTTCCTCAGGGAAATGAAAGTTACGGCCACAGTGAAGGGCCACTCCATGCCTGTGAGAGCAGCTGAAGTATAAAAGGCGGACCACGCTGGGGGTGGTCACGAGGGGGAGCTGCAGTGCCCTCCTGCACACTGGTGGGAGTGTGAGATGGCGCGGCTGCTTCGGCAAACACTTCCACGGTGTCTTAAGAAATTAAACACACACCCACTCTCTGATCCTGGCATTCCACTCCTGCCCAAGATAAACGAAAGCGTTGTAGTCCACTCAAAAACGTGACCATGAATATTCATGGCAGCTTCAATAGTAATTGCCAGCGATCGGAAACAGCGCAAGTGCCACAGCAAGAGGATAACAAACTGTTTGATCCGCCCAGTGGAGCACTGCTCAGCCCCAGGGGCTGTGGAGGCCTGCGACACCACGGAGGAGTCCCTCGGTCATTCTGACTTAAAGACAGAAGAGGAGTCAACACTGTTAAAATTCCGTTTGTGTACATTTTAGAAAATGCAAACTAGTGTAAAGTGACAGCAAATCAGGGGTCGCCCGAGGACACAGGGTGTGGGTGTGGGGGGGGGGGTGGCACTGAGGAAGTCCTGAGGGTGATAGAGGGTAGCAGAGGTGACAGGTATGCTCACGGTCTGGACCCTGGTGATGGTCTCACCAGTGCACAGCTCTTTCAAAACAAGTGTGTGCTGCTTACTGTATGGCAATTATACTTTAATGAAGATGAAAAAGAAAAGATGAGCAATCAGTACAAATGTGTAAAAGTTTTCAATACATACTTTATAAAAAATATATACAAATGGCCAAAATGGCATCAAAGATGCTAAACGTCCTTGTCTGTCAGGGAAATGCAGTGCAGAACCGTGAAGAGCCACCACTACTGTGTGTCCACCAGATTGGCCAAACTCTTCTAAAAAATCTATGATGCCAGCTCCTGGTGACAGTGTAGATGGATGGCACCCTTCGGCTTGCTGGGACATAACTGGTACAGCTTCTCTGGGGTTTCTCTGTGGTAGCATATTCATCTGTCTGGGGACGCGGTGCATCTGCTGTGGAAGGTCCACCTGGAGGAAGGACACATGGTCACAAGGAACCCTACACATGACCTTCACGGCAGCCTGACTGACTCCCAGCAGCCCCAGACAGGAAACGCCTGGAGGTCCACCAGCAAGCCCACTATCTCCTGTCTCCTGCCCTGAAGACTTGCTGCCACAGGACATCGAGTTTGGGGACCCAGGGTTCCCTCTGGCCCTGGACTCAGCTGTGCCACAGGAAACAGCACATACAAAGGTGCAGAGCTAGGAGGACCATGGCCATGCTGGCTACACCCACAAGGTTCCTTTGATGAAAAATCTGCCCGCTCATGATGTTTCTGCTGAACCCTGGCAGGCAGCCGAGTTCCAGTGGCAGAGCTGTTCCCTGGGTCCACATTCTGCCTGCCACACCCAGTTAGTTGTGCCTGCGTATAGGGAGGGAGGGATTGACGGGTGACTGTGAGCGTCATCCCCGATTCCCTGCCAGAGAAAACCCACCTGCAGAGAGCCCGACTCCACCTACAGAAAGCCGGGCTCAGAACCAGGCTGGATGGGGGAGCAGCCCCTCACAATCACACGCTCATCAGTGTCCCCAGCAGGCCAGCATGAAAGCCTAAGGTGATGGACAGCGTGGTCACATGCTCTCACTGTCCCAGCACAGCTGCTTCCCTCCCAGCTGTGTTTCCGTCCTGGGTGCCACCCAGGGAGGAGTGCAGTCACAGAGGAAGGTAGCCCGCTTGCTGGTGCCGAAGACGGCTGTGGGGACGCAGGGTGAGGAGCAGCGGTTCTCTGTGGGAACCTATGCGCTCGTCCAGTTTTTCTTCAGAGTTAAATTCTGTGCGGGCAGAAGACATTCTATTTTGTCTGATTCAACTTCTCGTGTCACTGTGTGTGGGGAGCTGCCTGGGTCCTTCCAGCACTTGTTCATGTCTCCCAGTTGGAGGCTTCATGGCTGATTGGGTGGGCACAGAAAAACGCCACAGCCTCATTCCCTGAAGTTTTACTGCGCTTTCTGTTGATTTGTAGTTTTCTGGGAGGATACGGTCCCTCATGACCACCTGTCAGTCATCTCATTCTACAGAGCAGGAGACTGAGGCCGAGAGACGGCGAGAAACGTTCGAAGCAAACAGTTGACCGGTGGTCCAGCTGACATCGGAACCTGGAAATTCTTGCTCAGCTGCTTCATGTTTGTTTTTTAAGCCCAGACCAAGGCCACCAAGCTCCCTCCTTCAAACTCAGGGAGCAGGAGTTGTATCATTTCCCCCACAGGTGGCAGATGAGCCCAGGGTTTCTGACACAGGGACTGCCTCCAGCTCTGCTCCTCACTCGCGGGTCATCTTGTCTCCACATCTGAAGTGGGGGTCATGTGTCCACACCGTAGGGTTGTCTTCAGGGCTTACGAGGGTGGGAGTCTGGAAACCCGTAGGGCAGCCTGGCCCGGTGGCCACATGCGTGCCCGCACTGTGCCTGCTACCTGGGGCACACGGACGGGTGCGCGCAGCTCTCTGCTCCGGCCATTCCCTTGGCTGGCCAGCCGGGTATGAGGCTGCAGGTACAGCTTCTGGAAAGAGCAGGGTGCAAACCAGGAAGAGCGTAAAGAGGGAGGGAGTGCAGGGTGGGTGGGTGAGGAGAAACAGCTGTTTCCTCATGTCGTAAGTTGTCTCCTTAGAGTCATTCCGAGCGAGCGTAATGCAGTGTCCTGCACTAACATTGCCCCTTGTGTGACTGTCAACCTTCTGCAAAAGTTCATTGATCCTGTAGTTGAGATCTGAACACCTCTTCACCCTCATCGGTTTAGTGAACTCTGTCAAAAACTGTGGGGAGACTTTTCCCCCTAGCTGAAAGCTCTGTATCTCAGCTGCAAAGACAGCACCACTGTCCCGGCCAAAGATAGACCGGTGCGAGGCTCCTCTAAATGCAGAAATTTCTTTTGTCCTGGTGACAGCGCTGTCAGGAAGATTGACACCTCCAATCTTCCTCCCCTGCACGTGGGCGGGCCACTTAGAGTCTGAACACTATTAAGCACTGACAACCTTTTCACTGTGTAGAGCAAGAGAGAGAGAAGTGGGTGGAGGGGGAGAGAGAGAGTCACAGAGAAAGAAGGAGAAAACAAATTGCCAGCATCACCCTCTGTGCCCGAGCACAGGAAGGCAGAGTGAAGTCACCTCGACCCTACATTAATGAGCTGGAGGTGGGGGGTTTCCGAACTCCCCTACGCTGCCCAAACCTCGCGTGTCCGGCGGCGTCACAGGGCCGTCTCATTAGGAAGCCTGCGGACAGCCGCATAGCCGTGCACGATGTCAGGCCGGCAGCAAGTGCGTCTTGATCAGCGTGCTTGTCAACGCTGCCTTCGGGCTATGAGACAAACTGGAAGAAATGTTTGTTACATGGCCAAACGATGGCCCAGTTTGGGTTTCCTAATTTGTTTTGGCTCCTTGGAGAGAGAGAATATCTGGTCTGAGAGACCAGAGTGCAGACACAAGTCTCACCCACTCAGTGCTCGCTGGCAGCTGGGCTCCCAGGGCCTCCAGACCTTCCTGTCGGCCCGGACTCATCCCTCTGCCATCTGGGGCAGGAGTGGGCGGACTCCGGGAGGGGCAGGAGGCTGGCTTCAGCTCTGGGACCCTGGCCTGGGTGGAGCTGGAGCGAGGGGCTCCGCTTCAACGAACACTCACTGTTTGGGAGGCGGGGGATGCCATGCAGGTTGCAGCTCCAGGATGTGTGTCATCTGGCTGCAGGAAGCGGCCCTGATGTCCCCCAGCTGAATATAATCACTTCCTTCCAATCTCCACATCCCTGAACAACTTCTCTAATAATACGCCTCCAATTATGGTTCCTAGCATCTGTGACACAGCTTGCGTTTCAGTCTGCAAGCTACATGAAAACAGGCCCTTGTTTGCGTCATTCTTGCCCCATAGAGTGTAGTCTAGAGCTTAGCACACAGCAGCAGTGGTGCTGGTGACGCTGACGGTGGTGAAGATGGTGGTGATGGTGGTGATGACAGTGGTGATGGTGGTGATGACGGTGGTGATGACAGTGGTGATGGTGGTGATGGTGGTGATGGTGGTAGTGGTGGTGATGAACACCACCTCTGAGTCGTGTGCCAAACCAGGCACTTTTAGCTAGAGTCTCCCCAATCCTCACAACTGCTTTAAGAGAAAAAAATTACTTTCCAGGTTTTGCAGGTGGTCACAGTGGAGTTCAAAGAGGTGACACAGCTTGCCCCCAGTTGTGCCGGTTGTGCAGAACTGCGCTGATGGGCCTGTCCCCACACAAGCTTCCTGTGCCCTTACTGACAGACACTCCCTAATCCGCTGCCCCCGGGGCCCGGGGGCAAGTGGGGTCTCTCTTCACATGGACTCACCACGGGGTGTGGAGTGTGCCTGGAGCAATTCCACTTCACTGTGGACCCCGGAGGCTTTGGCAGAGGTTCTCAGAGGCTCGTGCACATGGGTGGACCGTGCCACAGTGCCTAGACTCAGTTTCTCTGACAGACAGTCAAAAGCAGTAATGTGCCAGAAGTGGCCATACCACGTGCTGGCAACTGGCCAATTGTCATGCTTTTGGGTTGCTAGTTTCCATATTTGGACAACTGCAGTCTTAAAAATTATTCACCATTGCCTTAGAAACCTGGCATCATAGATTCGTTGAATTGAGGCTTTATACCTTTTTTAAAATAGAAGGTTTGAGAATGAGTCACAGAATTTTAAACTCAGAGCTGAATGTGGAATAAAAGTATGCACAGTTGGGCGACTTGTCCTCAACAGGGCCACGGACTTCCTGCTGCTGTAGAGAAAATCATGAGCAGGTGAAGTAAAAAAACAGCAGCAGCAGCGGCAGCCAGCAGCACTTCTGAGATTACCACCACACTTTACAGATGGCTTAGATGTCGAACAGGTCCCCAAAGCCAAGGGCATGACGCCCATGGCGTTGGCAGTGGGGCCCAGGCCCAGGCAGCCCTGCCCCGCAACGCACTCCGTGTGCCGTTCTTCGGGCTCGAGCCGCGCTGGGGAAGCAGCAAGGACAACGCTTTGCTTGCCGCCCGTCTTCCCACTCCCAGGCCTCTTGCTCCCGGGGTGGGCACCCTCTCCCCGAGGACGCTGTAAGCTCCCCAAGGACACCGCTGGGCGGCCCAGGGTCTGCAGAGCTCCTGCCCTGCCTGGCCAGAGCTGGGTGTTCTGTGGTCCCACGGCCTCCGTTGTTTGTACTGCCCGCCGAAACACTCTTTTCCTTCTTCACCCTGACATGGTTCGGAGCGTCAACACCCAAGTAGACTCTTTGTCCCTGACCACCGTGCAGGTCACATCCTGCTGTGGTTTGTCTTGGGCTGTGCCTGGCCTGGCCCACCCTCGAGTCGGCTCCAGGTCGAAGCCGCAGGTTGGCTGCACTTCTAGGGAAGCAAGGAGAGGTGCCTGTGGGCACCTTAACAAGGGGTTTGGGCACGGATCCCATCCCCCAGCACGGTGGCCTGAGCGGGTGTTCAGAGACAGCCGTCCTGAACAGGCATTCAGACTGATGCTCACACTCAATTTGTGGGAATCACTGGAGGGGAGTTTGTTGTGGAGTATTTTCTCTCTCTCCTGTGGCTCTTTTCTAAGGGAAAAGTGTTCATTTAGTGCGTACTTAGACAAAATTAAACAATTTGGATGGCAGCTGAAATCTCGCCATTTTAGAAGTAAAACAATCTGAACGTCCAGGCTTCTCCTTTGACAGAAGAAAATGGAGTCTCAAAAGGTGAAGCGATTTGCCCACATTCCAGTGTGAGAATGGAAACTGGAACCCACACCGGCCCCAGCTGCCTCATTTCCGGCTTGCAAAACCAAAAGCTGTCCCGGGAGCTCGACCCAAGACAGACCCGGGAGTCAGAGCCACTCATCCCAGACCCAGTGACAGCTGCACCTCTCCACTAGATCCCCAAGCACAGGCCCCGCTGATGGGCGTGGAAGGGCAGGAGTCACCTTCCTGAGAGTCTCAGAGTTGGCAGCCACTGTTTGTCCCTGCAGGGGTGTCAGTGCTGTCCCCAGAGGTAGAAGAACGTGACTTCTGACGTTTTCCTAGCTGTCCCAGAACTAAGAACACCCAGCCTGGCTTTGCCTACTGGCAAAACACAGTGTGACAAGATCAGTCCTCCCGGGGACCTTTGTGAAATGATTGAGGCGAAGGTGTAGGTGGAGGCTCCACGGAAGGGGCCTCGTGGCCCAGGTTGTGGGTTCGCTGTCGTGTGTCATCGTTACCCCAGAGACCCTGGTGATTTTCCTGGTGCAGAAGATCGCTGCTAAGGGAAGAGCATATGAAAGTGGTTTAAGTAATTGGTCAAACCACCTTCTGCCTGCGAGGGGGTGACGATAAAAAGGACAACTGGGCGGCCAGCGCAGCCGAGGAGGTGGAGAAAGCGGGGCCCGCCAGAGCAGTCACGCTGCAGACCGGTGGGCAGGTCCCTGGTAAGTCACACGCAGGGTCACCACACTGCCCAGCAGTGCACACCCCTGGGTGTGTGCTGCCAAGAATGGAAAACACCTGCCTGCGTGCAAGTGTGTCCACAAGTGTCCACAGCTCTGCTGCTTATTTCGGCCCCAGAGTGGACACAGCCCAAATGTCCAACAGCTGACGAATAAATAGGCAAAATGAGCTATGTCTTCCACCCAGGTGATTTTTCTGCTATGAAAAGGAATGCAGCCCCGACATGTGGCGTGACGCACCTGGAAAACTGTGCTGTGTGAGAGAAGCTGACACACAGGGCCACCTCTCACATGATGCCGTCTACATGAAGTGTCCCACAAACCCACAGGGACAGAGAGTAAACAGGCTGTTGCCAGGATTGTGGGCGGGCGCAGGGTTTCTGTTTGGGGTGATCACAATGTTCTGGAATCAGTGTAATGGTGGGACAGTGTGTGGTGTGTGCACACCTCTGTGGCTGCCCTGAAAACAACTGAGTTGGATGAATTTCATGGTACGTGAACTGATCTCAATAAAGCTGCTATTAAAAACCGGTGTACCACTCACTGCCTGTAGCCTAGGAATCCGGTCTGTGATTGTGCCCATTCTAGGTGTGCGTTTCAGGCCTTGAAAATCCAGACCACATGTCATTCCAGCCTGTGGCTGGTGACAGAGACTCACCCGCTGCTGTCTTGTCCCCCGCCCCTGCAGGGTGAGGACCCCCTGGCTGACAGTGCGCTGACCTTCATGGACCAAACGTCTGCTCTGACCTATGCCCCTGCCTTCCGGGAGGGGCACCCCATGGGCCACCCACTGCAGACCCTCAGCAGGCCCCAGCCTGACGACCTCAGCCCTCAGGGGGACAGAAGAGTGGACAAGCGGAATGTCCTTGGGCAGCTGATGTTCTACTTGGCTTACAGACCCCCCTCACCCACCAAGAAGGGCCCCCTCACGCCCTACGACCTAATGCGCATGCCTTGGAGAGAACCCCAGAAACGGCTTTCGCCCCCAGAAGACCCCAGCGATGCCCCAGGCCCAGATGATGGTAAGCCAGACTCCCACCCGCTCTGGTGTTTTTGTTGTTGACTCTCCATTTTTCTAGCACCTTCCCAGCACTGGCCCCCACTGCATCTGAGAACAGGGGGAGTGCAAGAAGGGATACCTTCAAACTACGCGCTCCCCTGGGCAGTGGGCGGAGGAAGGCAGTCGTGTCCATGGAAGTTCACCTGCTGGTACTTCAGGGGGTGGATTGCCCCCTGGTGGATGGGTGGTCACAGGTCAGTCACATGGTGTTCTGGAAGGTGGGCGATGAATGCTTCAGGTTCTCCGCGCGCATTGACTGTGCCACACACCCCATCACCGCGGTGCTCACACTCACACCCAGCTTCCACGTTTATGCCTATCTGCTTTGTCCCCAAAAGCACGCGGTGTGGGACAGATGCCTCTCAGCACGTGCTCCATGCACCGCGTGGCCTTGCACATGGCTGACACAGCGCACTGGGGCTCTCAGTCCTGTTAGCGAGCTGGGCCCTGTTAGGCTTGTCTGCGGGAAAAGGGTCTTTCCTGGCTCCCACTCCTCTCTAGGACACAGAGGGCTCTGAGCTATTCACTTTCTAACAGCTTTTTTCTAAGACCATTCAATACAAAGTGAGGTTCTGATACAATATGCCTTCTCCTTTGAAGATTCTGAAACAATACAATCGAGCAGGTGACAGGTTCCAAAAACACGCGGACCGAGAATCACACTCACGTCAGCAGTCTACTGTGTGCATCCGCTGTACATCACTGCTTCCCAGTGAGGCAGCCACAACGGCACTTCTAAATGAAAGAAATGCAAAGTTGTAATCAGGGGGACTGTGTGAGGCCATTCCCGAAGCTTTCTCTGTCTGGAAGAAGACAGGTACCCGAAAAAGCAACTCAGCCCCTCACTAGGGGCTGTCTGCACAGAAACGCACCATGGGTGGGATTGGCATTACTGGGGGGTCGCTCTTGAGGGGAGAGTTTTCCCTTTGAGGTTGGTGGAATGAAAACAGACCAGAAAAGACCAGCTTATCTAACCTTGCAGTCCAAGGTCTTCCAGAGATTCCCTCTCTTACTCAGTTCCCTGCGGGGGGTAACTGATGACCAATGACAGCAGACACCGGGCCCATTCCCACCATACCCTGAGAAGTGCTCACACCATTTGGTACCGCCATCCCAGGCCCTGGTGAGGAGCCCAGACAGAGCTGCCACCACAGCACGACTCCCCACGAAGGCTCAAGGCACAGCAGCGCGCTTCACAAAGCACAGCGAGGAAGGTGAAGGGAGGGCCGAAGGGGGTGGAGGGAAGGAGGGCCGAAGGGAAGGCCAGAGGACCTGTGTGTCGTGGCTTCTCAGAGGCCCTGGGGAGTGGGCATCCCGGACGCCCAAAGGGCTGCCCACCAGAGCAGGGCGCAAGGAACCCATGAGAACTGCAAGGCGCCTCACACGACCTGTGGCCCAGAGCTCAGGCTACAGGTGGAACTCTAGGAAGGCCCACCAGTGCCTGCTGCCCCGTGAGTGGCCAGTGCATCAGGCACGGCTTCCTGTGCACGGCAAAGGCTCACCTGGCACAAACTGCTCATGGAAAAGACTTCCTTCACTTGGTCATTGTTCGCACCTGGCCCCTTTCTAAGCTCGGAAGGCCCACGTGAAGTAGGACAGTGGCACGGACAGAGGTCACAGCACGGGATGGCAGTGCTGGATTCGGACATTGTCCGGTCCAGCTCCAGACACGGTGGCCCAGGTCACCACCGTAGTGGAGCGCTCCCTGCTAGAAGGTTATCCTATCCTTTGGTGATCTGTTCACTATGGAAACCAGAATTTATAAATGTTTATCTGTTGTACTTTACCAGTTATCAATGTCGTAAGTGGCTACCACGCAAAACCTGAATAATTCATATAAAGATAGAAAAACACCCGATCACGCAAGATAAGTGCTGTCAGCATGGGGAGTGTGTCACTGCCCCTCGAGTCGCACGTGGTTGTGCCTCTCGCTGCACATGGCCACTGCGGGGGCGGGGGGGGCAGGCGTCAGCTGCGTCACCCTCGCCTCCCCCGCCACTTCAGTGTGCTCACTGGGCCAGGCCCTCCTCCAAGTCGGGACCAACACGCAGGCTGGGCCTAGGAGTTTGGCCACCTCGGGTGATGGAGAGTGCCATGTCCACTTTCTCTATTTGTGTTTTAAAGATAGTGGTGAAACACATGAGTTTGCACCTAATTATAAGCTGAGTAGCTGCAGACCTGAGTTACCCAGGTGTGGGTGGAACTGCCGTCTGGAACTTTGCTCCTGGCGGGGAGTTCACACCGCTCCCTCTTTGGGGCCGTGTCTGCAAGCAGGGCCTGCTGCTGTGCTGGCGGCTGCAGGCAGACTTCAGTGGCACCCTTGGGAGCCAACGCCGGACAGTGTCCTAGTCCAGCCTGGTGTGTGCCACCAGCCTGGGCCCAGGCTACGCCCTCGTCACTGTCCGTTTACATTCTCAGTGTGCAGGCTCACGTTATCGCGACTCTAACAAAAACAGCCTTTAGAAAGGGATTTGGGCGCCAACCCTGCCACCTGCTGAGTCACGTGATTAACACCAAAGCTAAGTGGACCCTTCTGTTCTTTGCCTCAATATTACATGGGATGGAGGCAAGTTGGACTGGGGCGCCGTTCTACAAGTACAAAGCGGACAGCCCACCCGAGCAGGCCTCCTGTCACCCGGGTGGCATCCTGGCACCTCTCATGTAGCTAGCAAGCAGCATGCCACTCAGCTGTCGAACCCTCAGCCCTTCAGGTCGGAGGGGGAACACACTTTACTGGACTGGTGGTGTTTCCTGTGGGAACGGGACGCTGACATATGGTTACACCTACATCTCCTCGGTGGAGGCCCAGATGAGGACAGAATGAAACAATAAGCTCCCTCTGAATTTATCTGAAGTGTTTACAAAGACCTGAGAGTCAGCCTCCAGAAATTATGGGAACTCTGTGCTCTCTGAGCAAAAGGAGCACAGTGAATTCCTTGTGATGGCAGTAATGGTGGCGATGATGGTGGCGTGCGTTTGGAAGTGGCTAAACTGTACTCTCACGTGTACCTGGCAATAAAGGCACTTAGCAGCAAAAGCTGTTGTGTGCGACCCACACCTGCTATGTGAGAGCTGTGTTGTAGCGCGGTGTTCTGCACGCCATTGCTTAGTCTCTAATGCTTGTAACGTCGGTCTGGGAACCCTTTTAAAAAACATAATTTCAGCCCTGGCTGGTGTAGCTCAGTGGATTGAGCATGGGCTGCGAACCAGGCATTGCAGGTTCAATTCCCAGTCAGGGCACATGCCTAGGTTGCAGGCCATGTCCCCCAGCAACCGCACATGGATGTTTCTCTCTCTCCCTCTCCCTCACTTCCCTCTCTAAAATAAATAAATAAAATCTTTTTAAAAATAGGAATAAAGTAAAATTTCCTTCATTTTAAAAGAAAAAAAACCCATAATTTCATAGGCCAGGCCTGTCACAGTTGTACTGTGAGCTGATCTCCAGCCCCCAGGCTTACATATCTGGTGTCCCGATATTTCAAGTGATTGCTCCGGTAGAGACCCTTGGAGCATTGAAAGCTACATGAAACAGCACCGGAAGCTGCTGGGTCTTGGAATTCTGCAGGGCCGGTAATGGAACAAAGGGCTATTCCACTTTGATGCGCGTGGCATCTGACTGCTCTGAGCTCGGTCCCTCTGCTGCCCACCGGGCGAGCTGGACTTCATCAAAGGGTTTCCTCGTTCCTCTCCGCCTTCAGACGGCCGGCAGGGGTGCTTTGTGGTGCTCAGCAGGGCCCAGGGGTGAACGGGAAGAGGTTCCCAACATGCGCAAAGGCTCTCCTGGGAAGCCGGGCGGCCGCCGGGAGTCTACCACTGACAGCCTAAGGTATTTGAAAGTTATTTTCCCTAGTGATAACCTGAAAACATTCCTTTTTGGATGAGAGGAGGCAGTGTTAGGAATTGTATTTTATTATTCCATTTTGAAGGTGGATATTTCTTATTACAGTTATTCTAAGAGGCCCACGGAAACATGAGTCTTGTCATGTGACAACCTCCTTCCGTTCTTCCCTGCGAACTAAAGGAAGCTAAAGGAAAATAGGCGTTTGGTGACTGTAAGACAGTGTTTCTGAGTTATTAAATGAATGCGGATTATTGTATTGGGCGAGGGGCACGATTCCGCACTGACGGTGCTGATTACTAGATGGGTGGTGACAGTCGGGTACTTTATGTCACTTCATTGTGTCAGCAGCCCCTCACGTGGGGGTCTCCAGCTCCTTTTCACAGACACGACTAAATGACAGGCAGTGGCCAGTGGCAGGGTTTCCTACCAGCGCAGGCCAGGAGGGGCTGTGGGAAGCGGGTGATGGCCGACGTTCATGGTGCTGCAGGCTGGGTGCGCCGGGTGCCGTGCCCACACTTGGGGGTGTTATCGTCCTCACGAGTGGGAGGGAAACAGCTCGTTTCCATTTCTTTGTGGTTGAGGGCAGACGAGGCTGCTCCGCCTCTTTCCTCGGCCACGTAAGTCTAGCTGCTTCGCCAGAGGCCCCTTCCATCCTCCCAGTTGGTTCCCTACGTCTGCTCATAGTCCCTCCCCAGCTCCCTCATCCATCTTCATGGTTTAAAGACACTGAGCGTGGCCATGACCAGGGGTCCTGTGGGGTTCAGGTTTGCCCTGCGTGACACAGGCCTGCCCCTGCGGGGAGGGCAGCCTGGCCGTCTGCTCCGGGCTGATGCATGTGTGCACCTGTCCTCCAGGAGCCCTTCTTCAGAACCTGCTGGAGGCGCTGAGGCAGCACGAGGTCGACGTGGAGGCACTGAGCCCCGGGGATCGCGACGAGGCCGCCCGCGTGCTGACCGACGCCATGCGAGAGTCCTGGAGAGGAGCCGGAGTGCCGCCCACAGAGCCAGCATATGGGCCGGAAGCAGCGCTCTTTGAAGACCGTGACGCGGGCAGGGGCGGCCTGCGAGGTGAGCTCTGGGTCCTGGTGGACGGGGAGGGCAGGGCCACGGGACATGGAGACCAGCTTCCCGTGCTGTGGTGTGTTCTTGCTGCGGGGACACGGGATGCACCCAGTAGCTTCCGTCTGGGTGGCGTCTGCCTCAAAAAGCTCCCCTCTCGGGCTCAGCCGCAGAGCTGTGATGTGGAAGACAAACTGTGCACTGCAGGAGACGGGCGTCCTCTGGGTGGAATGCAGGCTGAGAGAACGCCAGGGCTCCTCCAAAGTGCTTTTGTTCGCACTGTGCGTGTGTGTGAACTCGGTCAAATATTCGTCTTAAAAAGTGAAAGGGGCTCATTGGAATGTCTGCCTGAGGCTCCCAGCCACCCTGCGGGGCTGCCCCAGGGGACAGCAGAGGTCCCCGACTCCCCAAACACACACACACATGTACACACATGCACACGTGTATACCCCCCACACACACACACACAGGTGTGGGCTCCCCGGGCGATGGCCTTCTCTGTGCCTGATGGCTTCTCCGAGTCGCCGAGCAACACTGAAGCATGCGGCTCGGAGCTTGCACACAGGAGGCACAAAGACCTGTGCCAAAAGAACAGGTGGAGGGTGCGCATCTCTCTGTGGGTTGGGACAGGGGCTGGCCTGGCAGCGGATGCCAGCCTCGGCTGACAGCTGGGAGGCAGGACGAGGGACCAGAACTCCACCAGGACAAGGTGTTTGCGAGGCAACCGGAGGTTAAAAGGCAGGACCCCATTCTCAGGCTGGGAGGGTCGAAGGTCCCGAGTGTGGTTGTGGCTTCAGGACGGTGCGGTGAGCTGCGCTCCATGGTGAGCTATGTGCCGTGTGCTGCGGGGCATTGCGGGCTGGGTATTGACTGAGAGACATGACTGACACAGAATGAAAACAACCTGATGGTGCCTGCCGACCCCTCACCTGAGCAGGTGTGTGTCCGCCACTTCCCCTCACTCTTCCTTTGCCATGGACCGTCCTGCATGGGGGGCTGTCCTGTGTGAGCAAACAGTCGAGGACGTGCAGGGCCACGGACCGTGCAGGGTCACGGTCACCGTTCAGCCCTCGGCTGCTTCTCCCCCACGGCGTCTGCAAAGCGCAGTTCTGCCTGCAGAGGCGAGGACAGCGATGTCAGGGAGGGAAGGCCCCTCGCAGAGACACCCTGGGTGAGGACGCTGGTAACACTGGCTCATCGTGTTGTCCGCAGGTGACGGGGAGCAGGGCAGTGAAGCTGGAGCTCTCGAAGAGGTGAGAGGCCACGTCTCCGCATGTGCGCACGGTAAACCCGGAGCTGTCCAGTCACCTTCTGGCTTGAGGCTTGGGGAGGTTTCTGAAATACAAAGTTGTTGGTTTTTTTTCCTAGGAGAGGATGGAAAAGCCCTCATAATCCCCAAACTGAGAAAAGTATAAACAGCACCTGCAAAATTGTGTATGTTTAGATACAGACTAACATCTATTTTCAGATCTTATAGTAATACTTGTCTATGTAGAAATACGAAAAATGGTTAATGCAAGGGAAAAAATTACTATCCCTTACAGCCTGCCCACCCAGGGGTCCGGAAGGTGGGACACCATCGAGTCCCCCTGAGACTTTCCTGCGTGCAGACCTCCAGGGTTCACTTAACACTTGACTGGCTCTCGATGGCTGCAGTTGCCCAGTGGCTCAGCAGCCACGAGCCACATGTGGACTTCATGAAAATTCACTAAATTAAAAACTCGGTGTCTCAGCTGGGCTTGCCCAGCTCTACACGGTCCTCGGTGCCAGGTGGCTCCACCACAGAGCCTGCCCCTCCCACAGACAGCCCTGCCGGACCACGCCGCTCAGGGAAGCAAAGCAGAAAGGGCTCGGACCTGGGCAACACCCACTCCCTGAGCGATGGTTGGTTTTTCCTACTTAAGACCCTTTGTCCATCAGTACACGTCTTAAGGATACGGAAAATCAATTCTTAAGCAATGACAACGACCTTGTGGCTTTATAAAAGAATTGTGGTGTGGGGAAAAAGGACTTTGGCAAGTGCTTTTCTTGTCCGTTTATTTGCGTGGTTTTGGTTCTGTGCCTGTCAGCAAGTAGAATCAGCAGTCGTTTTAAACACCCATCAGAAATGGTGGGGTATTCTGTCTGAGCGGCAGAGGGGTGTCTAAGAGCACACTTCCTATTTACGAAGAGGAGGGATGGGGAGGAGCAGCGGCCAAGCATGGGGCCAGGCTGGGGTCTCCGGGTCATATAGGCCCATGGGATCCCTGAATCCACCCTCTGGCAGCTTCATCCCAACTGAGCCGGGTATGTGCACCCGTTTGCCACTCGGGGTGCACATTCCAGCAGTGGGTTGCACCAGGGCCCTCGAGTGCTGTATTATCTGAGCTTGTATTTACTTAATAAGTTTCCCCCTCACACAAAACACCGTTTCAGTGAGGATACCATTCTCCGCCCTTCAAAGGCCTGAGAAGGTCGTTCCATCCCTATTTGGTAACTGAAATGCCACTCAGGATTTGAGCAGATGTTTTCCTCAAACTATTTTCTGTAAATATTCCAAACCAAAAGGAAAAGTTAGGAAAGACTTTTAGTTAAAAATGGAATAATTAGTTTCCTTTATAGCCTCTTCCTTAACTTCCTGAGTAATGTGTTTTGGTGAAGTGAGTGTAAAGTGAGTCCAGTTTTCCCATTTCTGTCTGACACAACGTTGGAGACGTCACTTCATGGCGAGACAGGAAATGCCCGTCTTAGAAGGCATCCTCGCCCGCTCTGCTCCGTCACCCGTCAGCCTCGGAGGCACCTGCTTGTTTCTGCAGGAGACGGTGCTGGGCGTCTGAGGGTGTCCCAGTGACCACGTCTTTGATGTCAGTTACACTTGACCTCGGATTCCAGGACTGCCGCCCCGGCCTCAGTCACCTCGTGCACACGGCAGGCCTCTGTCAGTCCCCCAGGCTGTGGTTAGAAACGAGCCCAGCCCCCTCTCACGGCCGGTGATACTGCAAGGAGAGACTCGGTACCACGCATGACATGGAGCCTTGCCGCATGTTGTAGGAGAATGTCCCACAGTCAGGACGCTCTGGCCCAGGAAACGGGGTCAGGGTGGGGTGAGGGTCCCCAGGGTGCAGCTCCAGGTCCCTGGTCCTGACTCAGGGATGTCGTGAGGGCCGACAGCCTTTGTGTGTTGTGAGGGCAGATCGTCACATCGTCCTTGTCATCGTTGTCGCTGTGCTGTTGGCTGTGCCTGGAGGGCAGGGGTGGGTTCTGGAATCACATGGCTCACCTCTAACCTGTAGATGCCGAAGGCCTGCACTGATGGACAGGCTGAGATTCTTCAGGAAAGGGTGTGTGTGTGCGCATGCGCACTTGAAGGGGTGTGGGGAACACATTATAAAATGATTCCAATGTGCATCCTCCCCTGGCGGAAAATTCCTCACTAGAATTCATTTAAACACAGGCTTTAAAATCGTGGCCTCTGGCCACTTTTCCTTGCAAGGTGCCTGTTGTTCCCCCACATTGGTGAGCTGGTCACACATGGCCTTTCATCCTGTAGGTGGATGGTCTCTCTCCTGGAAGCCAGCTCACGTGATTTCCTCTCCACCAGGTCAACCCTGTGAGCCTCAGACTCGGGCACGCCCTGCAGGACCCCAAGTCCCAACTCCCTCCCGGAGCCCCGCTTCCCGTGGGGAGCAAGAAGTCCCAGGATCCTGAGGCCTCCTTGTCTTCGGAGGAGGATGCCGCCGGCATGGAGAACGTCAAGAGTCAGACCTACTCCAAAGAGCTGTGGGAGCGGCCGCCGCACTGGGAGCCCAGGGTCGACGGGGTTGGGGAGCCCCCGCACTGGGTCCCAGGGTCCCCGCAGGAGGACCCGCGCCTGGGAGCAGGAGCTCACGGACGCACAGGTGACGGCCTGCGACTGGAAGTCAAGTCTCCAGGGGAGGACTACGGCTACATCGTGACGGAGAACGAGTGAGTAGGAGCTCCTGCCTTCTCTCCCCGGCCCAGGGTCCCAGCGCCCCGTGGGGTGGGGAAGTGCTCTCGTTTCCACTCGTCTCCCTGGAGACACAAGTGGAGGTGCCTGGTGTCTCAGCCCAGAGCCAGCCATCCATCCCCAGGGCTCCTGGCCTGGGAGCTGAGCTCGGGGGCAACTCTCCACAACACATAGCCCTTCCCGCTCCTTGGTCTCGGCCAGGTCACCTACCTGTCAGACCAAGGTGTGTGCCGAAGCTGCGCTGACTTGGGTGGGGCTGGTGGGGGCAGGGAGAAGCTAGACCTAAGTGGTGGGTGGTGCCCAGGGCATGGTGGGCCAGGTCTGCCTCGAGTGCTGGCTCCAGACCTATGAAAACACCAAACCCATTGTCGATTTCACACAAAGTCGCCCAAAAGCCAGGATACACGTCATCCTTTGGGGGAAATGGCCCCAGAGAGAGAGAGTGTTCTGTCCTCATTACATTCTGACCTCAGTCCCATGAGGCCCCAAACTCAAGCACCACTTCCCAGCTAGCGACAGGGCCAACCCACTCCTCCGGGTGTCACTACGGAGTCTGACACTCGCTGCTGAGCCTTGTAAAAGCATCAGTTCCTTCAAGTAATGAGAGAGGTGCTTCTCAGGAAAATATACCTGTGTGGCTACATACACACCGGTGTGTGCATGGTGTGCAGCGTGTATGCTTATACTGTGCGCATGTGTGTGAGTTTGTGGATGTGTATAATGTGTGTGTGGTAGTGTGTGCGCATTGTGCTCGAGTGAGTGTGTGTGATTGTGAGTATCTGTGTGTAATGTGTGGTTGTGTGTGCACAAGTGAGCATGTATGTGATTGTGTGCAGCTGCCTTTGCTCCCACCGGACCGTCCGTGCCCTCCTGTCCTGACACCCACGGGCTCGTCCAGGCTGTGAGGTGCTGCTGGAGGGCGACGTGGCACTGCCCCTCATTTGGGGTCCTGGGCCCCCCACGGCACAGAAGAGTGAGAGCACCTCCTGTCTGAACCACTGAGGATGGTGCGGTTTGCCAGGAACCTCTGGGGCGAGGCAGTCCCCCCGCCGGTGCCAGCACCGAGCAATTGCGGAGAAGTCACAGCACAGCCAGCGGCCAGAACTTCCGCCGGAGAGACCCTGTCGGCGGTTGGCATTCCTCCTGCTCCGGCCAACACCCGGCAGAACAGGCAGCGGTACAAGGGAGGGCCCGCTTTTCCTGGTGTTCATTTGCTTTTCTGTGCAGCTTCCCGGGCGTTACCTGTGGGACGTGAACACACAGGTGCAAGGAAAACACCTCTCTCTGGTTGTGGCTGGTTTCACTTTTTCTTTGCTGCTTCAGCAGATGAATATACACGGTGCGAATGACTCAGCTCTGTGTCCGTAACACTCCGTTTGTCACCGGGCTGACACACACGAGGGTGATGCCCCTCCCTCCCAGATACAGAGATGGAGTCTCTGACTCTGTTATCAGATTAATTGGTAATTTGGGGCTCTCTGGGGCAAGATTGCACCAGATCTCAGTTTAAGTCTTCATAGATCAGCTATTAATTGACAAGAATCTCATTCCATTCTTTAAAAAGAAGGCTTTTGTATGTGCAGCTGTCCCACAAAAGCAGGAGGAACTCGACCCCGCCCTGCGTTATCTCTTCCCTGGCACGCGGTCACCACCACCGCTCAGGCTGGAGGGAGGTCCCGCAGCTCAGCGCTGCCGCCCCGCCTTGCTCACACGCTCTGATGGACAGGGCACACTTTAATCTTCGCTGCCGGCATTTCATCTCTTTACAACAACCCAGACGGATTATTCAGGACTGGAGGAAGGGCAGGACGGCCACCCCCGTCCTCCAAGGACGGTTTAAAAAGCATTTCAAGTGACGTTGTCAGGAAGGGCCACAGGCTGGGACGTGGCTTCGAAGCAGAGGCGCTGTCTGCCTCTCAGCAAAGAAGAAACTCCTGCTATGTCTGGTAGTAAATGCTTTCGAGCATGTGGCCATCCCGTCACTTGGCTGCTTCTCTTCACCAAAAAGCTCCTTGTGTTTGGAGTTTGTCCCCCCGGAAAGACATCTTTGGCCCATGAACCATCATTGTGAGCACCTGTGGGTGGACGGCAGCGTCGGGAGTTGTCTGTCTGGTGTTGGGGGAGGTCCCGTGGCGCCCCTAGGGACCGCGCTGGCCCAGCGGCTCTGGTGGCTGTGGACGGCCAGTCAGGCGCCTAGCCGTTCCCACGGGGTGTGTGGAGCTCCCACCATCTCGGCAAAGTGCAGGTCTCCATCAGGTCTCCGCAGCCTTCCGGGGAGAAGATGCCGCCGTCAGGGCAGCCCCGCAGCACGTTGCCTCGCCCCGGGGCCTGTCTTTGGCAGTGAGGCCGGTGGCCCTGCGGGGGCCACGACAGAGAGGGTGCCAAGTGAGTGAGCGGCATCAGCCCAGGAGAACACAGCCCCCGAGACAGCAGAGGCCGGTGAGCTTCAGCCGGCAGGAGAAGGGGGCGAGCAGGGAGCTGGGCATGAGGGCAGCTGAGGAGGACGCCCCCGGGAGAGAGGGGCAGGCCCAGACTGTGCTTTCTTGGGTGCCTGTTGGCCTTCCGGACACAGACAGGGCTGGTGGTCAACTCCCCTCCGTCGGCTTCTCTTACCACAAAACTCCCTTGCACTTGGCGTCAGCCGCTCAGAGAAATCGCAGGCGCTTCGCTCTCTCATTCGCGTGGTGATCGAGTCAGGACCTGCCCCACGCGGGTGCAGGAAGGCACCCACTCCCCGCAGCACCACCCTTTACGGGGCTGGTCGGACTGTCTGACCAGAGAGACGTCGGCATGGCCGCACCTTCGCCCGCTGGGGAATTACCGGGTCTGGGTCAGAAGTCGGGAAGAAAGATTGGAAGTCACCTTCTCCACGTGCCAGGGGCCCGGATTCCTGCTCCAGGACCACGTGGGCTCCCCCGAGGGCAAGGGGCCGTCTCCTTCCTCTCGCACTCTTCCTCCCGCCTCGTCTGGAGCGTGGAGAGCCCGGTTGTTTGGAGCCTCTGGGGGAAGACACTGCCCACCCTGTTCCTGTCACTCCTTCGGAAATTGAAAGCCCCTGTGCTCGGGGGTGACTTGCCCATGTCCCCTGGGAGCCATGTGGCTGAGAGGAAGGGGCCCCAGCAGAGACAGTGCCCCCCAATCCCAGCCCCCTCTGCTCTCAGGACAATGGGGCCACCCGGCTCCTGGCTGCTGCCCACAGGGATGAGGGGGCGAGGGCATAGGACGGAGGGACGGGACGGGGCCACCAGGACACAGAGCAGGGGTGGGCCGGGGTTGCCGGTCCTCCCTCCCTCCTATGCAGGAGAAGTCCCCTGACGAATGCAGGGGAGGGTTTTGCGCACGCCGGGTGCCAGGCAGATGTTAGTTTTTCTCGCTGTCTTAGACTTCGTCTCACCGACGTGCTCTGACTTTCTGTTTAGAAAGCACAGCTGCCATCTCTGCACACACTCTTCCCTGCGTGTGACAAGCTCCCTGCTGCCACCACTCACATTTGGCTTGTTCGTCTTAAAAGACCATCTCCATCCTGGGCCTGCGACCCTCTCTGCTCTGTGCCCGTCCTGAGAGGCTGCTGCCCACAGATCAGCCCAGGTGCTTGAGATGTGGGAGGGTCTTGGAAGGTTCCAGCAATGCTGGGCTCTCTCCTCCCTCAGCCGCGCTCACATCTGGTGGCAGCAGGGGTCCCTGCAAATACCTACATCTGTGCCCGTGTCCACAACCCTATCGCCCCCGACGTCCCTGCCAACCTCTGCACCCACAGGCGGGCCCTCACAGCTGGCTCGGGGGCAGGTCCCCGTCCTCGCAGGGGGACCTTTGCTGTTCCTCTGCAGTGATGTCCTGTGATTCTGCAGCAGGATGACCCCCAGGGATCCTTGTCGCCTAATGCTGCCATTGATTTTTTGCAAAGTGCCATCTGCACCATCATTTGGCCTAGACTTACGTCTGTCCGAGTTAAGTAGTTTAAATTGTGCTCCAACATAGGAGGGAGTAAGGGGGAGGGATATGAAAAGAAGAGGTTTGCTGGGCCGTCGAGTTAGAAGTCTGGGGATAAAGAACAAAGGTAGAGGGAAAAGTGGAAGGATGCAGAATTCTGAGGCAGCAGGGTCGAGGGAGAGTGGCTTACTTGGGGTGATGTTCCTGGGAGCTGCGTGGACCTGCGCCTCCTGGAGTCCACAGAGGGTGGGCGAGTGGGTGGCAATTGGGCTCCACAGGTAATAAATAGGCCACGTGTCTGCCTGGGGCAGTGGGGCTGCGGGAGGAGCTGGAACAGGCTGGGGCGGCAGGAAGTGGCCGGAGAGGCTGTGAAGCTGCAGGACCCTCGGTGACTTCCTGCAGCTGTCCTGGGTGCCACTGGAGGGCGCCAGGCAGGAGCATGGTGGGCGGGGCCCCCCTCTCCCAAGTGCCTGCTCTGTGCAGAGATGAGGGATGACAGAGGAAGACCAGCAAGGAGGTGTGGGGCCCTCCAGCCATTCCCCTCAGCTCTGTCCCCTCCCTGCTGTCTCCACATGTGAGGCCAACTCATAGAGTGTCATCTGAGCTGTGAGCCGCCTGAACTGAAATCCCAGTTGGGTGGTGTCACCTCTCCGATCCCCAGGCTGCTTGGTCACTAGGGCTCATGGCGAGGCTCCAGTGGGCCCTGGAGGGCGTCTGCCCCTCCTTCCCGCTGTGGGGACCTCGCTGGGGCTATGTGTCCCGGGGAGTTTGCTGGCGAGTCCCAGCATGTGGTGGGGCTGGAGGAGGCAATGCGTGGTGACTAGGATGTGAGGGGCAGAGACACCAGACACTGGGTGTGGGAGTGACCAAGGCAGGGGGACAACCAGTGGACACCGACAGTTCTCTGCACTCCCTCCTCCGAAGGACCCGCCTTACCCTCGCCCCTGGTCAGGGAGTCTGCAGCCCCCTGGGCTGCTGGGACCCAGAGTCCGGTGTCTCCCTCTGCCAGCCAGCAGCTCGTGGGTCCCATTTGGCTCCTTGGGTTTCTGTGGTGTCCATCGTAATGCCTCCTCTTCATTTGACAATTGTATTTGTTTGAGCTCTCTCTCTTTTTCTAAGTCTACTTTGTCTATTTTATCTTTTACCAACAACAGCCCTCAGTTTCACTGACCTTTTCTGTTGTCTTTCAGTCTCGATTTCCCTGATTTCACTCTGATCTCTGTTATTTCCTTCCTTCCAGTAACTGCTTAGTTTTTCTTTTTCCAGTTACTCGATGTGTAAAGTTCAGTGAGATATTTTTCCATGACATGGAGAGTTATCGCGATAACTTTCCTCCCAGACCCACTGCCGTGTCCCACCCTTTGCTGCGTCCTCTTCCCTTCCCTTTGTCCCGGGAGCATTTTTATTTCTCTTCTGACTTCCCCTCTGACCCGTCGGTGGTTCCAGAGCAGGCTTAGTCTCCACCCATCCGCGAGTTTTCCAGTGTTCCTTTTGTAATTGATTTCTCGTCCTGGGCCATTGTGGCTGGGGCCCGTGCTTGATTTGGTTTGTCCTCTGTCCTGTCAGATGGTCTGTCCCGGGCCTGCCCCATGCACGTGAGGGGAATGTGCGTCTTCCTGCCGTTGGATGGACTCCTCCGTGTGCACGTGTTAGGTCAGTCCGGCCTAATGTGTGGTTCAAGTGCCCTGTGCCCGGATCGATTTCCTGTCTGGGCCTTCTACTCCTGAAAGTGGCTATTGAAGTCCCTGGCATTATTGTGCTGCTGCCTGTTCCTTCTTTTAGATCCATTAATATTTGCTCTCTGCTTATACATTTAGGTGCTCCCAGGCTGGGTGAATAAATGTTTGCCAGTGTTATATCCCCTTGGTGAGCTGACTTCTTCATCATCACATAATGACTTTCTTAGGTCTCCTGTTGCAGTCTTTGGCTTCCAGTCTGTTTTGTCTGATGTGAGTGTAATCTGCCCCTGCTTTCCTCTGCTTCCTATTTGCATGGAACCTCTCTTTCCACCCCCTTACTTTTAGTCCCTGTGTGTTCTTACTGCTGAAGTGAGTCTCTCGTAGGCAGCCTATAGTTGGCTATTACTGTCTTTTTTTTTAAAGATTTTATTTATTTATTTTTAGAGAGGGAAGGGAGGGAGAGACAGAGAGAGAGAGAGAGAAACATCAATGTGCGGTTGCTGGGAGACATGGCCTGCAACCTAGGCATGTGTCCTGACTGGGAATCAAACCTGCGATGCCTGGTTCGCAGCCCGCGCTCAATCCACTGAGCTACACCAGCCAGGGCGCTATTACTGTCTTTACCCATTCGGCCACTCTGTCGCCTCTGATGGCAGATTTGGTCCATTTATTTTTGAAGTAATTGTTGATAGGTATGGACTTACTATCACCGTTTAGTTGTTTACTGGTCGTTTTATGATTCCTCCGGTTTGCTGGTTTGCTGGGGCTGTGTCTCGATTCCCCTCTCTCTGGCCTCTGTGTTTCCACCGCCATCTCCTGCCTCGTGGTCACCCCGAGGCTCCCACAGAGCTCCTTAGATCCGTAACAGTCGGGGTGAGCCGGTTACTCTGAATGCACACTGAAGCGCCACACTTCTGCATGACACTCCCCATTTTTTCTTCTGGATGTCCACACACATTTGATGCAGGGAACTCTAAGATATGGTGTACATAGACTCGTGTTAAACTGTTGACATATGATTTTTTTTTCAAAAATTTGGAGAAATGAATATACTTCTGGTGAAAAGTACAGTCTCATCTTCATGTTGAAAATAGTAAGTTGTCAAAATACAGGATTTTCAGCTACTGTTGTCATACCTGTGAGGAGTCGGTGGTGGTTTAAGAATTTTATTCTGCCCTGGCTGGCATAGGTCAGTGGATTGAGCGTGGGCTGCGAACCAAAGGGTTGCTGGTTCAATTCCCAGTCAGGGCACAGGCCTGGGTTGCAGACCAGGTCCCCAGTGGGAGCCATGTGAGAGGCAACCACACATTGATATTTCTCTCCCTCTCTTTCTCCCTCCCTTCCCTTCTCTCTAAAAATAAATAAATAAAATCTTTTTAAAAAATTTATTTGTAAGAGTAACTCAGGGTGGTTGGTGTGTGGGCACAAGCTCACTGTGGGAGCCAACTCGGAGAACTCAGTTTGGACGGTTACACTGTTACAGAAACAAGACATGGAGACACTAGTGGCCCTGCACTCTTAAGTCATGATGCCGTCCACCTGAGCACGCCGCAGCCACCTGGGCTCCCCCGGGTTCTGGAAACCTGTGTCCCAGCGGTCACTTCAACCTGCGTCCCAGCGGTCACTTCATAGTTAAATTTAGGTTGGAGATTTTCTTTAGGGAATTTGCCGGTCCCACGACCTCGGGCAGTGCATTTAATTTCTCCATTCCCAGTTCCCGGAGGTTTCCTTTGAAATGAGGGTCCCAACCCTACCTCCCCCAGGGCTGTGTGAGCATCGCCTGAGGTGGTCTGCCGAGTCCGGGGCTGGGAGGCCGAGGGAGCCTTCAGGATTGCCTGCTCCTCAGCGCGTCCCCTGCCCCAACATGGTCCTCGCCCATCTTTGCGAGGCAGCCTCACCTCCCCCATCCCGTGGTTCCCATTTCCACCTGTTCTCCCATTCTGGCGGCGATGTCAGGGCCCCATGGAAGCCGTCGTGCCTCGCGTGGCGTCTGAGGCTGCCACAGAGAACGGGTGCAGCCACTTCTGTGGGAGCCTCCCATCGAGTGACCACGCGCGTCCTTGGTGGCTTCCCACCTTGTCGTCCAGCAGGTCCCTCGCTCACCACGGCTGCAAGGGCTGTAGCACCCCACTGTGCTTCAGGATGAAACACACCAGAGAGGGGACACCACACCACTTCCGAAACTCCCCTGTCACCAGACACGGGGCCGGCAGTGAGGGGCCCTCCAGCTGTCCCAGCTCCGACCCCAGCGGCTGAGTGCTCACGTGTCCCTCCTGTCCTCAGTGACGGCGGGTGTCCTGGCATCAGGGTGACGGCAGCCACAGGCTGACTGACGAGACTGCATGCACTGCAGCCACCCACTGACCTTGGAGGTTAACTGCAACTGCTTCCTGAGGAAGTTCAGGCTGTGAATGACAGGTGGAAGCCATTCACTTTAAAAATAAAGCAGAAGTAGCTGCACACTCACGCTGAGCACAGTCAGCACCGCCCGTGTGTGCAACTCGCTGGGCAGAACCACTGGCGCCGTGGCCCACCCGCCAGCCTTCCTGGAGCCCACAGCCCGCAGGGGTGAGGAGGAGCGGGCCGCCGGCTCTCACTGGCCCTCGGGTGGCCGGGCGGCTCAGGTGCAGGTGGCTGGGTGGCTCAGGTGCAGGCAGCCAGGCCCCTGACAGCACTCTAAGCTGCTGGACTTCACACGACGGTCTCATCAGGGATGAGTGCTGGGAGATGAGCTGAAAGGCAGAGGCCTCACCTGGCTGCCGCTGCACCAGTCAGCCTGCAGCTAAGTTGGATGTCAGCAGGGAGGTGGCCAGGCCCCCAGGAGCTGCAGTGGGTCCAGGCAGGCCCAGGCCATGGGTTCAGGACTTGGGAGTGAATCCAGGGGGGCTCTCTGGGGGAGTTGGGGGCTGAGGGGAAACAGAAGGAGAGGCACCTGGGCCAGGGCCGTGGGTGCAGGGCCCGGCCGGTCTTTGAAGCAGGGCATGGACCACAGGCCTGGACCTGGGTGGGACTGGCTCGGGGACATTCAGGTTAGAGGTCAGGGTGGCTAGGTCTCTGTCACCTCATCAGCCTGTCACTGGCTGTGCCGATCCTTCTGGGCTACTGCCCTGTGCTGGGCCTGTGGGAGAGTAACCACTACCCGTGAGAATCCAAGCACGCGGGGCTCAGAGCTCCACACCTCGTCCCAGCAAAGCCCCCAGCCCCACCCCACATCACTGCCCTCGAGTCCCAGAGCAGAGTTCCCTCAGCAGAGGTTCTTTCTCTAACAGACGCTCCGAGGCTGGCCTCCAATGGACACGTCCTCGTGACACCGGGCAGTGGCCCGCACAGACGCCGTCCCAGCAGGCCTCACTCAGGTGCAGGTGTCCCTGGGGCCCTGGCTGGTTCATGGAAGCAGAGCTTAGACCTGCAGCTCCGGGCCAATGGGCAGGGGTGATGAGGAAGACAGTTTTTCCAGGTGGACCCCTTCCCCAGTCGGCGTCTGATCTCTTGGGGGCTAAGGCGCTGGCTCTGAAGGGCGTCCTGGGGACTTCCTAAGTGGGGTGGAGGACGAGGTCCAAGGGCACACTTCCAGACCCCATATGCACACCTGTGTAAAGGCATTCTCCTTTTGCAGCATAATGTGAAAAACCGCTGGAGAGCTGTGTTTGGGAGGCTTGGGGGTGACCACCCACCCTTGACCAAAGGGTCCCCAGCCCTGCAGGTCACTTGCTTACTCGCAAAGCAGGATGGCAGGAAGGGCAGCCCTGGATCATAGACCCAGGTCATGCCCGTTTCCCACTGCCCTCTCCTTTATCACCTTGTAGAAGAGCAGCCTGCAGGCCCAGGGAGGGCTGGGAGCGGCCGAGGGGAGGGGTGCAGGGAGGGCTTCCTGCCCCGGTCCTCAGCACCTGCTGCACGCATCTGTCTCGCAATCCCAATCCCCTCTCCAGCACAGGTGGGGCATCGGAGCCCTCAGGAGCTCACCCTAAACTGGCCACCTGCAGCCGTCGCGTCCTGAGGGCCTGGCGCCAGGCCTTCAGCACGTGCGTTCTTCGTGATACTGTTCCACCCACAACACGGCTCCGTTTTTACTCACTGGTGGCGTCTGCCTGCATCCCCCCTGGACAGGAAGCCAACCTAGAGGCCAGGGTGTGGACTTAGTTTCTGGGCCCCCGGGACCTTCTTACACCTGCAGGAGGCATGAGGAAGGGAGGCATGGGCACCTGGATAAAACCACATCGATGTAACGATCTAATGGGACCTTCCTTCGAGGCCACACCAATGGCGGCTCACAGGCGACATGCGACTTACAGAACCGTTGCCTGGGATTTAGGATTTGTCATCCAACTTAGAGGTCATTTGGAATGACCTTAAAGGAGAGGGCAGTGGGAAACGGGCACGATCTGGGTCTCTTCACCTGGAGCTGCTGTGCCGGGTGGCATCATTCTGGAATGTGCACCCCTTTTACAGAGTCACCGCTGGTTGGCCATCCACCTGTCTCCTCCCTGACCCTTCAAGTGCAACATTTAAATGTCTTCTCATTGGCCTGTAACTCACTTTAGAGATGAACCCATTAGAAATGTGTTTCTGCCCTGGCCGAGTGGCTCAGCTGGTTGGAGGGTTGTTCTATGCACCAAAAGGTTGTGGGATTGATCCCAGGTCAGGGCACGTACGGGAGGCAACCAATCAATGTTTCTGACGCTGATGTTCCTCTCCCTCCCCCCGCCCCGCCCGCCTCTGAAATCAGTAAACATGTCATTGGGTGAGAATTAAAGGGAATAAAATAAAAAATAAAAATGCGCCCCCTTTGCACATTTGCCTTCCCATCTGAGGCCTGGTTGTCAGCACCTGCTCTGTCTCCTCCCCGCCCCACCCCTCTGCTCCATCTCACCCTCATCGAGGCCGAGGTGAGCCCGTTGCTGCATCTCAGGCCCTTCACACATCCTAACTGTCACATTTGCACTGGATGATTTGCCCTCTCACTGGAAAATCCAGGCGAGTCGCCGTGGCTGAAGAAACAGCTTGTGCCTGTTGCCCCGAGAGCCGGTCACCGTGGCAAGAACACAGCGGGGTGGCTGCCAGAGTCCCCAGGCCGGGTGGGGGCACAGGGGCCTCAGGCCCTGCAGGACTGGTGAGTGACTTCCGTGTGGTGACGCTGCCCCTCTCTGCTCTCCCCACAGGCCCCTGAGGCCGGAGAAGGGGAAGGAGTTGATAGAGGACATCACCCGTCTGCTCGAGGTGCCCACGGGCGTCGTCACGGACACCGAGTGAGTGTGGGTGGGCACGGGGTCCCCGGGTTTGATTCTCGCCCGCATCAGGCTCTGTTTCATAAATTGGTTTGCAAGGGAAGGAGCTGTGGGCCTGTGGTTCCCGTTAATTACACCAGAGAGAAACTGTTTCGGAAAGAAATGAAAGGAAATTCCAGTGGGGTTGGTAAGTTATTTAAACACAGCTGAAACCTGAGTGTAATTATAAGAATTATAATCAGCAAGCACAGAGGCCCACTGGGCCATGGTTCCCAGCCCTGCAGCTCCAAGGATCACCTGGGAGGGTCTGGAATGTTCCATGGACCTCACCAGCCCCATTGCCCATGAGTCAGCGAAACCTCAGTAGCACTTGGTAGGTGGCTGCAGGGTGCACAGCACGTTTCAGTGATGGGATACAGGGTGCAGACCCTTGGCCCGTGCACGAGGGGAGGCTGACTGCCACAGCCTAGTTCTTGGAACGTGTAGGATCAGCAAGGATAAGCACTGTGTAAGGGGCACGCCCGAGTGGGTCGTCGAGTGCAGGTGCAGGCACAGGCACAAGCGCAGGTGGACGGCAGGCCCCCATGGAGAGGCGGGATGTGAGCAGTGCAGCTGGTGAGCCCTGCTAAGGTTGGAAGTGGAGCTGAGCTGAGCGTCCACAGATGGGAGTGTGGACACAGGGAGCCCCACCAAGGCCTGCAGACACCCAGGCCGCCCCGGGGTTTACTGAGCACCTTCCATGACCTGGCCTCGGGCTAGGAGATGGGCCATGTTGCCCTGCCAAATGGCTGACCAATTCCTGGGAAACAGGTGCATTTGTGGGCAGCAAGCGTGAAGGGCACTCAGAGATGGGAGTGAGGAAGCACCTTCCACAGCCTGGGGCCCAGAATCTTCTGGAAGAGGAGAGTAGCTGACATGTACCCCCAACACCTGACCTAGAGCACAGAACCCATGCAGTGAGCATTCCAAACGAGGAATTCATGGCTGGGCCTGGAGCCTCAGAGAGCTGGGGATCTGTTCCCCTCACTGGGTGTGCACACCTGCTGCACAGGTGGGCTGTGCAGGCAAGGCAAGCTGAGCAGTGGCGAGAAGAAAGCAGACTGCACGCTCAGTGGGGCCCAGGAGAGGGACTAGTTCAGACCTGGAGGAGGAGCAGCAGCCCGGGGTGTGGTTTGGCCAGGACAGCAGCAGGGAGAGGAGGGTTTGCAAGATCCAGGTGAGGTGGGACAAGGACCTGGTGTGAGGTGGCTTCTGTGGATGTGTGGTGGAAAGGCTCTTGCCTGGGAGGCAGAGCAGGATGGACACAGGTACACTGGCGGGCTAGGGCAGATCTGAGCCACACCCTGCAGGGACCCGCCAGCTGGCTCCTTCTCCACTGTGAGAACAGGCACCGGGTGGGGGTCACGGTGAGGAGCCCTGGGGCCCTGGGCTGGCAGGCATGCCCCTCTCCCAGCTGGCCGTCTGGACCTAGGGGATGACAGGGATGCTGGGCCGCAGGGCGGTAGCAGGGCGTAGCTGCCCCATCCGAGGGAGACACTCCCTGTTTAGTCCCCGGGCTGCTGCTGCACTCTGGCTCGGGGCCAGGGGTGCGTGGCCTTCAGGAAGCCAGGGACTGAGGGGCAGGCCAGGAGCATCCTGGCCGGTGGGGTCCAACTGGAGGGGTGTCCCCAGCCCTCCCGCCATCCTGTTCATGCTTGGAGCTGGATTCGGGTGCTCTCGTGCAAAAAGGTTCCCTGAAGCACTCCCGTCCTGGCTAGTTAATGTCTGTACTGTACCCCAGGGCCTTTCATTATTGTCCTTGTGAACACACACACACACACGTGTGTGTGTGTGTGTGTGTGTGTGTGTGTACATGTGTGGTGTTAGTGTTGGCACTCCTGAGCCACATGTGCAGATTCTGCACACGCGGGAGCCTGGGACTCGGTGCTGACGGCAGCTCCACGGACAGGAGCGGCCAGGGGAGGGGTGCTGCGTGCTCAGGGTTCCAGCGGGAAGGCCGTGAGGCCGGCCCTTCCCGAGACCGTCTGTGTGCTGTGGAAGTGCTAGTTATGCTCAATGTGCCTCGTTAATGGTTATGTAGCTGTCAAGCAAATTCCATTATTTCTTATTACATCATTAGAGACCATTAAAACAGCATTAGCATGCTGATGTAATTATGCCGGTAGACACACGCAGCCACAGTTATGACTTTATAATCTAATCACGGCCGTCCATGTGGCTGATGGATGCTGGGCCGCACCGGGCACTCAGGCAGCAGGCGCGACAGGACCTGCTCCCGCAGGTGGTGGGGACCAGTGTTGCACTGCTGCCCCACCTCGTGAAGCCTCGAGACCAGCCCCACACGGGCCAGCACAGCCACGGGCAGCAGCCAGCCCAATCCTGCAGTCAGTCTCATCCATTTGTCAGTGCCACTCACGCGATGACAAGGGCCACTCCCAGCAGAGGGGACTTCTTCCGGATTTGGTAGCTGCTGCGCTCACTGCCACCCAGTGTGAGGCCCTGGCGGGAAGACGGTGCTGCCCGCAGAGGCCGGAGTGATCTCTGTTGGGCAGCGAGCTACCGGTCAGAATGGAGGGCCAGGTGTGGCCGGGTTCCCCCAGGCACAGGGCCTGCAGAGGTGAGGGGACATCAGCCTGGCCGTGAGCAGCACGAGTGGGGCTGCTGGAGGGTCCAGGGTGCAGCCATCCGAGGATGGTGCCTCTGGGCTCTGCAGTCAGGAGAGCAGGGCGGGAGCTGGGCTGGAACCTTCCCAGCAGGAACCGAGGACTGAGGATGAGGGCGAGGGCACTTTCCAGGAGTGTCCACACAATGTGGCAACTGTGGACCGAGAAGGCAGCAGGGACATCCACAGGCCAGACCGTCCTCGCTGTGCAGAGCTGCAACACAGTGGCAGGGGCCGACTCGGACGTGCACGGTGGGCTGGTGGCCGGGGACCTGAGCCCAAACCCCTGTGAGGACCCGCACGCGGGGCCAAGACCCTGAGTTACAAATGGAGGTGGCATCTGGATCCACAAGACCTCTCGCGGTGCCCAGGAGGACCACGAGTCAGAGGTGGCAGAGCCCCAGCAGCTGTGGGCTCGTCCGGGACCCGGAGCCTGGAAGTGGGACGTGGACAGGAGATGAGGCCAGGCTGGTGGCAGGTTCTTCCTGCACGTCGGCATTTTCTGAGACGGTCATTCTAATTTCCACGTCAAGTCTTCCTGAGCGTGGGCTCATCACTCAGTGGACTCTCGCTCTTATGTACTTTTCCTTGAAGCATTCTTATCATTAGTGCCCTTTCAACGATTTCATCATAAACACTGAAATCGGCAGAGCGGAGCAGCAGACAGCGTGGCTGGTCAGAGGGTGCTGGGGCCCCCGCCCCACCCCACCCCCCACCCCTTCACGGGTATTGTTTTTGTTTTCTGCTTTTTCGTGCAATTCCTTCTCCGCATTCCAGCTGATGTTTCAAGGGACAAAGTAAGGGGACTTCTCTCTACATTCTGGCAAGACAGTGCTGACTGGGGTGGGGCCTGGGATCGCCAGACCGGCTCGGGCGAGTTCAAGGCGCATCGCTGGGGAGCAGGCGCTTCAGAGGAACCTCGAGTCCCCCGCCTCCTCTACAGCCTTCTCCCTCCTGAAGCGGGTTCTTTCCCGAGGCACGCATCCCCAAGGGACGTTCCCGCACGGGACATTGGAGGAGGCTGCGCTGTGAAGAGCTGTTGTTTGTGGACCAGGCTCCTCTGCCTGCAGAGCTGACCCAAAGTCCCGCTCAGTTTGGAGGTTGCCGAACCTGTAACACCTGCTCCTAAGTGCACACGGCCTTCAGACGAGTCAAACTGTTAAAAACGTGATACGGTTTTCAAATCAGGTTCGACACAGTGTTTAAAAGCTTTGGATGTTGAATAATTCCTGTCTGCCAGTTCCCTACCAGTTATCTTTCTAGTGAATGTTTCCTGACAACTTTGATGAGTTTTTTAAACAGTTGCTGGCAAAAAGATTTTTTAAATGCCCGTCTCTTTGCTTTCTGCGTTTGATTCATTCTGCCCCCTTGGGGACCAGATACTAAAACCTGTTTCCATAACAGTTTTCTTCCTTTGCAGAATATCTGCTTGTCGGGGTGGGCTGTTGGGCTGAGTCTTTCACAGGCGCCCCTCTGTGGGCTGGAGACAAGCATGGGCGTGGAAACAGAGTCACAGTGTCGAGAACATGTTCACACGTGGGGGCGGTGGCCCTGGGTGCACATGTGGGACACGGAGACCTGGCAGAGGTCACACGTGGGGTGGGTGCACGTGTCTGGGTCCGTGCTGTGCTGTCCCCATGCTCCCACAGAGGCTGCCCTGACACCCTTCGGAATGATCTCTTCCAGTGTCCTGGGACCGGCAGTGACCTTCAGAGTGAGCCCCAACGTCCAGAACGTGACAACGGCAGATGTGGTGAAGGCGGCAGGTAAAGCTATTTTGACATGACACACATGCACACACACACGTGCACATGCATGTGCATGCACACACACACCCCAGGGAGGGCGTGGAAAGGACTAAACGTCTCCCTGACACCCTGATGTTTGTAGGGGAGGCAGTGAGCCGGCAGCACGTCAGTTAACATGGCTTGGGGAGGGGGTGACGAGCAGTGCTCACAGGTAAAGCTCGAGTATGGGCAGCTGAGCCGGTGTGGAGGGACCAGGTCTGGCCTCTGGCTCCTCACTGGACTCCAGGCCCTGGCCTTGGTCCCATCTGTGGCAACCGTGACCTGATGCAGGAGGGAGGCTCCAGCAGGAAAGAGGGGCTTGGTCATAGCTCGAGGTTGGGGCCCCTCCCATCAGTGCCCCTCACACAGCGGGACCTGCCGAGGACCCCAAGGGACCCCGTTTCCCGAGGGCACGGTGCAGGAAGTGCGGCACAGGGCAGCACTGGCAGGTTGAGGGCGGTTAGATGTTCGGGTCTATGGCTCTGGCCAGACCCCACTGAGACCTCCAGGGACCTGGCACTGTGAGGGCTCTGGCCACACTCTCCTCCAGGAGGGGGAGGCAGGCCTCCTGGTTCCCTGGAACCGCCCGAATCCCTCCCCTCCCCTGCTTTCTTCGTCACTCCTCTCCCTCCCTCTCCCCCCACGCCCATCCCTCCCAGCTGCTCTCTGCACATGCTCAGTCCCGCACGGTGCCAGGGAGCCCTGAACTGGACAGACCCAGGGGACAGGGGAACATGCTAGTCCCCCTCCCCCAGAGGGAGCGTGGGGGAAGCATCTGGAGGGGAGGCTGCGGTTATTTCTCCTTTTCTCACGTGGAGAGCCCAGAAGAATCCGAGAGGTGTGGGGCAGAGTTTGCGTTTCAGTTGTGATGTGTGCACGTTTCTGGATGCTCAGAAATGGGTGATGGCTGGAGGGGAGCTGATGGAATGGTGTGGAAACCTGTGGGTCATCAGCAGGGAACGGGGACACTGGGACACAGATGGGAATGGTGGCAGGAGGGAATCTGGGTGCCAGTGGTGGAGGTGGGAAGAAGCTGGGACATGGGTCCTTTTTGCCTAGTCAGCAGATGGAGGGTGTTTGCCTCGGCAGGACCACTCAAGGGGATGCGTGCAGGGGACAGGGAGGCTGCATCTGGGGCCCGTGAGGCACCAAGAGGGGAAGAGGTGTCAGCGCCACCTGCAGACTCACACTGGAGAGGCACGTGCCACCCCAAGTACCTGCTGTCTGGGCAGAGCCGTGGCCCGGCCCCCCACCTCAGTCCAGCTCCCCCTTTACTGAGAGTGGGCTCATATGCTAAAGGCACGGGAATGCTGGTCTGCAGGACTGTCGTGTGTTGAGTGTGCAGCACAGTCCTGTGACGGCTCGGGAGTCTGCCCTCACTGAGAGCGGCTCCTCCCTGCAGTCCATGACCACAGCCCCGTCGGGCCAGCTCAGGGGTCTGGGCGCGGTTGGTCCCCTTCAGTGGTGGTGACAGCTACCCGTGCTGGGAGGTGAATGGCACGTGGGGAGCTCGCATGACAGCTGTGTCCAGGGGTAGGGACATGCCTGGCTTTGCGGGGACTCTCGGCAGCCACCCCTGGCTGTGTGGGCCCTTTGCTCTTCTGCTTAGCAGGCATGTGGGACATCAGTCCTTCTGAGACACCAGAGACATCATTGTTTCCACAGCCATCGTAACTCTGGGCACAAATGACATTTCTCCTTGCTCCTGTCACCTTAGCATGAGATCTTAACACCTTTGTGCTTTTAAAGACATTGCTTCAAGGCGGCATGAGAAAGGAGCAGGGGGCCACCTGGGAGCCAGTGTGACCCCAAGCCAGGGGACCGGAGTCCTACCACCCAGCACCCTCCTCCATAGGGCTGTCTGAGCTGAGAGCACCCGATGCCTGCCAGCTGTCTGCTGGGGTTCCCGCACACACCAGTCCCCATGGCAACGACAGGAGAGGAGCAGCAGAGCAGGAGAAGGAAGGGTTTCCATGGCGGCTTCACACGGGCCCAGGGCAGTGGCCTGGACATGGGCTGCACTGGTCACTCCCAGGGGCGCGTGGGCATGCGCACATGGACCCTCCGGGCTCATTAGCACCCAAAGCAGGTGGCAGCTGTGCTGAGCCAATCGGATTAGCAAGCGGTCACCTGGCCCAGGTAGGACCCGCATGCTTCCCAGCACAAAGGCAGGAAACCCGCGTCCGTGGGGAGGGCTGCCGTCAGCAGCCCCCGCTGGTCAGGGAGGCCCCCTTTCCATCTGCTGCCCACACCTCCTTCCCGCACAGGGAGGCGAAGGCTCCAGCGGCCTGTCCTCAAAAACGAACCTGCTAACTTAGAGCGAGGCTGGCTGTCTGGCCCCCACGTGCCTCTCCACAAGGAAACGCAGGTGGGGCGCACCCAGCTCACCTTCAGGGTGACCCTGTAGGTCCCGCGTTGTGGGACCACACTCCTCAGAGGTAACCACACCACGCGCGAGCCCACAAAAAACACAGCAGCTCCACTGGGCGACCTTTGAACCCAGCTGGGGAGCTGCAACCCCCGCTCCTTGCAGCCCTGTCTGTTCAGCCGAGGGCGGGACAGCATCCTGACTGGGAGGCGACACCTGTGTCTCGTTTTGGTGATGGGCTACAGTGGACTGCCCCAGTGACGAAGGTTCCCAGCCTTGACTGATGTTCGCTCTGCTGGTCGGGACAGCTGAGGTGGGGCTGGACGTGCAGCAGGGTCCAGGGCGGCACCCAGAGCAAAGCCCCAGGTTCTGTGACTGGTGACTGCAGACACCTCACTCGGTCTCCTGCAGCCCAGCTCCCTCCCCATCAGCTGGGGCTGGTCATCGTGATCTGTAGGGCGGCCTCAGGGCCCGGCGAGGAAGGAAAGACAGGGGCACGGGGCCCGCAGGCGGTCGGCTGTCACAGCTGCGTCCGGCCCCTGCCAGTTTGTGTGCCCCACACCCTCACAGCAATGTCTCTCACCGGAGTTCTGCACGCAGCCCGGCTGGCGATAGCCTCTCTTCTCTCGGGTGGAACCTGTTGTGTGGGGAGGGTGTAGGTGGGCCGTGAGCGGATCAGACCACCACACTGTGCACCGAATGCGAGGCCTCAGGCTCCTCGGCTGGGGTGGGAGGAGCAGGGGTGCCGGTGCCGCCCCGGGCTCCCTCCTGCACAAAGACCAAGCCTGAGGTGCGGAGGTGCCGGGTCAGGACACGAAGGCAGAGACTGGGCTGCTGACACCCGGGAGATACTTCGCAGGCAGGAGCGCGGGTCCCGGAAGGTGGCTCCAGAAGGGGCATCCTCCCTGCAGGGCCTGGCTGAGTGGAGGCCGCTGTGCGTTGGTGCGCATCACCCCCGAACGTAGTTCACACGCTGCCAACACCTCATCTCACTGCCACCGCCAGCACGAGAAGGCAGATCCAGAAAGGGCCGTCTGCAGCAAAGGCAGTGATGCGCTTCCCTCCGGCGTCAAACGGCATGAAGTCTCACACAACCAAACTCCCACCCCAAGGACCCACGGTGGTTGCCATGGCTACCAACTGTTTGAGGAACCCTGTTTGCAGGGAGCCGAGTGTTGCCGCCCGAGATCTGCAAGTTCCAACCTTCTCACCTCATGGCACACAGGCTGATCCCTAACTTGCGGCAGCACACCAAAAAATACAGCTTTGCCAACCTGACAAAAACAGCATGGTTTTGACGTATCCGCGTCAATGGCTGCTGTCACACTGGCTGCCGTCAGCTTTTAATCTGACAACCAGAGGGAAGAGGGTCAGCGGCCCGATCAACAGGCACGTGTCGCACGTATTAAACGTGCCAGCGGTGCACACGGTGACGACCGCTGATCCAGTCCAACGGTGATGAGCTGGGCTGGGCGTCCACGTCCAAACAGTCACCAGGTGTGATGGTTTGTGCAATTTTATGACATTTTAATGAAAACAAGGACCCGCCAGCGGCTGCTTCCTTGTTGAGGTGGCCATTTCGCGTCTCAGTGCGAGCTCGGAGCACTGGTGCTGCGCCAGCGTTGGTTGCGACCTCAAGGGCCCTCTCCTCCCCCCAGTCTAACTGCACCTGCGGCCTTGGGAGCCCACGGGGGGCGGGTGGTGATAGCTGGACCTGCCTTCGCGTCACTCCATTATTTTAAGTGTCTCCCTCCAATCACCCCCAGGCTCTGCTTTTAGAGGAACACACTTAAACTGAGGCTTCTCACCTTTCTGTCGCTGTCACTGTCACACGTTCACACATGGGTTTTCTGCTCTTTGCTGAAAGTCCAACACCAGTGAGCCATGAACACGCTGGTGGCGGTAACTTAGGGTGAGAAATGCCTGGGGAACCTCAGCACCTGCCCTGGGAGCCCTGCAGGAGACATCACCCTGCACTAACTCTGCTGCCTGACATGATCTCTGAAACCGTCTCAATGTCGGGGCCCAGGGACCATCCCTGGGTCTGAGATTCAGCTCATTTGGCATAACACCCCCATGTGAGGGGGAGTCTCCCGCCAACAGTTTTTCCGCAGACAAAGGGGACAGACGTCTCTCTCCATCCCTCCCACATGCGTGAGCAGAAACCCCCTTCCTCCCTCTCACCTGGTCCTCGGCAGGCATGAGCCCAGCTTTTGTTGGGGGACTGGACGGCTGCAGAGCCGGGTGAACTGGGAGCCGGTGCGAGCTTGGGCTCCCGTGCAGCCCTGACCTTTCCCTTCACACTGCCGCTGCTGGTTAGACCCCAGAGGAGTCACCTGCTGATCCTCGAGGGGCGCCTCCGCCACCGTCAGACTCCGCCTCTCGGCCCGTGTCGGTGTGAGAGAGCGGCAGCTTCTGTCTGAGCCCCCTCCCCACCTCTGCCCTGTTTCCGGCAGCTGCTCTCGTGGACGAGGGCACTGAAACTCCGCACGCAGGTCCGCAGGCAGGTGGGTGAATGCCAGCTCTCCCTCCCTGGGCGAGGCTCGAGCCACGACGCTGGTCAGTCCACGTGGGTGGCCTGTCCTTGGTGCTGTCTGCTGCCCAGATGCCTGGGTCAGGTGGGGACATGACTGTGCTGATGAGCATTTTGGGTGAAAAACTTAGCCTCCCTTTCACGTTGGACAGCAGGAGTGGACATCCCGCTGACGTCCCCGTCCCCGTGTCGTTGGTCGCGTGGGTCTGGACACGTAACGACATCATCAGGGAGGATGAGGACTTGTCTGCCCAGGGCGTTCACACCCTGCATGGTTCACTCAGACCGGAGGTGTCTCCCCTTTCTCCCCCGCCCCCGCCCCACACTCCCCACATTCATGTCTCTGCCCTGGAGTGGCCGGAGCTTCCACACTAAAGGATTCTAGAGCCCTTGCAAACATGTTGTGTTTTGGATGGAAGCGTGACACGAATGGATGACGAAACTGGCCCCAGCCTCTCAGAGCACAACACAGACACACTAGCCTACAAGCCGTTAAAGCCTGCTTCCGGGTGCCATGCCCGCACAGCCTCTAGAAGCTGTTCTTTCTCCCCCACACGCCCACAGCAGTGCCCCTCGCCACGGCCCGTGGCACAGCCGGGGCTCCAACCCCACTGCATCTGTCAGGTGCTGACCGAGCCTGCCGGGTCCCTGTCCACCAGGAAAGTGAGATCGCGCAGCAGAATCCATGGCGCGGTGAGACGTCAGCAGCAGCGGGCGTGACTGGAAGTGTTAGATTCAGCATTCGGTACAGTGCAGGGTCCGTCACATCTTTCTGACCTCACTTGCGTGTTTGCAGGATTGCCGCCTCCACCCCCAACGGTCCCGTGTGTGCATTTCCCGGGGCTTGTGCGGTGTTGGCATGTCCCACTTTGCTGTGCGGTGGCTCCTCCCGGACCACCGTCTGACTAACCAGAACTGCCCCTCGTCCCCAGGCCGCAGGGAGGGCACTGACCACACAGAGTGAGAACAGACTCCTGGTGCTCGTGTGTCCCCCCTCGGACTCCCCTCGACAGACGCTGGGAAACGCCCACCTGGTCCGTGCGGGTGTGAAGCCTGCCCAAGGACTCGGTGTTAGAGCACCTCTCGGTGACGCGTCCCTGCTGCACCGAGTCCTCACCTGTGGCTCACAGGGCCACGCGCCCAGCTTCCAGATCTCGGTGTCTTTGATGATACCTTTTGATATGCCTTCCTTTTGTTTTGTTTTTCTTGAAGACTTTATTTATTTTTTAGAGAGGGGAAGGAAGGGAGAAAAAGAGGGAGAGAAACATCCTTGTGTGGTTGCCTCTCATGTGCCCCCTACTGGGGACCTGGCCCACAACCCTGGCATTTGCCCTGGCTGGGAATTGAACCAGTAAACTTTTGGTTTGCAAGCAAGCTGGTGTTCAATCCACTGAGCCAAACCAGCCAGGGTACATCTTCATTTTGACACTGATTTCCCTAAAAACTAAAAATACATATACCATGTGATCCAGCATTTCTGGGTACTTATTCAAAAGAAATGAAACCGCTGTCGTGGAGATACAGCACCCCCACATTTATTGCAGCATTAGCAACAGCCAAGACGTGGAACAACCTAAGTGTCTGCAGCAGATAAAGAAGCTGTGAGTGTGCAAATGCACACACATGCACACACACTGGAGAACGACTCAACCGTGAAAAGAAGGAAACCCTACCATTTACCACAACGTAGATGAAGTGTGAGAGCCTTATGCTAAGTGAAATAAGTTGGAAACAGAAAGGAAAATATTGTATGACCTCTCTTCTGTGTGGAAACTAGGGAAAAACGACTCACAGAGACGGTAGAATGGTGGTGGCCACAGGCTGGGGCTTGGGGAGGTGGGGAGACACTGCTCAGAGTGTCAGGGGAGGCATTCTGGGAGCCAGTGTCCAGCCCGGGGACTGTAGTTAATAATGTGTCGTGTTCTTCAAAAGTGCTGAGAGAGTGTTCTCACCCCCCGTGCACACACATGCACACACATGCACATGCACAGGACTAATGTGGCTTCTACCAAACACCCGGACTGTCTACACTAACCTCATCACCTGATTCCCTGTTCCTCCACAGCATCTCCCAGGACTGAGACATTTCAAGCTTCCCTCCCCACTGTTCTCCTCTAGAAATAACTGTGGCTTCTGACATTACACTGGAGGTGACCCTGGCACCTGGAGGACCCTAACCATGGATATGGTGTTGCTCTGACACTCTGGCGGCATGCCAAGCACCCCAGGGAAACGAGGGCTGCAGGATTGCCAGGCCTACCTGTGCGTGGTGCTGGTATCTTGCTGCATGTCCCATTGACAGTTTGGAAAGGGTTATTTTGGTAAAACTTTTAAACCACAGACGTTCACAGGGCCTTGTTTAAAAGACACAGTGGCCCTGGTTGGGTGAGTCAGTAGGTTGGAGCATCGCCCTGTGCACCAGAACGTCATGGGTTCGATCCCTTATAGGAGCACATATGGAAGGAACCAATTGATATTCTCTCTCCCCCCCCCAAAAAAAATCAATGAACACATCCTCGAATGAGGATTTTTTAAAAAGTCATAATATGATTCATAGAGCTATATTTTATATACATATAAATAAGTGGGTTATGTCTGTTCATTTGTCCCATTGGGAGCTGAGGACAGTCACATGTTCTGTGGCCTGGTCAAGGCGACTAAGTCAGATTCCTGCCTGAGTTCAGGTGTGTCCAGTGGGAAGCCCTTTGCCCGAGAACGGTGGCGTGGACACCCACGGCAACACGTCCACCACATCGGATCCTGGGCTCTCTCCAGGTCCCCCCGGAGCCGGCAGGGTGTCACACCAGACTCTCCTGCCCTAAAAGCCACCAGCAAACACACCAGTTGGGTGTCCACCCCGGGAGCCCTTCCCACCCGGGGTCAGGGTTCTGAAGGCACCGTAGTCCCCAGGCGGCCCCGGGAGGGGCGGCCCTGCTGCTCCTCACAGGGAGGCAACATCCAAGGGTCCCTGGACGGTGGAAGCAGGGCTGCTGCAGCGCCTCCCACGTCAGGACGGAGACGAAGGGAAGGGAACTTCAAAGGCGTCCACGCGTTCAGAGCTGTGGCTTCAAAGCCGGCCTTCCCGTCTGTAGTTGGGCTCTGGCGATAATTAACACACTTTAAATATCGCACTGAAGCAGCCGCCTACGTGACGCAGACGGTTCCCCCACCTCGGCCGTGCTCAGTGGCTCCCAGCCTTTTCTCCCGTTCCGTTTCTTGTTCATCAAATGGAGAGCAACAAGCGCGGAGGATTAAAACACCTTTTGAAAGTGCACTGAGAATTCCGCTCCTGGAGAAGATCCTCTTTGCTCGTCCTTCATTTATTTTTCTTTAAATCAGAGGAAGGATTAGTCTCCCGGTGCCTGCATATGCACCATTGCTCTGTTTTTCCGCTTTAAAAACAGACGTAAAGCAGCTTGAAGGCCTCTCTTCTCACACTGGTTTATGGGACACTCTGCCCCCCGGGGCTGCGTTTGGCACAGACACCCGGTTCTCAGCTGTCCTCTTACCTGGCGGTGCTGCGGCTTTGCCTCAGGTGGGACCGTCCTTCCCTGAAGTCAGCACAGGCTCAGTGTCCCTGCAGGGACCTGGTGGCTGCAGGAGCGCGAGGAGAGCTCAGGACAGAGCCTGGGAAGTGAAGCACCTCGGCGCCCACGGTCTGTCTCGGCGCATTCGGGGCATCTCTCAGGCCTCGTCGAACCCCAAGAGCAGATATCTGCTACCCATGTTCTCTGAGCAAACCCGGGCAGGGCACGGGAACAGCAGGGCAGCTGGGGACCGAGGCGGCTGCTGCGGCGCCCACCGCCACCTGCAGAGTAAAACACGCAGTCGCTCTGCGCGGCACATGCTGCTGTGCATGATGGTGTGGTTCCGTCTCACCGAACCCAGAGTGCAGAAGACGGGCGGACTTCCAGAAAGCAGCCCCGGGTCCTGAGCAGGCCGTGTGTGGCTCCTTCCTGAGATCTCTGCCCTGTTGCTCCCTCTCGGGGGCCACGAGTCATCCCCTCAGGCAGAGGTGCCTGTTTCATCCTTACCCCCCGGGAAATCCAAGGGCCTTAGGGGCTCTGTGGTGGGGAGTGGGGACAAAGACCCCCTGTCTCTCCGTGGTGCAGCGAGTAGCCATCACAGCTGTCCCCAGGGCCGCTTCCTACAAGCGAGCCATGTCCGCACGTCGGAGGACTGGTGCACAGCGTGGACGAGGGGGTCGGTGACTCTCGCTCTGCACCTGGGACAGCTCAGCCGGAGGCCACTGCTCCCACCAGGAAACAGGAGGAGGGGCAGCTCTCCCGGGGGACGAGTGCTCGTCGGTGTGACGTGAGAACTCCCGTTACAGTCTGCACGTGTCCAGCGGTCACTCGCCACGCTTTGGGTGGACTGGCTTCAGGGGGACTGCAGTGTTATCTGCCAGTTCCCCCTCTATAAACCTGGGGGGCCCTGCGAATGGATGGGAACAGGTGTGAGGGCACCATCAGCTCTAGTGGCGCTGCAAACCTACCACGTAGAAGCCACCTGACACGTGTCCACTCCAGGGCCCGCACCACAGCTGTGGCCCCACGACCTTTTAGCTGAGTGACAGGCATTGTTAGCCCCCCAACCTGAAAGGCCAGGGGAATGGCAGGTTTATCAGGAAGGAACTCGGGGACATCCCTGCACAGATTTCTCCAGACCCCGGAGGGCCTTCTGCAGGACCAACTGCCTGCCCAGGGGACAAGGTCCCCTATTGTCACCGTGCTCTTTCTGTGGCTGCCAGCTTGGTCCTCAATCATTGTCCATGTGTTTTGACATGAATTTAAGCAGAATTGGGGCCATAAATACAGAAATGAGAAAAGGAACATAAGTGCTTATGGGGGACGTTAAAACCAAACCTTCCCCAAAGCGTCTGCACCCCTCCCAGAACTGCTCTGTGGGCTCAGCCTGCGGCTCCACGACTGGGAAGTGCTGGCAGAGCCTGTTTCTTCCCACGCGGCCACAAGACCAAGGCCAGGAGCCCTTTGTGCCCTGCACCACGGCCCTGCCCACGCCCGGGTGGTCCCCCCCCCCCCCCCCCCCCCCCCCCCCCCCCCCCCCCCCCCCCCCCCCCCCCCCCCCCCCCCCCCCCCCCCCCCCCCCCCCCCCCCCCCCCGTCCCAAGCCAGGCTGCCTGGCCCGTCCACTCCACTCAGCCTCTCAGCTCCCTCGTTCTAGGACGCCACTTTGTTTGATGTTTCTAGTCGGGAAAATCAACTGTGGCTAATTATCACGACCCTTTCTTCTCTAACGAGCCCATTCAGCATGTGCACCGCCCTTGTCAGAATGAGCTCACGTTTGTTTGGGATTGCACCTTTCTATCGCCTTAAAGCAAAAAAAAAAAAAAAAAAGGTATTTCAAGAAGCACCATCCTCCCCTTTGCCAGAGTGTTTGTTCACATCACTAATCTGGTTTAAGTGAAAATTAATCTTTACATTGGTCCCCAGAAATACACATTTTCCCTCCTTTACCATTGGAGGGTCATGCCGAATGCCGCGCCTCCCCTTCCCCGAGCAGACGTGTGGGGGCCGTTTCCACACACATTGGTGACAGGACGCAGCAGGGCCCTGTCGGTGGTGAAGCTCCGTTATCGTTTGTATGATTAGTTTCACCTTGTAGCGGTGGCTCCGAAAATGCAATTAACAGTTTCATATTCAGGCAGCTAGCTTTTATTCCTGCTGCAAGCTGCGCCGCATTTGCATCATAAAAAAAACTAATTGGTAAACACAGTCTCGCCAGCTTCCCTGCGATCCACCCAATTCTCTCCCCGCTAATTGGCTCAGCGTCAACACACACTGGATGGGATTTCAAAGGACGCCTGCGATAAGGGAGCCCGCGAGCACTTGTGTTTCACAGAACCAGCTCCAAGGAGACTGGGGAAAATAGTCTAAATTAATGCCAAACGCAAGCAACGCTCTTGTCCGGTCGTTGCCATGGGAACCATTTTGTCCGCTAATCTGGTGGGGGTGTGTGTTTATTAGGATTCGTCCTATTGACCTTCATGGGGGCAGCCAGCTTCAGGGACCCTCCTGCCCCGGGCAGCAGCAGCTGAGTGAAGACATCGTGAACTTCCCTTTGCATTTAAGCCTGCCCCTCCCACGTCCCCTCCTCTGCCCCAGCACAGCCCCTGGTGCAAGGGTGTGATTCCAGGGTCAGTCGTGTGAAGCTGGAGCACATACATTCCCTGGGAGAAACCCCCGGCTTGTGAAATGTGGGCATTTGCCAATTCTCTATGTTAAAATGTCACCACTGAGCCCCTCCCTACCTGTCCCCGCCCCCCATCGATGATTCCGAAGGGTCGGTGCTGCACGGAGGAGTGCGGTAATTCCGAAATAAGCTGGTGGTCTCAGTTGCAGACGTTGGCCTCAACAAAGACTTCTCGGAAGTGGTTCTTGCTCCAGGGTGAGGAAGGCTCGCCTGTGTGGGTCTGTGCAGTGTGTTTTCCATGGAGGCTCAAGGAGCCGGAAGAGGCCACTCAGGTGACTCACTCCATCCGCTCTTCAGCCACTTGTGCGATGTGTGAGGAAGGAGACCTGGGCGTGTTCGGTGTTGGGACTGAAGGTTTATTAGCCAAAGACTTTTGTTTTCCCTCCTCCTTCTCCATGCCCCCGCAACTCCTCCCTCCTCCCTCCTCCCAGACCCCAGGTTCTGTGTGTTTTTGTCTTAATCACCAGGCTCCAGTGAAGGGAGTTTCCCCTAGTGCTTAACAAGGAGACTGCCGGACGATTGGAGCAGACAGGACGTCTATTTGTTTTGAACTCATATAAACAGCTATTTGCTTAATTGCAAAAAAGGGAAAAATAGACCTCATGTTCTATGCTAGTAGCAAAAAAAAAAAAAAGCTACTTTCAGTTAAAAATTAACAAAAAGAACCACTGGAAAGGAAAGTGGAAATGGCAGTACTTTCTCTAAAAGTGGATTCCAAATAGGTAGACGGGGTTAAGGGGGTGACCCAGGAAGCAGTGAGAATCCCAGGAAGCAGGTGGGATGGGCCCCAGTGCCGTGGACACGGAGCTGATGTGCAAACCCAGACTCAGAGCCGGCAGAGGGCTCTGCGGTGTTAGGCCTTCCAGGTCAGCCCGCCCAAGGTCGTGCCCTGACCTTCAACCCTCAGTCCTGTTGTCATTCTTGGTCACTCTCTGGCTCGCTCTCTCCTTCGCTCCAAATAATCTAAAAGCACCTTTACCGATAGACTAGGAATTTATTTTAGCATTTCAGGCTACAAACAAAATGAACAGAACGATGAGGACAAATGGAGAAAAGGTGATTGAAGATATTATGGCTCAGAGAAGCTCCGATAGGCCACCAGATAATTAGGTTCCTTGTGGAGGACAAACACAGGACAGATTGACAATCAGCCTCACTCATAAAGAGAGGTCGGGTCACTGCTCCGGCTCCCTGGGCGTTTGGAGCAGAGATTGTTTTTTTCTGCACCATCGAAGCCTTCCATTTCAGTAATCTGCTTTTCTCTATGGGATTTACAAGATAAAAGGGAAGGGAAAACATGAGAGGGTAGAATGGGAAGAAAGGCATTCTGGAGAGAATTTTATTCTCTGAAAAATTAGAAAATGAGAGTAAGCTTTTGAATTACGAAAAAGACTTGGCATGAAAAACAACAGCTTTAAACCCTCCTTTGGCGGGGGAGGGGAACAAGGGGAGAGATAGATGTAAGTGAGGGATGGATGATGGGTCAGTGAACAGATGGAAGGATGGACAGATGAACAGACAGGTGGGCAGACAGATGAACAAGTGGAGGGACGGCTGATGGGTCGATGAATGGGTGGATGATTGACATGTGGATGAGTGGGTGGTGAATGGATCATGGATCATGGATAGATGGATGATGGATGGATGGACAGAAGGGAGGAAATCTTCAGCAGAGGCCAATACCCCTACAGATCCTGCCTGATGGGAGGGCACCTTGGAAACTTGCATCACCTGCTAGGGAGCTGCCTGGCTGCGGAGACTCAGAGGCAGGGATTCAGGGAAGGAGCTGGAGAACTGGCCACTCAAGCAAGACAAATCTGCCACGTTGTCCACGCTGTTGTTATTTGGGTCTTCCCAGTTACTTGCAGTCAAAGTCAGTGCTGCTGGGAAGTCCACTACATGTCTCCAGCTTGGTGTGGATGCAGCTGGAACCGTGCCGGCCCATCCCACGCCCACTACTGGCCATGTCTTAAAAAACCCTGTCCCCTGTATTTTGTGAATGTTGGTAATTCTTACCTGTGGATTTGTTTCTCTGTTAAAATTTTCTTCTACAGTTTCTTAAACACTTCTTTTTATTTGAAACAATGCTGCCTAAATTATGCAGACTTGCTTGCCTCTGCCTCATCGTGCCTGGTTGGGTGTAAGGTTGGTATCACATGATCTATGTCTCACTCCCGTCTTCACAGTCTTTGAGTCTTTCATTTACTCACTTGCTCACTCAGCAGAGAGTTTTAGCACCTGCTCTGTAGACAGGTCCTTTAAACACCAGAAAAACACACTGATGAGTGGTCCATGGGCCCCACCCTCTGCACACCTGACGTACAGTGTGTCAGGGCAGGTCCTGGAAGGGAACAGTTATCAAATGCACGATAAGTAACTTTGTACAAAACAAATCAGTGACTTTCCTCATAACCTTGACTTGCTCCCCATGCAGTAGTTCTATTCTTTGTCCCACGCTGGGGCTGAAATCCTTGGTCCGTTGTGGAACGGCTGCTTTTGATTTCTTACTGGTACAGTTTTCCCTCGAGGGCGGGGGGAGGGAGGACCCTTTGCCATGGCTGGACTGAGAAAGAGCCGGAAACAGCACCGTAGGACCAACTAACCCAGCTGGGCTTCTAAGTAACAGCCTTCGTCCACGAAGCTTTAGTACTCCGGCGCTCCCCGGCTGTCGGCACCCAGGGCAGGAATTTCGGAGGCTGAGGCATATTCACGGATAGCTCTCATGTCTCTCTCCCCGGTCACCACAGACAGCCACGCAGGTGTCCCAGTGCCTCAGCTCTCGTGGGGGATGCTGCACCGGCAGGGGAGTGCGGGCGTCTCTTGGACAGAGTGATCCTACTTCCTTAGGGCGGATGCCCAGAAGTGGATCCCCAGGTCACGTGGCAGTTCTGTTTTTAATTTCATGTAGGACCCTCCGCACCGTGGTCCACAGCGGCAGCTCCATGTGACATTCCCACCAGCAGGGTGGGAGGGTTCCCCTTGCACCCTGTCCTCGTCACAGTAAAACTGGAGAAAATAAGGTTATGCTTCCTCTTCTAAAACTCCAATTGGCCTTGCACGCGTCTTCTTTCATGTCCTTGTCGAGTTCGGTGGACACTTCAGTGGAAAGTTCGGTGGAACTTTCCGTGAGACAGAAGTTAGAGGAAGGGCAGCAGTCGGTCGGTTCAAACCACTGGCCCCCTGGCCCTTCCTGTGACGGGATTGCACTTTGGTAAAACAGGTTCCTATAAACAACATAGCGAACGAAATACACAGTGTGGGTCCTCCTTTCATTTTTGCTTCAGTGTCCTATAGTTTCTTTCTCTGCCTAATCTCATGAACCCAAACACTCTACTGTTTCTTAGCCCATGTTGTGTAGTTTCTCATTGCTAAAGGCAGTTATTCTGGCCATGATGACAAGCTGATTGTTGGGGGTTTCTTCGAAGCATGTGCTCCCTGTTCTGGTGGGGTGGACACTTCAACCTCAACTAGAACCCAACACACACATGTCTTTGGTGCTTTTAAAACCATTTTCTGTGAGGGGTTTCAACAGCAAAGCTAACAGAAGGGGCTTCTTCCAGCTCCTAACAGTAATGGAAGTCAGAGATGGCGGTCTTTTCTAAACTCCCCTCCTTGTGGGTGTGGTTTGGGTAGCCAGATGCTGTTTCTGCAGCTGTGACACCCAGGTGGCCTCACACCTGGGAGGCCCGTGGAGACCCTGTAATGAGCATGTCTGTGTCGTCCCCAAGTGCACCTGGCCTGTCGTGGTCCATGAGCCATCTGTGTTCCTAAGTTGGTGGGATTCTAAAGTCTTCTGGGTATGGAAGTGGATTTTACTCAGAACAGACAGACGTGATGGAGGTGGGGCTCTGTCTGCCTCGCCATGGGCCCATCTGGAGGGCAGGGGGCAGCCCTCCTGTCTCAGCGGCTGGTCCCACAGAGCCCCGTGCTGATATGTGAAATGAGGACCGAGTCGTCAAGAATGCACTACTGTTTGTTCATCTTACTGTGCTCCAGGCAGCAGTTATAAGCAATATTTTCAAAAGTAGACTTCCACTTAACGTGTACAAGCCTCTGGGTGGTGCTCACGTAGGTGTGTCTAAGTTCACCCAGGAGTGAATGCATTTACGTGGAGTAACTTTTGCCGAGCCGGTGCCGGGCTGGTGCTACGAAGCGAGCACCAAAGCGAGTTTTCCTGTGGGGGTGGCTGTCTGTCCGCCTTCACACGTGGTGGGCATCTGAGGTGGAGGCGACTCCCAGGGGAAGTGGGTGGGCCGGGGTGTTGTTGGTTTGAGGGAATCCAAGGTTCCACCTGCACGGCCCACCTTAAACCCTGACCGGGATTCTTTCCTGTCCAAGTACAGAGAAGGCACCGTGCCTGGAGCCTGACAGCCTTTTGTCCCCAGGGTCCAAGGTCTGGTGGAAGAGACCCGTGGTCCTTCAGGCCCCACTGAGACTTCACCCCGGGGACCACTGCAGAGGCTCCAAGCGTGGGACGGCCCTCACACAGCCAGCCCTCCCCGGCACCTGGGCAGAGACACAGCAGTGTAACAGGAGGCGTAGAGGGGGTGGCCAGCGAGGTAGGAGTCGGGCTGGTCGGGAAGGATGGGCAGGGTGTCGCCTTGCCAGCAGGACCAGCTGGTGCAGAGATGGGTCAGGAGAGGGCCTAGCGAACTCTAGGGGTGGTGTCATGTTGATGGACAGGCACGGAGGCCGGAAATCAGGAAGTGTCCGTGTGATGAGTGGACCATTGGCGACGCCAGCAACTCTCCCAGGAAACTGGATGCATGCACGCCCTGCCTCCACGGCCTGCGGTAGAAGATTCATGCATGACCTCTTTACTGGACTCCCTTCGTGCAGACAGAGCTGCGCCCGGGCGGATGGGCAGGAGCAAGCTGGGTCCTTGACCCCAGGCTTCCCGGCCAGAACCCAGGCCCATCCTGACACTCAGCACGACATCAGTCTCTACACAGACAGGAAGGTTTGATTTGTCTGGAATACGGGGTGAAGAATGCTGTTGTTTGTCATGAAGCACCCTGCCGCCGTCACTGGAACCTTCTCACCCTTTCTATTTCTAAAGTGCTCTTGCCTGAAATCACAAATCCCAACACCCCTCATCCGTGGGCTCCACTCTCTGTGCTGAGTTGACTTTGCAGTGGAAATAAACGGCAGCTTTCCCGTGGATGACAGCAAGTAGCTCTGCAGAGCGGAGGCCCCCCGGGGTGCAGGACTGAGCTCAGGGCGGCAGGTGGCAGAACGAGTGGCGAGTGTGCTTGTGCCTCAGAACGGCTCGACTGCCACGCAGGTGGCTGCGGGTTTGGTGATCAATGAAGGTATTTTTAAGCCCAGCCTGGGAGGAGGATGACGAAACGTCTTAAATAGCGTGCCGTGCATGAGTGCACACGATAGACGCATCTCAGTGGGAGTGGACGGTCCTGGGTGCCGTGGCTGAATGGGCAGGATCCCACTGCAGATGTGAACACTGGCCGGGCGGGGTCGGTGAGCATCGGGCCTCCGGGGGCCTTAGAGCCCGCAAGAGGGTCTCGCCCACGGAGGTGGAAGGAGAGAGTCTCTGCCTCCGACTTCAGGAGAAGATCAAAAATATCAGCATTTGTGATACAGTTGGCTGAACATCAAACATTCTTTGCCACATTTACTAGCATATGTACTTAAGGGTAAAAAAAGAAAACTCTCTCCCTGGCTCAGTTGTTTAGAGTGTCGTCATCTTGTACACTGAAGGGTCGAGGGTTCAGTTCCCAGTCAGGGTGTGTACAGGAGGCAACAGATTGATGTTTCTCTCTCCCTCCCCTTCCTCTCTCTCTAAAACCAATAAATATATTCTCAGGTGAAGATTTAAAAACAAGGGTCTGACTAGGAAATCACCACACCACCGCGCCACATCCCAGCCACATGCCTGTCCACACGGGCCTCTTGGGTCTGGGGCCCCGGATGGGGCATCTCTGCTGGGACCTGCCCATCACATGCCCGATGTGCTCAGGGCCCCACGGCCGCACCCCAGGCCGCCGCCCAGCTCCGCCCCGTCCTCACTCCCACCCCACGTCTTCGAACTCTCCAGAGGCCACTTCCAATCTTACTTTCTGTCTGAAGGGGGCTTTGCCAACCCCCTGCTCCTGGTTCCAGGAGGTGTTGGATCTCTGAATTCCAAGCCCGCTCAGGCTCAGTGCTCGGTGACCTTTCTCTCCTGCGAGTCTTTAGAAGAAACCAACAAAAGACAACAATAGTAACCTTTCTGCTGCTGCCGCTGCCGCTTCCCTAAGCTGCGCGGCCTTACGGGAGAGCCCAACGCTTCTGCCCCAGACGCCGGGGGCGGGGTGGGGGTGGGGGGAGCCACCAGCAGGACCTGGGCCTCTCGTCCTCTCTGCATGTCCCTGTCAGCGGTCAGCGTTTCTACCTTCTCTTCTCCAAGGAGCTCTGAAATGATCCATCCTGTGTGTCAGCGTCGTTGTAAGGAGAGCAGAAACAGGCATTTTAAAGGTAAAATGTGGCAGCATGCAGGATAATCCTTTCAAACCATTCTTTGATAATGAACTCAGCATCACAGAAGGAAACTCACATTTGTTTGCTTGAAGGACAGGGTTTATAAAGCTTCTGGGAATCAAATATCATCGTGAATTTTTTAGAAATGAAAACAACTTTAGGGAGGGCAGGATCCAAGGGCAAATATTTCCCAAACAAGCGTGTAGTGTCATAAGATCCTGAAAATTAAACTGTCAGAAAGTGATGAGATTGGCCTTTTTCTATTATCTTAGAGAAATTCCATGTAAACAAGCAGCGAAACCAAGCTTAATTTTTTAATTACCTTTTCTTTCTTTTTTGGTTAAATGAGGCATCAGGCATCGCAAAGGAATACATGCAATCCTTTAAAAATGCCAGTTAACTGGATATTTGCTGCCAAGGCCGCCAGCACCGAGCTGTGGGTGCAGAGGGCAGGGAGGCGTCCCGAGCCTGCGAGGCGAATGGCTGTCTCTCCACCCCCAGGGGACGCCCACACACCCACGGAAGACCTGCGCATTTTCTCAGGCAGAAACCTGACTAACAGTCTCTCTCTGGGCGATAAAATCCATTCTTTATACCCAAATCAGACACCGGAAGCACTAACAGGGCTGTTTCGGCTTTTTTCTGCAGCTGCAAGTCACAAGGCATTCTAAACGGGGGTCTGAAATGGGCCGTGGAAGGGGCGTCCACACAGTTTATTCCAGCTCCGTGCGGATTTTCTGGGGCCCAGTGACACGAGCGACGTTGCGGGTTTACAGGCGCTGACAAGCTTCCGCTGACGAGTGACAGCAGCAAGTGATTTCTGCGGTTTATAGAATTGCAAATGAGGCCACTGATTAAGTCAGCACTTGTGATGAAATTAATAGATACTCTCGGAGCAATTAGACAGGCAAGCTAGTCCTAAAAAAGAGAGCGAGAGAGCCTAGAAAATTTTATTCTGCTTTATTGCTGACCTTAGGAGTGCTGGGCAGGGAAGGGCTGATAAACTCGAATTAGCAGCTGTTGCTGCCAAGGAAAGCGGCCCCCGCCGAGGGACCAAGTGCCTCCCTCCTTCCCTCCCCGCCCATGTAGCTCGGCTGAGACCGAGTCCCACGCCCAGGGCTTCTCTGTCCCCGTCCTGGAGGCTGGACATCCAAGGTCAGGGTATGGCAGGGCCAGCTCCTCCTGCGGCCTCCGTGGCGGGCAGGCGGCCACCCTGTTCTGTGTCCCACAGGGTGAACCCCTGTGCGTGCCTGTCCTCAGCGCTACCTCACGTGAGGAACTCAGTCATTTTGGGTCAGGGCCCCCCCACAGGGCCTCGCCAAACCTCTATCGTCTGGGCAAGGCCCTCCCTCCCAATGCAGCCCTGCTCTGAGGTCGGACTTTGACATATTAATTGGGGGGGCAGAGGTGAGCCCATAACATGACCCAGATTTCAGTCAACTTCCCTCTGTCTTTTCTCCTCCAAATCCTCCTTGTTTCCAGGTCCCACCCTGACATTAAAGTCCGATGCAGTGGACATGGTTCTGCGCCACCCAAACCCAGCCTGGGCCAGCCAGTGCTGTGCCCAGCACACTAGGGGTGCGGGGGCTGGTGCTGTGGGCACTGACCTGCGTCGGCATCAAGTCAGGGGCTGCCAGTCCTGCTCCTCAGCTCAGTCCCGGACGTCTCTGAAGGGGGACACCCCACAGGGGCCGCAGCTCCAGGACGGCCGAGGCCTGTGAGGGGCCCTGTCCCAGGTGGGCAACCCCTTCCGCCCATCAGTCTCCCTGTCCCGCAAACCTGGGCACAGGTGCCCTGAGACCTGCCTCCAGAGGGGCACCTGGACCTCGTGGCTTCCAGAGGCTCACTCTCGACAGCACTCCACCCGTGTCAACGCCCTTGACGACTCCATCCCCGCTCCTGACCTGAACAGTGCACGCTCCAGAAGGGGACTCGGGGCAAGTCCGTTTATCCTCCATTCTTCCAATCTGAATGCATCCAGCCTGGGCCTCACGTGCCACATGGCAGTCAGTTATTTCTCTATCCTTGTCAGGACACACAGTGACTGTCCACCGAGGGGTGTTGGTGTCCACTGTCTCCTCACCAACTCTAAGCTGTTCAAGGGCGAGAACCTGGCCACACTGACCTGCCCCTCCCCCCAGCACTAGCTCCTGCATCTTGCTTCAGACAGCTGCTGCTGGAATGAATGAATGAACGAACGAATGAATGAATGAACAAATGAATGGACAAATCCACCACCCGGGGTCTTGCCCAAGGCTAGCCAGCTGCCTTGATGGGAGGAGGCTTCTTGGGATGGTTTTAGTTCAGCTCTGACCTCAGTGGTGTCCTTCAAGGACTCTGCTCCGGGTGTGCTGGGCAGCCTGGCCCCATACGTGACAGCTGCCCACACCCTTCCCACAGGCGGACGGAGACAAGGAAACCCTGCCTGTGGGTCTGCCCCATGCCCCTCTGTGGCTCAGAACCTCGATTCAGAGGGAAAGACCACTAAATGTCTCTTCTCCATGTAAAACTCATCACCCATGCATCCCAACATGTGAAGACAGTTCCTCCAGTTCGTGGTGTAAGAAGCATTTCTGAAGTCACGGAGGAAGAACATTGCATTCAGATCGTCTCCAATATGGAGGGTCTCATTGGCTTGGGGTGCAGCATGTCTGTCCCAGGTGGGGGACAATGAGCAGAGCTGACCCAGGTCGCTGGGGGCCTGGAGCACTGTGCTTTCAGACCCGGAGTTGACGTGCATGGGAGTCTCCACAGCTCTCTTCATCACGGTAGGTGTGCTCTCAGTATCGACTGGGAGACGCACCCCGAAAGAGCGGCTGTAGGCTTATCAGCACTTTGAAACGGCAGCGTATTTGAACAGCCTCGGTGTCACCCACGTCCGTCTGCAACACCGGAGTACAGGGGGCAGGCAGGGGACGTCCAGGCTCACCGTGTGGCAGTTGGCACTCGGCCACCATCCACGGGGCCAGGAGTGGACTTTGCCTTTCCTTTTCAAGCTGCCCAATCCAACTCAACAATTAATTTAATCTGGCACAACTGCACTCCAGAGAGAAGGTGTGGCATCTGGAAACCCTCCGCCCCTGTAGGGTGAACACCCTGGCCAGCCCGTCAAGTCCAAGGTTCTGCTCAGGGCTCTGCCTCAGGAGGGCAGGCCAAGCGAGAAAACAGAAACTTCCACAGCCAGAAGTCTGCAGAGCAGGGGCCTCATCAAAGCCACCCCATCAAACCCAGTTCTTACCCAGATTTTTGGAGGGTCTTCTAATTTTAATTCTTTTTTACCTAAACCTGCCAGAGAAGCAGGGTTTGCCAGCGGCATTTTCCTCCAGGGGTCGGGCGTGGGCAGGGAGAGCTCAGTGAACCCCAGGCCAGGTCCCCTTCCTGGCTAGAACCACTGAGCTCTATACAGATTGAAAAACAACTGGTGCCCTTGAACTTGGGGGTTGCCACCCTACCGGACTTTGGTGTCATGGTTCCAGATGTTGGGATATGTTGCAGAAATGCTAGTGGAGCTGAGACTGGCAGTTCCCCACATAGTGCAAGTGGGTGCTTGCACCTCCTGAACGTGGCCAGGCTAGTCAGACAGCCCCTGGGGGCCAGGCAGGCCTTGGGACGGCCAGAGGAGAAGAGACAGGACAGAAGCTTCCATGTCACCACCCAGCCCTGGGACACTGGGGCACGACCTTCCACGTCAAGAGTGAGGGTCTGGTGTATGCAGGGGGCCTGAAGCAGCGGCTCCCGAGACGCAGGTCGGGCCATCCCTGCGGTGCCCCCTGAAGGGATTCTAGCCTCCATCAGCCCGTTTTCGTCCCCCTACGTTTAAGGACGATCGCATTAGAAACTTCCCTGTGCTTCCTCCTGAAGGAAGCAAGGGGGCTGCAAAGGCCCTGAGGCCGCTCTGAGCCCTTGATTGGAGACCCTCGGGGTCTGGGCAGCACAAGGTTCTGCTGGATGTGGTTGGAGGGGCCGATGGGAGCGCTGACAGATGAGGTCTGTGCTGCTGGTTCCGAAGAAGCAACAGACAGACTCTGCAACAGCGTGGGGACCCAAAGGACATCATTCAAGCCGCCGAGTCTTGTAAACTGTCCCCGAGCACGTGGACTTGAGGCAGTACAGCCACATCCATGCGTGAGGTCTCATGTGCTCAGCAGTGAGTCCCTAAGGGCCTGGGCAGTGTCACCTAAGTTGAGTCTCCCGCCCACCATGGGGGCTCTGCGGGGAGCAGGCCTCTGGCTCCAGAACCTTCTGTCCACTGCTGCATCGCTCAGCCCCTCCTGGGCCCAGGCGCAGGGGAGACACAGGAGAGGACAGCCCTTCTGAGCCAGTGACTCCTGGTTGATAGGCCGGCAACAATCATGACGGTGTCTGTTCTCCGTTTCCTGAGTGTCTGGGGGCCTTGGAGGCTTCCTGGTCCTGGGTGGTTACAGCATGAAAATTACTTTCCTGAAAGGAAGAGAAAATCGGCCCTCGCAGCAAGCACATCAGCTCTGACCAAGTGCAGATGAACTTGTCGGTCTTTCCCCACTGATGCTAGGGCTGCTTGGGAAGTAATTCCTTTACATTTCATCACACCATACCACCTAGGAAAAGAATCTATTTTCCTCTTATGTCCTTGGACTTAATCTTGACATGGACCAGTGCCCTGACGTGGGAACCCTGCTCTTCAGAGACATCTGAATCTATTCATGTTTTGAGAGACAATTTTCCGTAAAAGGTGTGGGAACATGAGTTGAGCTGGTCACCAGGGGAAGGAAGTGGCAACACTCAGTCCCAAGGAGGTGACGGGCCTACAGCGATCCTTCTGAGAGCTGGGCGTGCCTGGCAGGAGCAGGCGGGGACCTGGGCCCCAGGCGCCTCCTGCAACAGACCCCCTCCTACCAATCAAGTCAGAGCTCCGAGGGGGGAGCGCCTGCCGCCCTCCTCCACGGGGAATTGCTGTCCTGGTCTGTCTGTTCGCTGTCCAGGGTGCCCGTGTGGACGGTGCAGCAGGTGCAGTCTAATGCTTCCTAAGGGGAGACGTCAAAGGGCCTTTGTAGTTGGTGTTCGTCCGGAACGTTTAGGTGTTTGCCATAATTAAGTCTGGACTCCAGAGCCGTCCACAGAGACAACCAGGGAGCCCACGGGCACGGAGGAACCTGGTCCAGCTCAGCCTCCTCCCCCGTCTCTGCTCCTCGGCCCCGGCTGTGCGCCGAGTCCCCTGCCGAGGCCTCCGCTGGTGTTTTCCAGGGAGGATGGTTGTGTGACTCTTACACGTTGTTGAGAGCCTGGCCATGTGAGCCACGACTTCGTGAGAGCTGCAGTTGGCAAGCAGGTGGGAACCACTCAGTACGGGTTCCGCCTTCAACACCAAGCCTTCCACCCGGGTTGCTGTGATGCTCGGGCCCCGAGGCCTCCTGACGTGTCCATGACTCACCCCTGCAGGCTGAAGCATCTCACAGCTGCTAAACCTGAGAGTCTGGGGCGATGAGAACCCCTGCATCCTGCCCCCTATTCATCAACGCCAGAGCCCCTTGTTATTGCGCATGCCGCTCAAGTCCCCCAGAGGGGCCTCATCTCCAGGCGTTGCTTTCCAGGTGAGGTTGGTGCAAGCGGACCAGGAGTCGTGCCCACCCGCCGAGTGGGCGTCTGGCATGGTGGTCCTGCTGCGTGCTTTGACAGGTGGTCTTCTCCACACACCCTGCCAGGCGTGTGCCCCCGAGCAGCTGCCTGTGTGGAGTGGGGAGGACACTCGGCGTGTCGTGGGCTGGAGAAGAACTGGAGCGGGAAGGATGGGTCTGAGGGAGACCCCGCCTCGAACACCACCCGCCTCCCTCCCAGCGGAGGGCCCCGAGCGGAGACGCATCCTTGCCCCGATTGCGGGCCGCGCGCCAGTGTCTCTTGTCTGCCCTGCTCTGAGTGGCACCGTGTGATATGCCCCATGACAGCTGGAACCAATTCTGGCAATGAGGTCACCTTGAGCCGCACTCCTGCCTGGCTGCTGCCTTCCGCTGAAATTACTTGTGAAGGCTCCGCGTGCTCGGAATGACTTCCGCGGCGTCAGTGTGGGTGTCGACGGGCAGCCGTGTCAGAGCCTGCACAACACAAACAGCGTGCCGCGGTGCCCAGAGTCCAGCCCCGTACCCCCGCCTGCGAGGAGACAGACTCTGGCCTCCCCACGTGGGAGGGGTGGCTGCTGGGGTTCAGCTACTCAGTTTCCTTTAGACACAAGAGTTTTGGGCAGAATGTGCAGTAGTTTGAAAGCAAATGGGGCCCAGAGTGTCCTGCTAATTATTTAACTTTTTTATCCCCCCCCGAGGTTATGTTTATTGATTTTAGAGTGGGAGGAGAAACGTCAACCAGCTGTCTCCTGTATGCACCCCGACCAGGGGACCAAACCTGAAACTTTTGGTTCATGGGACCATGCTCCAGCCCACTGACCCACCCGGCCAGGGCTCCTATCACTTTTTTTAGAGGGAGTTTTCAGGGAGCACACTCAACGTTTCCAGAGCTGGGGAGAGGGTTATTGTCCAGACAGTTGGACGAGCAGGCTCGTGGCACACAGGGAAGCTGGTGGCACCCGAGCACATGAAAGAGGTGCGGGCGCTTTAGCCAGGAGAGGGCGTCAGGGTCGCTGCAGGGCGGGGAGGTGCTCGGCAGAGACGGAGGGTGAGCAGGGGTCAGTGGGCATGAGGGGAGCCCAGGCACCAGCCGGCAACACCCCCTCGCTGTGCTGCTGGGAGCCATTGGGGGGCCCGGCCTGGGGGCCACACTTGCAGAACCACTGCTTTAGGAAACCCTGGAAAAACTTTCCTTTGAGTGGGGGAGCTACAAGTATATTAATTTGAGTTCCTCACGTCACACCTCATTTCGTCGGAAGTAGGTCTTCCCTGATCCCCACGGCGACGCTAGAGCAAGGCCCCCGCGTGCGACAGACGTGTGGCCCGGCGGCTGTGAGCCAGCGGGACAGTGGTGCTTGAATCCTTACACCGCTTGGCACATTGATTTTGTTTTAACTTGGTCAACTGAATTATTTAAAAAAACTGAGGCAGCTGCCTGGTTAAATAAACTCAAAGGGGAAAATTCCTTTCAGAATAGGAAATAAATTATTGTTCAAAACAGCCTCCTCTCTATGGTGGAGTCACTTTGTCATAGGTCTTTTGATTTATTTACCAGCTGGTTTTATGGAAGGGCTGGAGTAGGACTGTGAGCACCAGAGGAGTCTCCCGTCTTCCATCAGCACCTTATTGTGCCGGTGGGGCCTCCTCTAGGCCACAGTCTGCGGTTCTCGCCTCTGAATTTGTACCGAGACCAAGGAAGGGACTGATTCCCCTTGGTCACTCCCAGGGGAGGAGCCGCCAGGCTTCGGTGCAGGGAGGGCCCTTCTGCAGGGTGCTGGTCTGAGCCTGGTGCCAGGCGAGCACTGTGGTGAGGTGTGCAGTGCTCAGTCTCTGCGCCCTGCGCCCGGCTGGGGTGTGGGGGTGGGAGCTGCCCCTACCCCCCCCCCAGCTCAGCAGATCCCTCTGCAGCTCAGGCTGGCTCCATCTGTGGGAACGGTTTTCCTCTCTGTGTTATTTGTGGGAACTTGGGGCTGACATTTCATTTGTTTGAGACCCCCTGGCAGAAGAAAACCTTCCCACTCCTGCTTTCCGCCCAAACGGGAGCCTGGCATGGAGGAAGGAGACGGCCCTTCAGGGGAGTGGGTGCTGGCCAGTCGGCCGACCTTGGCATCAGGAAGGGAGACTCCTGTCTCCCGGGTCACTGGGCACAGCGCCAGCCCTCCCGTGGTCAGTCCTGGAGGGCTCTCCTCTTCCTCTACGTGTGGCCACCGCCTTTGAAACAACATGACTGCGTGTCTGAGACACCGGAAGTTGGTATAAAGCGTGATCGGTTCAAGAATTTTCCTTCCCAGAGGCAGAGATACCGGACGACCCGTGCGTTTCGAGGCCCCAGACCACAAGCAGTGAGTGTCCCGACCATGGGCAGCATTGCCAAGTTCACCTTCCAACCGTAGAGCCTCAGTGACGTGAGTCACCGCTGAACTTCTGCTGAGCTGCTCACGCGACGGCCACCAACTTTGCTGGAATTAGGGTTACGTCCAAAGGCTGAGGAACACTCATGGTGACCTTCGCAAAGATTTCCGGAAGCTCCTTTCACCCACCGCCCGTTGTCTAGTGCTATCTAGTCAATTATCCCAGAACTCGCCGGCTGAAAACAAGGCTCTTGTACTATCTTGTGGGTCAGAAGCCCAGCAGCTGCTTTGCTGGATGGTTCTGGTTCAGAGTCGCCCACGAGGTTGTCGTCGAGCTGCAGCGGGTGCTGAAGTCTCATCTGAGGGACCGGCTGGGGCTGAAGGACCCACTTCTACAGTGACACCCTCACAGCTCCGGCCAAGGGTCCCCGAGCCTCACCACAGGACCCTCCCCCAGAGGCATCTCCGTGTCTGGGGGCTCTGCCCCAGGGGCAGTGGCCCAGGGGTGTAGTGAGCAGGAAGTCAAGCATTTCCCATCCCCGTTTTACCCTTTTTGATGGACGTGGGCATGAAGTCAGCCCCGCTCCTGTGAGCTCGGGACGAGGCTCCACCCCAGAAGGCCCCAGTATGTACCAAGCAGTTCGTGTGCGTCCTCAAGCCGCCAAACCTACCGTGATGAAGGAACGAAAAGGTGACACTCCTCTGCAGCCAGCCCGCCTGGGATAAGGTGCTGGCTTGTCTACATGTTAATCATGTAGCCTGAGACAAGTTAGTTACCTGGGTTTACCTACCTGTTAAATGTGGGTTATGATAGTACCTCCCTCACAGGATTCTCATGAGTTAAACGCAACGTATGAACTTAGAATAATAACTAGGGCCTGGCAAACACTCAGCAAAAGTGTTATTGCTAATAGCATCACCACCATCAGCATCACCATCGTCACCATCATCCTGGCTATTGCCATCACTCAATGACTGGTGTGCGTGCACGAGGGAGCGCAGAAATGGAGGGGGCGGGGTTCTGCCCTGCAGGGTGCCAGTCTGTGAGTAGCTCATCTGCCGACTGCTCTCCTCCCAGCCCCATCCCTGCCCGGGGCAGGTGCTTACCTGTTGCCAGCTGGTCAGCTGCCCTGCCTGCCTGGACCTCTCCAGGACTTCCACCCCTCTGCCCGACTGCCCCATAGATCTTCCCCTGAGCTCAGCCTGTGCCAGGGCCCTGCCCACCAGGGTCTGAGACCCCATCCAAATTGGCTCTGTGTCTGGGGCTGAAAGCAGGAATGAAGGTCTGAGGATGCAAGAGTGCCAGGTGATGAACCGCAGGCACACCTGTGGTCTCAGCACTGAGTAAGGGCCACACCCTGGCTGCTGCAGGACTGGCTTCTCCAGCCACGTTAGGGAGCAGTAGGTAGGGTGAGGGCCTGTTTGGAATCAGGACTTGCCTCTGTGAGCTGAGGGGCAGCCCCCACAGGAACACACAGGGCCAGGGGCACTGTTCTGACAAACTCCAGGCCGGGCTCCAAGGTCGGCCCGCTGTGCCACCTCCAGGGTGGAGCGCAGACGTTCTAGTGCCCGGTCTCAACCTCGTCCTTCAGGGCCAGCTGCAGAATGGCTCCCCCACAGGCTCCTCAGCCCTGGGTGAGCCCGAGATGTCCCTGGGTGTCCCTAACAATCACACACTACAGGGCCCTTTCCAGATACCGTCGTCTTCCCCAAATACAGTTTATCTTTGTTCTTTTCCTTCTTCTACTTTACTTTGCAATTAAGAAATAGACATTTTGCATCTTACAACAGTGCTTACATGATGTTATAAACTCTTAGTTTGCCTATTAGCTGAAAACTGGGCATGCGATACTTCAGGCAATGTTACAGCTCAAGTAAGAGCACGCCCGGGACCCACCTCCTGCGTCCTCACTGATTGGGTCATGCCTCACGGGGCCTGTGGCCCTCCCCAGGCAGGTCTTGTCCCTGCAGCCTCTGGCTGGCTTGTGAAACCAGGCTGAACAGTGAAGTGAACTCTGGAAACTGGCTTCCCTCTTACCAGGAAATCTGAGACCTATGAAAGCTCCACATGTTGCAAGAGCATACCCCACAAAAAGAGTGCGCCCCATGATCTTTCACCTCTTCTCCCCAGCCCGCCCCCAGACACTGCTCACTTTTCACACCTGTGGGCTTTTCAAGGTTCTCTCTGTTCGGCGTTTAGCGCCGATGCTACCAGCCCGTTAGTCTGAGAACACTGACGGGACGGTGTCCTCTGAACCTGCCCTACCTCTGCCCGGCCCTGAGGAGTGAGGGAGCCGCGTCTGTCCCAGGCACCGCTGGCCGCGCCACACGGTGACCCCCACCAGCCCAGACCATGGCTCCTGGCACCTCTGCTGTGGCTGAAGGGGTTACAGCAGCCATGGTGTTGGGTCTGCATCGGCCTACCTGTGTCCCGGGCATGTCAGTCAGCACCGAGGGTGGCACCCTGTGCTTGGGCGTGTCCTTCCCAAGCTGAGGCGCCCACCCTGCCTTGCAGGTGCCTCTGTGTGTGTCTGTCGTCCCCACCAAGTCACACATCTGAACCAGCAGAGAAAAAATGGGTGACTGAAGTGACTACTGACATGGTTTTTTCGAGACTTGGGCACTACCATTTTCTGGAGAGCTGGCTTTTGACCCAGGCAAGCTGCGCATCGCGCGATACGCTCCCCGCCCACACCCTGCCCCCCCCCCGCCACATCCAAACGTCAATCATCCGCGAGAGGATTACGCTACTGGCAGAGGCAGTGTGCAATTTACCCTCCAGAAATTGGACATTTACCTTAAGTGGTAAAAAGGTATTTTCCATACCTCAGTATCAGTTTGCCTATAAATCTCTGCTTTCTGTGTCTGTTTCACACGCACTGAGCACATATCTTTGCGAATTAGCCTCTTGTTTCACTGGAGTGTTGAATACACATTCTCGAGTTGCTTCTGTACATGTGCAATTAATAAATTAAAGTGCAGCGAGAGCAGCGCAGCCCACACCTTCCCCGGGGAGGCCTCGTTCTCTTCTGTTCAAGTGGTGGTTGGTGCAGCCGCCGGCAACGCGGGCTCTGCGCTCCCCGTCTTCCACGGCTGCATTCGATAAGGCCCCGGTTTTTCCTTCCCTCCTTTATTGGCTCTGGATTTGCGTCTTAATCAAAGTGTGTGAGAAACGCACTTCACCGTAAGGCAGGGTGACACGCGGGCACGACGGCCCGTTAATCAATGCGGATTGCCCGGGAGCGTACGACAGCCTCCTGATTTCCCAATTGCATCAAGGAGCTGCTGTGATTAATGCCACCCCAGGAGATACCTCAGGAATTAATAATGATCAGGCCGTCTCGGCCAGTGGGGCTGAGCCCTCGTGGAGCCTCACTCGTGCCACCAGAGCCCGCACGACATCCCTGGCCTCACTGTCTCTGCTCTGACGCGTTGAACTTGAGCGGACTGGGCCCCGGGCTCGCCAGCCAGCGTCTGCTTCTCCATTCACTTTCCTCCTGGAAGTCTTCAAATCTGGGCTCTCAGTGGGTTAGAAAAAATTAATCTTCATTTGCAGGGTGAATGGCTGAAAAAACTCGTTCATTTATTCCAAAAAGTATCGACAATACCAGTACATCTGACAGACAAGGCCCCTCTCGAGGCAGTCTGGGCAGGACTGCAGACGGGTGTCTTCCTCAGGGTGTGAGGAAGCCCACCCAGCCCCTCCCCGCTGGGCTGCCTCTCAGGGCCCGGAGGGGGGCTGTGGGGAAAGAGCGAACAGACTCAGACCTCCCCTTCCGCGTGCGTGGTCTTGGCTGGGCGGGCTCCCAGAGTTCAGCCTGTGTTAAAACCCTAAACACGCACACACTTGCAACGAATGATTTATGGACTATTCAAGGGATTTTTAAATGTTTTCGCCGTGGGCCAGCAGCTGCCTTAGCATCTCACTGACTGACCGTGGTCCCTCCAGAAGCCCATCCCCTGCTGTACTCAGGAATCGCCCAATATGGGTCAAGGCTGAATGTCCAGGGCCCGCCCCAGATCATTGAATCAGACGCCAGGCTTCCGCACCCTGAAACTCACGGGACCCCACTGCACACGGAAAGGCCCCATGAACTTGGCATCCTGGCAGAAATGTGGGTGCTGAGCGCCCGGGGACTCGAGCACCAGCACTCCCCCACCCCCGTGCCCCCCAGAGTGCTCTGGGGGCAACAGTGAGCCCCACAAAGCAGGGCCTGGGCAGGGTGGGTTTCTCGGGAATGAGAGTTCCTGTCGCAGCCTCTTACAGACCACGGGTTGGGTCCCCGGGGACAGTCTTTCTCAGAGGGGTGGACTGTCGGACTTAACAGGACACACACAGAACAGGACTCACTGACAGAAGGTACATCTGGTCTGTGCGGCCACGGCTTCTGTGGAGTCGGAGGGAGAGAGGAGATCACTCTGTGACTGGGTCCGTACTAACTGGGCCCCTTGGTTGTGGGCATGGCTGGCTGGCCGCAGCGCTAAGTCACTGGGGGTCTTGTGTGGAATGGCGCTGGGGGCTCTGGGGACGCCGTGAGGGCCTGACCGAGGAGCCCCGTCCTCGGGACCCCACTCCTCACCGGGGCTGTCTCAGTCTGGGCTGGGCAGGTGTTGTGGGGAGTTTGCACTTCGGGTCACTTCCTCGGAAGATGGGAAGTAATTAAATCCAAGCTAATGGGCTATTTAGCAACTGAACTGAGGTCTATAACACATAACCTGTGTGATTCTCTCTTCAAGAGCCGAGACTCAGCCCCGCCATGGTGCTTAGAGACAAATAATAAAACCAAATGGGTTGTTAATTATTTTCGTCCTGGAATACAGGGATGCTTTCAGTAAATGGGACCCACAGGTCGTTGCAGAACCCCGTGTCTGTCATTAGTTCCAGTACCCTGCCCCTTACGTCTCCCAGGGGACCGGGGTGCCTGCCCCCCTCTTCTCATTGTCACTCCTCACGGTGGGGACACGGCCCACTGTGTGTGCTGCCGCCGGGCCCCATGGTCACACCTGTCATCTGCAGAAGCTGGAGGAGGCGAGCGTGGGTGTCTCTCCACCGAGCATAGGAGAGCCAGGCACCCTGCCTAGACGACCAGCTCTCTGTGGCGGCGTGCTCGGCTGGGAAGCCCGGCCAGCCCGGGCACGGCCAGCAGGCACCCACGTTCTGGCTATTCCCATCTCACTGGGCTTCTACACCCCTGGGTTAACCCGAGACTGTGGAGCAGGGTGCAGGCTTGGGTGCACAGTGAGGCCGGGGGTAGAGACAGATTTTCTATGGCTTTTTTTTTTAAACTGTGAGCCTGGACACGGTGTTATAATACTCAGAGCAGAGTGAGCACCTGCAATGTGCCCGGTGCAGCAGCAATCACTCTGTCTGGGGGTCAGCAGTCCACACCCACCCCACCCTGCTCACACCGCCGCTCCTGCCCTCCCCCACCTGCGTCCTGGCTCTGGCTGGCTGTGCTCCCAGGGACTCTCTGCAGCAGGCAGTGCGGCTGCGACTGGACAAAAGCTGGTGTCTCCTGACCTTTCTCTCCGGCAGGAGCCTCCCGAAACAGGCCCTGCAGAGCTGCAGCTGAGCTCTGGTGTGCGTGGGGAGGGGGCTGAGGAGTGTTGAGAGTGAGATGGCCTCTCACAGGGTGTGTGCCCCAAACGGCATCCCGCCAGCTCTGCCGCCCCCCCCCCAGCTCCGAACAAGGGCCCAGGTGGGGCAGGGAGACGCTGGCAGCAGGAGCCCTGCCCAGGTCTGCAGGAGCCAGATGAGGAATCTTACTCCTAATGAATTGGCCCACCAGGCTCATCTGTGGGAACATAGAGGGCGGTGGACAATGGAGTGTAAAGTGGAACCTTCTAGAACCACAGCGAGGCTCTCCTGCATGTCCAGTTGCACTGTGTCGGCGTTCCTGACCCTGAGCCCTCTCCTTGTGCCGTCTGGTGCACATCCAGTCCCGGTCCTGCTGTGAGCCAGGCTGAGGCCCGCCTCTCAGAGAGGGTCTGTGGGTGGGAGCAGCCCATGAGCGAGCGTCGGCCCTCATGGGCTGATTGTGGTGTCAGTTAAACAGTTAAACGAGAGGGACTCTCTCAGGGACCCTGGGGAGCCCTTCATTCTTTGTCACCAGCCCCCTCAAGGCTCTGTGGGTGTGATGTTCTCCCCACCCCGGGGTGTGGCCGCTGGCTGCCTGACCCCACAGGTTTCTTTCCCATCTCCAGTCTCCACTGGGCCTGCCCGGAGTGAGAAGCCTGCGTGGGCGGGGGCTGCCTCCCAGGGCCCCCAGCCGCTCGGCACCCGGGTTCCCAAACTGACTTGGGCAGAGCCCCAGGCGGCCAGGCAGTCGCCCACAGAGCTCCTGCTTGTCCACACCCTCGCCTGCGCTGCTGTGCTGTGTTGTGGGCAGTCGCTGTCCCAACGGGCGTGAGGCCAGACTCAAGGAGCTAGACTCTGCGTCCACCTCGCCTCTGAACTGGAGTGGACACTGGACGCAGCGTGTGAGGCCGCTGGGCTTGGCTCCTGCCATCCCGTGGATCTCAGCTCTGGTCGGTTTCTGCGACCTTCACTGTTGATGTGTTTCTGCGGCAGAGAGATCCAGGGTCCTTGCTGAGCCCCACCCGTGACTCGGCCTCAGTGCCCTAGAGCAGCCCTGCCCGGAACTCCCCACGGCACTGGGAATGTCCCAGCTCTTTGCTTCCGATGTGACAACCACTGGCCACATAGGGTGACTGAGCTTGGGAATGTTGCTGGTGCCACCGAGGAACGAGCTTCATGTTTGATTCGGTTTTATTCCATTTCATTCATTCGTGTGGCTGCCGTAGTGAGCAGTGCCACGTGGGGAGGCCCGTGGCTGTGCTCGTGGGTGAGCCCTGTGGTGGCCTCCTCGGCCCTCAGAGCCTGCATGGCCATGCTGACGTGGCAGGTATTCCCGTCGTATGTTTAAATGCACCCCCCTGGCTGTTTCACCACCAGAAGTCGGGTGCCACAGGTCCTCCCAGCGCCATGCTCACCCCCGTACTGGCGCCTGCTTAGGCAGCCGCCTTTCCTGTGCAGCTCCGGGTTTCAGGTACAGTGGGGTCTGCAGCCCCCGGCTGCAGTGGGGACACAGCCAGCACGTGCATCTGGCAGCCCCTGCGACCAGCCCTTGTGGGGACTGCCGCCCCTGCTGGAGCCTGCGGTCCCCACCGAGAGGGGCTCTCCGCTTCCAGCGGCTGCGGTCGCATCAAGCACAGAGACAGATTGAGACGGCGTTTGCTTCCGATCAGAAAGGCTCCATATGTCACGCCGTTTCCAGACTCCAACTCAGCGTGTTGACGAGAGCGGAGCAGGAGAAAGTGGAACGTGTCAGATGGCTCCCGGGCTGCGAGTTGCGCATCTGTGGATGGGGCTCCGAGTGCAGACTGGTGCCGGCGCTGCCATCAGAGCCGGAGAGGTGAAGGGGAGGTACTCGGTGCTCAGGGTTCCAGGAGGACTCTGCAGCTCCTGTGCTGTCATTAATCCACTCCTCTCCCTCCGGCTCTGCGCTGCCGGCAGCCACTCTCTCCTGCCCCGACTCCCACGCGGACGTGGAGGCGCTGCCGCCTTCCCAGCGGTGCGCAGACCTGCTGTCCCCCGGGAGCAAGCCCTCCGGGCTAATGGACAGCTAACGCCTGTCCGCTTCCGAACACCCTACCCCAAGCGCAGAGGGTGCCGCAGCTCTGCTGGACGTGTCCTCGCCCCAGCCAGTCTGGAGCGTCCTAGTCAGAACTGTGACGCCGGCAGGGCTGAGGGGGAGGGCGGATCATCCTCCCGTCACATCCTTTCAGGAGGCTCTGTGCTGGGTGGCAGGAACCCCCCTGCGGCCACGTGATCTGCTCGAACCGAGGGTCAGTGTCTGCTCACACCTTGTGTTTCCTTCAGTGAGGGTCTCGGCCCGCTCACACCCCGCCGGAGCCGGCCGTGCGTCCCCCTCCAGAGGCTTTTTGTATTCAGTCGCCTGCGCGTGGTTAGCTCCAGCTTCATGCCGTGCGCGTGTGAAGGGCCCACAGCGATGGCGCAAAGACCCGCAGCTCTGTGGGCGTAGGAGGGCACCAGGCTCCTCCGCCTGGACCCGCTGCCCGGAGGCACGCGGGGCACCAGGAACTTCCTGGAGCAGCGCCCCGGACCAGCTCCGCTCCGACAAGTGAGAGGGGTCACCAGGTGAAGGGGCCGGCAGGAGGGTGGGGGGAGGGAAGATGTCCCTCGTGAGGCTGAAGTGAGCAGAGAGACACAGAGACACGAGACCAGCGTGTGTTTATGGAAACGGTGGGAGAAGGCGCGGACGAGCTGGGAGGACTGACGCAGCTGCCACGGCTTCCCCCGCTCGCTGGGGGCTGGGAAATCCTCCAAAGGGAGCGGGAAGCCCTTGGAGGCTTCACAGTTCTGCATGACCAGATTGCTTCTCAGACCCTCCCTCTGCCTTCACGGGAGAGGGGCTGTGGGAAGCAGAGTGAGTGGCTGCGGCAACGATTTGAGTCCTCTCGGGAGGAGGGAAGGCACAGGGTGGGCGGCAGGCATGAGTAGGGTGCTCAGTAGGCGTGGAGGTGGGGCTGGGCATGCGGGAAGGGCGAGGAAGCCACCGGGAAGGCCGGCCCGGAGATCGGAGCCTGTTGTCTCGTGTGCTCACCTGTGAGAAAGCAGCTTCGCCCAGGGAATTTCTGTCATTTTTTTGAAAACTAACTGAGGCAAAACACCTTTTCTTGTCAATGTGGACTATCCCGCAGTGGTGCAGCAGAAGACGTGGCTGCTGGGTAACGCGGGAAGCTCGTTTCCACTCGCTGTGGGAATGCGAGCGAGATCGGCCCACTTTTGGGGTGAGGAGCGTAGCTGTCAAAACTATTCCACGGATAACCACGCAGCCCTAAAGAAAGGAAAACGAATACTAATAAATGTAGGTACTAACGACTCATAGTTACTTCTGACTTAACAAGCAGTAAGGAGTAAATCCATACCTGCGATGTCCCTGTCAAAATGTCCAGCGTGCAGTCACAGTGAGCTTGTGAAGAAGCAGGAAAATGTGACCCATAATTTAAAAAAAGAAAAAGAAAAAGGCAGTCCATAGGCCAAGGTGAAGACTTCCAAACAGCTATTCCAAGTATGTTCAGGGACCGGAAACGCGATCCCAATGAGGGTGCGTGGGGAACCTCAGCTGCAGAGCAGAGACTGAGGAAGGACACAGAAGTTTTAAAAATCCAACGTGTCAGTGGAAAATGCCCTGGACGGGCTCAACCCCAGACCGGAGACTGTGGAGGAGAGGTCGGCAGAGAGGACACGGATGAGTGGGAGTCGCCCAGCCCGCAGAGCAGAGGAACGCGTGCAGAAAGCGAGGAGAGCCTGGGATTAACGTCCTGGTAGCCCCAGCCACTCTCTAAGTTTCCTTGGTCAAAGCTGAGCTCTCTACAGTCCCTGCGACTCACTCACGGTAAATAGCTCTTAGTCACCTATAAAAACAGGAGTTTAGGGAATTGCCCTTAAAAATCTCACAAAGGTCTTACATTTTTTCATTCATCTGTGACTCACTGAGACACTTCCCAAGTGTTGCACCCCCACACCCCACCCCGCTCCCGGGCTGTGAATCCAGGTAGAGAATTACAGACCCACAGCCTGGCTCCAGTGGAACTCCCTTTCTTCAAGGGCCTGTTCAGCATTTACTCAGGAAAGGACAGGGTGCCATCAGGAGAGCAGAGGAGAATTGCCCCAGACGTGCATGGGCCTCTCAGCAAAGCCAATTCTGTCCTGCACCCCCTTTCTCAGATGGGAGCCCCGGCTCTGTGACCACTCCCCTCTGGAGACCTTGAGCTTCTCGTGCCAGTCAGAATTTGCGTGGACTAATAACAGAAGCCTGGTTTAAGCAGCAAACCCATTTTTGGAAGGTTTCAGCCAGCTCACTGGAAGCCAGGCTCAGAGAGCCTGGAGGACACACCGTGTTCGTGAACCGTGGACGCTCCTAGGAGCCGGCACAGCGGCGTGACCGGCACGGTGGCTCACGCCACTGATATCGGCACTGGGGCGAGAGCCCCTTCTGGCCACAGCTCCCCGACCTGCTGGAAGGACATCTCCACTTCCTCTCCTCCCAGTTTGGCCCACTCATCCCTACGGGAGCTCAGACCTGCCCCCTCGCTGGGAGGCAGGGGCGAGAGCGCAGTGGGCATCGGCTAGTGGGAAGTGGGTCTGCCTCTTGCCAAAAAAAAAAAAATATCTCCAAACATAGGAAGCCAATCAGATATCTTGGGCAACAAAACGACTTTGAACATTCACATAAAAATATTCATTTCACCCACGGGTAGCACTTGCCCCTGGTGGCCCTGGGAAACGCGGCGTGGCCCGTTTCGCTGCGTTTCCACAGACGTGCTAGGCGCCCTGTCCAGACAGCCACACTCCGGGGTCCGTCTCTGCAAAGAAGGGACGGTGCTGGAAGGTGCTTCAGGCTCTGTGTCAAAGGGAAGCAGGGAAACAGGAAATGAGGGAGCTCCTGGGGCCCTTCATAGTCACCCACAGGGACGGCTGGCACCCACCTTGGTCCACTACGACGTCCCACCTCCGGGAGCGAGGAAACCCCTTCAGTCATCGACGGCTCATGAACCCACCCCCAGACGTCTGGGGAAGGATCCGGCCCTCGAATGGGACGTGGGAGCAGCTGTTGGAGCCACTGACCCCAGCCCCCCACACACACTCAGCAAGGCTGGAGGGCCCCACCGGGGACCCTGGGTTATGCTGCCCCTGCGATCAAATATTAATCAGAGCTTTAATCACTATCATTTAACACACTGTGAGCTGTGAACATTTTAGAGCGTGGTCCAGTGGAACACAAGGGGGGATGAGTGCGCCAGATGCCTGGGCCTCTATCTCCCCTGCCCCTGCCCCCTGCCCCCGTGCCCGGCTCTGGATTCACCTTGAGTGAAACCAGGAACAGCATTTCAGGTGTGACCACCTGACTCTCCCAGCGGGTTAGGGACAGCCTGTCGAATCAGCCACTCGGACCGTGCCACGGGCTTCCTCATGCTGCAGGTGCACTCGGAGCAGGACAGGGGCCCCGGGACATGGGGTTTCCTCAATAGCACGTCCGTCATCACAAGATGTGTTTGGGGCCCACATTTCTCTTTTCCCCAGTTTTCTGAATTCAGGGGACTGCACCAGGCAAGTTCCACCTTTCTCAGGGCCATGGGGCACGTCTTGTGGGTGGCAAGTGATTGAACACTAGGAGACCCGGAGACATAGGCCTGGGGTTAGCCTGACAGAGGCAGTTATTCCGTGGACGGAGCTGGGAGTGCGGGTCCCCCGGCCCTATGATGTTGGAAATCCTTGGTCTCCTCGCCGGCTCCCTCCTCCCAGGGTTGTCCTGAGCCTCACAGAGCGAGTTCACACCCAGTGCTGGTGCGGCACCATCTGCAGCCCATACTCGGTGAACATCCCTGCCATGGCGGCCGTCCCCTAAAGACTGCCCAGGGCCGTTCCCCACGTGTGAGCAGACGCTAGGATGCCCCTCACCTCTTCACGGGGGGAGGGGGGGCTGGATGTGTCTTCACACACAGAAGGCGTGAAAAGATGCTTAGTTTGATGACAAGCCCACAGACTCGGCAGCGGAACCAAGTGGAAAACGAGAACCCCTGTTCTGAGTGTCCAGCCTCCTCCTGCTGCCCACCCAGCACGCCCGCCCTCCTGCAGTCAGCCCCCTGCCCACTGCCCCCGGCAGACAGCAGTGTCAGGGCCTCGGGTCTCCCAGGCTGAGCCGCAGGCTGCGGGCTTTCTCAGTAAGCGTGGCGCCCAGTTGTTTAGGGGGCACAGGGCACTGTGGGGCACCCAGAGCGCCGACTCCAAGGCCACGCTGCTGCTGAGGCCACCTGGGCCCCGTTTCCTGTCCTGTCGTGTGTGCACATATGTGACAGTGATCACTACACCCCTTTCTGCCAACTCCACTTTTTGTTGAGCAACAGCACATGATTCAGGGTTTGAGGTGATGTGTGTGAAACGCATGCCCCAGCTTCTGCCTGTGGGGGATGCTCCATAAGAGCTGGTTTTCGTCTTCAATGAACCAGGTCTGGGCCAGGTGGGTGGGCAGACAGATGACCACTAGGTATATCCTACAAATGTAGACCAGGTCCCCTCCTTGCCACAGGTGGGCTCGAATGCTACTAAAGTCCAACCAACAAGTCATAATTACACCACACTTTGATAATTATGACAAAAAGGTAGCACGTGTTTCATAGGGAAATGATTCCTCTGAAAGAAGAGGTTCCAGAATCGCCCAGGGAAAGGGCAGTCTGTGGTGCATTTTCCGACGAGAGTCTGGGAAGAGCCACCCACTGTCCCCAATGGTGTCGTGGCTCCCAGCCGTCCCAGGGCGTGACGGCAAAGGGCCAGCCGCTCACTGACACAGCGCTGTGGCCTTGACCGCAGTCCCTGGCTGGGGAGGCACTCACGGTTTCCACCTGCCTTCCACTGGGTCAGCGGCTCACCCCACAGGCAGGGAGTGACTCTGGCCACCACTGTGGGGGTGTGGGGACAGCGAGCCTGGAAGGCGGCGACTCCTACTGGGTGTGGCGGGTGTCAAACCTCATGCAGGGTCGTCCCCAGCATCGCCAGAGCCACCAGGGTGTGAATTCCACATCCCGTCATCTTCAGGCCCAAGAAGGAGCGTGGCCACCACGGAGCAGCAGCAAAGACCGTGGGCCGTCGGGGAACCGACTCTGACGCGGGACCAAGCCCCGGGCCTCAGGTGTGATCCCGGGGTGCAGGGGACCCCGGACTCAGAGCTACGGTTGGTTTCTCGAAACCAAAAGGCAGACTGGCCCTTTATCCTCCAAAAATCCCCTACTTGGCCTTTTGGATCAGCAATTCTGTGTGTCAGGGCCATCGGCAGAAGCAACAAAACACCTCCCGGAGCTTCCTAAGGACAAGGTCACCTACACTCGGCACGTCTGTGGGCAGTTCCTGCAGCTGGGGGCCCCCAGGGCTTGGACGGCCCCCCAAGCACTCCCCACACCCCCGCTCCCCGCCTTCTCAGGATCTCAGTGGCAAGCTGCCCATTGCTCCCACCCCTCCCCCGCTGGCTGGCAGAAGGCTCCTGGTAGACTCACCTGATTTGTGTGGTCGGGTTAGAAGATTTCCCAATGGGGTGCGCTAATACTGTGCGTTGCGGAGCATTGGGATAAAGATGAAAAACCCACACTGATGTTTTATTTATAGACCTGCATGGAAACACACAATTTAGGCTAAATTTCCCATTAAACCTGGGCTACAAATAAATGTGCTCGCCCAGGTCAACAGTCTCTGGGGCGCCGATTCAAACGGCTCCCGGGAGAAGGAGGCGTTTCTTCGTGGCCAGAGGGACGGAGCACCGGACAGCACCTGGAGCCCGAGCAGGGCTGGTGGCCTCGTCTAGAATGTGTATTTTCATTTCGCTCTGAAGCATAGCAAATGGGTTTTTGTGAGCGAGTGGCCCTATGGATTAGCTGAGTTATTTGTGACTTAGTGAGGCGATCTCTTGAAATATGGAAAATGTTTTCCCAACCGAGGCTGATTTCAGGGCTCACACAGATGTTGTCCCTCCCTCAAGCAGTGCGGACGCTCCTGTCGGGCGTGCTGACCGGACAGAGCCTGGTCCCAGCGAGCCAGGCCTGCCTGGAGAGGGCCGTGGACGAAAAGCCACCTTGCCGGCCCGTCCCCGACTGAGCTGTGCGTGCAGGTCCCCTCACATGGCCCCCCACAGTTTCCCTGTGACTCCAATCCCGCAGAGCTGGTCTCTCGGCCCAGTCACATGGTCCAGTCATGCACCCACCCTGGCCTGGCGCTGCAGGCCGTGGTCACACATCGTTGTCACCTCTGCAACATGGGACACAGTGCAGGGCCCAGAGGGCTGCCCTCCTGCAGGACACCCTCCTGCTCTGCCCCCATCCCCCGGTGTCTGCACATGAAAGATCCCATGACGAGGTGTTAGACATGCGGCACCAGCCAGCTGAGCTGGGGAGTAACAGTTGCTCTGAGAGCCCAGAACGTTCCCCTGCAGGAACAATCTCTGCACCGTAGGAGCCCCGGTACCTGCAGCCCTTACGGCATTCGGACACCTGCCCTCGGACATACATCCCTTCCTGTAGAAACAGCAGACTCCTGGCCTTCGAGTTTTCATGATTTTTTTTTTAGAGCTTTTTTTTTTTTAAGATTTTATTTATTTATTTTTAGAGAGGGAAGGGAGAGGGAGAGAGAGAGAGAGAGAAACATGAATGTGTGGTTGCTGGGGGACCTGGCCTGCAACCCAGGCATGTGCCCTGACTGGGAATCGAACCTGCGATGCCTGGTTCGCAGCCCGGGCTCAATCCACTGAGCTATGCCAGCTAGGGCGAGTTTTCATGATTTTTATAGGCGTTCTTCTCAGAGCAGTTTCATGTTTACAGAAAAACGGAGTGGACAGCGCAAGTGTGCGTTTATCTTCCCCGCTCCCAGCCCCCCAGCTCCGTACTGACGTGTTACACGTGTGCTGCCCGTGATGGGCCGGCACTGGCTGGTCGTCGTTGACTCCGGTCCCGGTTCACCGGGCTCACGCTTGGTCCTGCACCCTGTGGGTTTGGACAACTGTGCAGCGAGTGACGCGTGTCCACCCGCGGCAGCCCTCCTGCAGAGCCCTTCTCTGCCCGAAAGATCCCCTGTGTCCGTCTGTCCGTCCCTCTTTACCCCTCCGGCCCCGGCAGCACTGACCTTCTAACGGTCTCCACAGCGTTGCCTCTTCCAGAGCGCCACTTTATTAGTGAATATTAGAAGTTTTTGCATATTAGGATAATAGTTTTTTACCAGAAGTGTTTTGCAAATACTTTCTCCCAGTCTGTGGCTTGTCTTTTAGTCTCTTAATGGTGCCTTTTGCAAAACAGAAGTTTTTAATTTCAATAAAGTCCCACTTATCAGCGTTTTCTTTCACAGACTGCGCTGCTGCTGGTGTTGTATCTAAAAGCCCTCACCGAACCCAAGGCCACTGGGCTTTCTCCCGAGTTCTCCCCTGGAAGCAGTCTGGCCCTGAATGCCGCGTTTCGGTGTCCTTTTCACTGAGTTTGGTGATGGGCACAGGGTCTGTGCCCCCCACTCCCTCTGCACACGGTTGTTCTGGGTCTCTGCACCATCGGCAGGGCAGACGGCCCCTCTCCTCCCAGCGTCCTTTGCTCCTTGTCGGCAGTCAGTTGTCTCTGTTTGTGCAGCTGACTCTTGACTTTTGACTCATAAGTGGAGGGAGGAAGTGGATATTTTGCTCATGTGGTTTTGGAAGTTTCGATGCAGAAGTCAGGGTCCCCAGGGCTCAGGATATATCGATGGCCACCAAGCCCGTCCCTGTCCTGGGAGCTGGGCCCCGATGGCCTCACCCCTGGGCTGCCACTCGGCTGCAAAGTGCAGGTGTCACGGGGACACTCACAGCCCCACGCCAGGGCCTCGCACTTTCCTGGAAGACGGCTGGCGGACGGTCTTTCCGCTTTTCTGCAGTTGTCCCCCTTGGCCAGTTTAGCTATTTATACTTTTGTTCATAGTCCAGTCCCGTAAGAGTTCCCATTTTTCCGTGTTAGCAGCGTTGTTAGCCCCTAACACTCAAGTCTCTGTGGTGGCTTCTTTTATCACTGTTGATTGGGGGAGATTCTCGGATTTGAGGCATCTTACTTTTTTCTTTATTAGACTTCTGATAAGAGTGTTTGTATTTTTCCCTAAAATCCAGCTCTTGGGTTTACTCATCAGCTGTGTTTCCCTCGTATAGTTATTTATGTATACCTTTATCACGTATTTCTGTTCCTTCCCTTACATTTTAATGACTTTACTTCTGAGTCCTTAACTGAATGCCTGGTCTCCTGTCTGCCTTCTTCTTACTCAGTAACAAAACCACCAGGGCCCAACCCCACGTGGCAGGCGCTGCGGACCTCACACAGCACGGACTCAGCAGCAGCCTCGAGTCTGAGCTTCCTGAGCGCGCTGCGACCACGGTGCTCGGTGCTGCTGAGTCTGAGCGTGATCGCGAGCCTGTCTGCCGGTGCCCGGCTGGCTGCAGCATTTCCCTCTCTGTGGCTTTAGTGTCTGGTGTTACCAGGTCATGATGAGAGAGTGCAGCCTGCAGGAGTGCTGCTCTGGAAACTGAAAGTCCTTTCAGGCCCCTATCTGACCAGCTAAATTTTTGCTTCTAGTGCTTGATCAGCTGCTACCGAATTGTCTTTATTCCAACTCTCTGCGTGTCCGCCACGTGGGCTGGAGAGACGAATCTCAAGTCTGGCCGCATGCTGCCTAGCTGCGTGGCGTCCTCCTTAGTCCAAAGGGACAACCGGAAGTGCCGGTGGCGGTGAGGCGGTGAGGCGGTCCGCGTGCTGGGCGCAGGTCCCAGGACTCCGTGCCAAGAGAGCCGTCTCTCCAGCCATCGTCGGCAGCATGCCACTTCCTCTTCGTGAGTTTCCGTGGTTCTGTTTCTCGGCATCTATTACCTCATGAATACTATCCCTTCCCTCTGAATTCTTTTAACACTGATAGAAAATTGTATTTACTTCACTTTTAAAAATAAAATTGTACATTGTCATGACGTTGATCCCATGGCCCCTCCTTTGTTTCTGTTTATATTTACCTCATTTTTCCAGCCCTTTCCATTTTTAATTTTTACAAACCGCGTTGTTTTAGGCGTGTTTCCCGTAGAGAGCCTACAGGTGGACCTGGTGACTTTGTCCTCACTGGACAATGTAACCTGTTTACAGTTACTGCAGCAACTACTGCCTTCTCTCCGTCCTCATGCTGAGGCTGCTCCCTGTGTCTCTCATTGCTGAGCCTGTCCTGTGTCGGCAACATTCTGCTTTGGTTCTGTTTTCCTTCCGAGTGACTGGGAGAGTGACGGCACCGCGTCTGCTCCTCGGGCTCTTGACGAAGGGCTTGGGTCTGCATGTTTCTGATCACCGACTTCGGGATAAAGCAGGTTCCCTTGTCTAGAGAGGCACCCTCTCTGGGGTCTTCCGAAGCCGATGGTGCAGAGGTCTGACTGAAGTTCACGCTGCCTTTGTAAAAGGCGTGGGCTGACCGGAATCTGTGCGTATCTGAAAAAACAACAAAGTCTGGCAAATTCAGAGCCCAAGATTGCGACCCTGTGCTGGGCAAGAAGGGTCTTTTGGGGACAGGTTCAAGGCCTTAGTTCTGAAAATTGTCAGAAAACGTGTTGATCGTGGACTATGCCTGTTTAGTCAGAGAGCTTTAATTTTTAAAGAACACATGAGATTTCACTGAAATTTGCATTGGAAAGCCAATTATGTAATGAAATTGGGAAATATTATGAGCTCCTGGCCTCAGCCCTACCTGCTCAAGTACTGTCGGGAGATGAAGGATAAGCAGACAGCTTTCCACTTTCTCCCAACACCGGGTCCCTCCTTCTGGACCCGTCTGTGGGGAACAATAGCTGGCCGGCCCCGCGCCGAACACGGTGGAGGATCAACATTGTGGTTTGAATTACTGCAGGCGGCCGGGGAGACTGGGAAAATCATCTGCACAAATTGAAACCTGAAATGTTGATATCAGCTATTAAATTAATGTGAGTTAGACTGAAACAATACCTAATTAAAATAATTTGAAAAATGACTTGGAAATTGGAGCCGACACTCGCTTTCGCTGCCTGTCGCTGCCACCAGCTCGCAGCCGAGCTCCGTCCCCGCCGAGGCCCGGCTCGCAGGCCACTTCCCTGGAGAGCCGGCGAGTAAGAGCCTCCTCTGTTTACTCAGTTCCAGCTGGAAGGCGGGCTGAGGGCCTTTCCTGGGAACAGAGGCGAGGGTCTGACAAACTGACCTTTCAGTTTCCAAGGAGAGAAAGCCTTTCAGGCCCTGGGCTCCCGTGTAAACGTTTGCGTTGGAGGCTCAGACGTGCTCAGCGCCTGCCCCTCACACGGGGCCTCAGACGGAGGAAGCGTCAGGTCTGGAGGGGCAAAGAGCGTGAAGCGACGTGTCCCGCGGTGGTGGCTGCATGCGAGTGTGCGAGACGTGCTGCCGGGCCCGGACCATCTCCGTGGGGGCAGTGGGCGCACATGGAGGGCCCCCCGGGGGTCCCGGGAGCATCCAGCTGTGGGGAACAGCCCGTGAGTGTGGAGCTGAGGGGTCTGCAGGGGGAGAGCCAGGCCGGGCGCGAACATGCAAGGCCTCCAGCATCTGCGGCGCAATGGCCCTCACCCTCTCTCACCAACGAGTGACCCCGGAAGGGGAGCAGCGCGCCGTTCTGAAACACCCGCTGCTTCCTGACCCGTGCTGTCCCGGATAAGCTGGCTCTCCTTCCTGGGGCTGCCCGGGCGCAGCCGCCCAGGCACGGCCATGCCGGCTATGGTGGAGGCTCGGCTCTGCTGCACCAACTGGCCCGGATGCAGCTTCGCTCCCGGAGCTGCTGGGCACAAGTCGAGTCTGTGGAGAGGTCCAGGTGGAGGACCCTGGGGCCCACACTTGGGGGTTGGGGGGGGCAACATGCAAAGGGCCGGCCTCTGGTCTCTCCTCCACAACAAACACGAGTCCCTGCAGTGAGCCACATAAAAATCTCTGAATAAATCTACCGATTTTATACACACCTTCATGTATGCTTATGTTCAGTATAGCATACAACTGATCATCTAATGCCTTATACACTTCCTGTTAAGCGTGCCCCGAGGTTTTGCTCGGACCCACATTAAATGAGCTGCTCTTCCGTGAGCACAGCGCAGGCGATGGGGCACTTCTGGGGGGCTGGAGTTCTCCCCGTTCCCATCAGCGCACTGGGAGAAGCAGGGGCTGGACTGACCCTCATTGAGAAAGTGACCGGAAATGCCAGAATGCCAGAAAGATACAGAGGCACAATTTTAAACATCGTTGGTTGTCTGGAGACAGTGAAACTTTGAAGGACCCAAACCAGGTGAAAGTGGGAACCCGCACATGGACACTGACAGTGACCTTAACTCAGGGTGTTCCCCCAACCAGGCTGACCTTGAGCTTCAGTGTCCACGACCTTACAGACTGTGGGCAGGAGGCAAGCCCCAGGGCGAGGCTGGGGAGGACAGCTGGGGTCACCTCAGAAGAACAGCACAGCCCCCATTCGCCCAGGAGGTGGGGAGCTGCCTGCCCTCAGCGTGGTCACTGGGTGGGGGCCAGGGAGGGTGTTTGCCCTCACAGGAGCCGGCAGTCCCTCAGCCCCCAGCAAGGAATTCAGTGTCAAATGGTCCCAAGTGAGCAGGGTGTCCAGAGGCCTAGAGGGAAGACAGGCTCATTCTGCCCAAAGGAACCCCCTTCTTCTCTGTCCTTGAGGGGTTCCCACCGTTAAAACCCCGGGAAAGAAGTGTTTAGGACAGAAAACATCAGAGCCTGCTGGGGAAAGGGCAGCTGAAAGAATGGACAGAAGAAGCGTCAGACAGTGTGACAAGTAGACCCCGCACATAAATTTAGTGTTTGTGTGTGTTTAAAGGGAAACAAGAGGGAGGAAAAAATATGACCCAAAGGTTAAGAGCCTTAAAGTGACTAAAAAATGGAAAACAATGGAATGTTTAAACTGAGAGACACAATGGAAGCTTGCACTCACAGACAGGTGTTGAGACAGAGTAGGTGCAGCCAAGGTTGGGAGTTAGTGAGCAGAAAGATACGCTGGAGAAGTTACCCAGAAGGCAGCCTTTAGAGGGGGGAACACATGTGGGTTTTAAAGTGAGGAGGCCTGGAAGACCAGGTGAGAAAATCGCATGCACCTCTCACAGGAGTCCCCGGGGAGAGGGTCATCGGGAGGCCGTATCTGCAGCTACGACGGCTGGAAATGTTCTTTCGCTGCCAGTTCTCAGACTTGGGGTGTCTCGGCACGAGAACGCGTCTCTGTCTAGACCCGTAACCGACACCGAAGGGCCTCCAGACAAAGGAGAAAAGCGCCCGCTCCAGGCGGAAGGAGGATTCGCCGCAAGACTGGCTGCTCAGCAGCCAAAACAGAACCAGGAGGCAGGGGGAGACGTCTGCGTAGTACTGCAGGGAGACAGTCATCAGCCTGGAATTGTTCCACGAGAAGATGCCTTTCAAAAACGAGGGCTTAAAAAACAAGAGTTGAATAAGGATACTTCCCAAAAAATGAGGTTGTCGCGATAGGTCCTCATTTAAGTTAATTCTAAAGGATTTCCCACAGACAAAAGAAAAAGACCCCATCGGGAAGACGTGAGGGGCAGACGGGCTCTTGGTAGGCCCCCCACACCGGAACGGGGCCTGGGCAGGACCCTTGTCCCCAGCTACACCCCCAGGTCCCCCCCACGCCCAGCTGCCCCTTCCACAACGAAGGCTCCAAGCTGGCCCTTGGCCACCTCCCGAGGTGACCACCCAGCTTCCCAAAGGGGTGGAGGCTCCTGTGGACACGTCCGGCTCTTGCCCGGTTCCGGGCCTGTCAGTGACCGGGCTCCTTCCAGGGAGCCACAGCTCTGTCCCTGCACCTGACAGCTGCTCAGAGAGTGGTGGGCTCTGCAGTGGGGGCTGAGGACCGTCCCCCTCCACAAGGGCTGGGCAGAGAGCCTGGGGCTGGGCGTCTTCCCTAATCCGAGAGCCGAGGAGACACTGGGGGGCCATGCTGCCTCTTAGCAGCAGGGCCGCGCCCCCTCCCCATCCGAGGCAGTTCACCTGCGCCCTGGGGGGACCATCATGAGCCAGCTGCTCCCTGCTCCCCACTTCCTGGCCCTGATGGAGCCAAGGAGGGGCCTGGGCTCCTGGGGCACCAGGTCGACTTCCTTCCCCCCACACCGCCCCCCCACCTCCCTGGCACCGACGTGAGCCCCACAGGCTTGAGCGCAGGGGGCTGCTGCTGTGAGGACGTGTGCGGCCCAGTCCCTCCTTGGTGACATGGCGAGGTCTGACCAGGGACCACACTAATTCCAGTTTGGCCAGCCAGAAGCCCCCTAACAACCATGACAGTTCACCAGCTCCCTGTCCCTCCCTTCTCCGGGGGCAGAAGGTAGTGGAAAAGACGCACGTGTTTGTGGTGGAGATTCGTGCGGGTGCAGCTTGGGGCACAGGGGTGTCACTCTGCCAGGAACCAGACTCCGCATGTAGAGGCTGGAATCTCCCCTCGTGTCAGGGGGTCAGGTGCTGCCTCCCTGCCCCGCTCCTCGAGCTGCCCCCCCGGCACCCCACCCCTGCTCGTCCCCATCACCTCGTGGCCCACAGGGGGGACTCTGCACGTCCTTTCAGGTTAAGGTGAGGGGGAAGAGATGGGCAGGGCGCTCCGCCGTGGCGACGTGCTTAATTACACGGGATGCTGCGTGAACTGTCAAGTGCAGAGAAGTGTTCCGATAAATTAAAACATTAATTAAACGGCTGTGGCCGAGTTTTGAGATCGTTGCAGGGTTCTGCTGCTCCAGGTAATTTGCATATCCCTTCATCTAGTGAGTTTAATTTTAAAGGACTTCTTTGTGGTGTTTGGAAGCCCTTTGTGTCTCCAGGAAGATAAAAACAGGCTTTTATGCATCATCCTCAACTCATTAAATCGGCTCTCCCACCTCCGACTCCCGCCGGCCGGCTCGCCCTGCAGCCCGGAGCCTGCGCCTGGCCCCGTAAGGGAGACAGGGCCCACGTCCGACATGGCGTCTGGTGGAAGTGAGGCTCACCCTTCCCCCAGAAATGCCTCCGCAGAGACTGTCGTCGTCATCGCGGAGGTCACCAAAGGGTGACGGGACGGTGGCCCGCCACTCAGGTTTTCAGAGTCAGAGCAGGTGTGTTCACAGGCAGACACGGGCACACCGGCCCGGGAGGGTGACCCCGGCTCCTGAGAAGGGACACTGTCTGTGGGAGGGGGCAGGGTGTCCCGGTTCCGCCCGCCATAGGGTTCGGGAGAATGGGTCCCTGTGGTTGGGGGGCCCGGAGGGGAGAGTGTAAGGTGATGGGTGTGTGAGGAAAACCTCAGGAGGACGTCGGAGGGTCTGAGCTCACAGCCGCCTGGCGACTCCTGGGCACTGTTTGTGCTCAGACATGCCGAGAGGAAAATGAAAAGAAAGGCCACGTGTGGGATGGACAGTATACCTTCTACGTGTTCTAGGGAAAAGGCAGAACCTTTAAGCTTGTATTTGGGCTGGGCACCATGCAGGCCCAATAAACCCATTGATTAGCCATGGCCACGTGCCAGCCCTGGGCACGCACAGCCCACACAGACACCTGCGCAGTCCTCACCCTGACACAGGGTCCTCCACGCACACGGTTTTCTTGAGGGGAATCTGAGGCAGGTGCTTGGGCTGCGTGGACGATAGCCATGCTTTCCCTGAGCTGAGAGTGTCAGCGCTGTTTCCGTTGCAGCGAGGCCCACCTGGGGGCCTGGGCCGAGGGAACTGGACAGCAAGGCCCGGTGTGTTTGTGGGAGACGCCGGAGACAGGCTGGCAGGCTGTGCTGAGGGGTCTGCACTTCACGCTGCAGGCGAGGGACCCAGCCAGCACTCGGCCGTCCCCACCAAGTCCACAGCCACCGCCTGCCCTGCGTTCAGGGTTCTGCCGGAGCACAGCCAGGGTCCCCTCCTGTGCACCCTGCCGGGGAGTCCGCTCACCCCACTGATGCCCGGCTGCTGTTCCATTCCCCAGCCTGCAGGCCGGCCGCTGCCCCTACATCCCGCTTCTCTGTGCTTTCTGTCCTGTTCATGAGTTCACCGCTGCCCCAGGCCGCTTGCTGCTCAGTGGAACGTGTCCTGTGCTCGCGGTGAAAACCACCGGCTGGCCCAGATGCTGCTCTTCCGGTCGAGGCCCCGCTTGGGCCGCAGGGGTAGCTGCAGAGCTCCTGCTGCCGTGACCCAGAGGGGCTGCGCTGCGCGTTCTTTCGGGGAAGGGCCCTCGCCCGAAAGTGAAAGGCGGGTCTGTTTGTTCAGAGGGAAACCTTCCCCGAGACGGTGGAGGGGCCCCAGCTATGGTGGGCGTGGGGACGGCGGGGAAGGCGGCTCCCGACCATCCCCTGCGGGGCGCTGCGTCCCCCAAGACTGCGAAGGCTGCACCCCGACAGGCGGCTCCTCCCCGTCACCCTCTGCGTGCACCACGACCGCAGGGCACTCTTCACTCTCGGGGCCTGAATAAAATCTGTTTGTTCTGGTTTTCATTTCCAAAATGACGGGGCTTCACCCCAAAGAGGGTTCCTGCAGAGCTGCAGCCAAGCTCAGTGACTCCCTCCTCCCTACGGGGGCTGGGGGCCGGGGAGCGGCTGGTGGGCTTGCGGGGGGAGCCCAGGACGACTGGGCTGTCAGGGACCTGTGCCCGTTGCTTCCCGAGCTCACGCCCACGGTGTGACGTGGGGGCGGCTCGTTCTCTGAAAGTCCCCCCCCAACCCCTGTCAGGAGCAAACTGGGGGAGGCTCGCCATGGAGCTAGGTTGTTACCGAGCGCGCCTGGTCGGGACGCGGACGAGAGGGAGTAGAGCAGCCCCCGGGCACAGACGGGAGGGCGCAGGCCCCGGCCGGCCGGCCTGAGCAGGGGGCTACTCTCGCAGTGACCATGTAGTTGCTGCCCTTCGTGTTGTTCCAGCGCAAGACTCCGCAGTTCACACCTGTGTCCCAGAGTCTGAGAACTTCCTGCGATGGTGTTCTCTGGAGGAAGCTGCAGGGACGCTGGCCCGTGGGCCCCCGGCTCCCAGTGGGAAGCGGGGCCCAGGGCCCCCCACTCCGGGCGTGTCCACGGTGTGGCTGTGGAGCGGGGCATCCGGGCAGCGGAGGAAGATGCTGAGGGAGTCTGGAGAACAGTCACCTCACAAGCTGACCCCTGTGCTTCTCTGTTTTTCCTAACAGTGGACAACAAGGACAAACTGGAGAGATCGTCTGGACTGCGGATTCTTCAAGCTGGAGTGGGGTCGGTGAGTAGCCGAGGGGCTTCCTCGGAGACGTGTTGCTCGCTGCGTGGGGAGCCTGCTGCGCAAGGCCCAGCAGGACGGCCGGTGAGCTTGGCCCCATGACGTCATGGGGCCGAGGGGAGGCCTCGGGCTGGTGCTGGCTAGTCTAGTCATCCCACGGTGGGCATGCTGCCCCTGGCGGCTGCAGCGCTCGACACTGGTCGGTTGCCTTTGAGATCGTGATTCCCGTCTCCCTGAGAAGAAGCGGTCGTGGATGAGAAACACAACATGCTTCTTCGGTGTTTCGTGACAGTTACATGTATGGGCAAGAGCAGGCCAGGACATCATCCTTTCCCCTGGGGTTCGGGGGGACACACGCTTATCTTAATTATTTAAGGACCTGCTTGGGGGAAAGGCAATGTAAGAGCAGGAACGTCCCATGAGGTGATTTAAATCACCTGAGAGCGGTCTCGCCCCGGCTGGGCTGCACGGTGCTCGGCAACCCCGGCGCGTGGCTTTCCCCCAGGCGGCCCGGCAGGGCCTGCGTCCCGACCTCAGGCCAGTGGAAGGGGTTGCACGCAGGGTGGCGGGCTCTGCATCAGTGTGGACCGGGCCTGTCACACAGCCGTGTTGGAAACGGTAGATCTCAGGCCCCGGGGCCTCGGGCGGCGGGCGGGGCAGGGTGGCGGGCTGTCGGCAGCGGGTCTCCGCAGAGACACCAGAAGACCCGCCGCTTCCTCAGGGACAGCTGCCCAGCAGCCGTGGGTCATGCTCGCGGCACAGGAACCCATCTGACCGGCAGTTCCAACCGGGGAGCAGGTGCGTGGGGGCGGGGCGGCTCACAGAGCTCAGTGCGGTGCCTGGCCGACACTCGTGTCCCTATGACCCGGCTTGCGGGGCAGGGACCACCAGTGACCAACCACAACTCCTCGGAAAATTCCATGAGGGGCGGCAAGACACCCCATCCCTGGTTTTCCTCCACCGGTGGCCTGGGCTGGGGGAACAAAGTGTCCTCTGTCACAGGTGGTACTTCAGCAGCCATGAGGGAGAGGACAGCGGGGCCAGGACCCTCTGAGCCCCTGGGAGGGTTGTCTCTGCAGGACGGCATTATTGGTGTCCAGGGGGTGGGGACAGACCCAGACGCGTTCAGGTCAAGGATACCCATGCTCCCCAAGCAGAGGGAGTGGCAGCTGGGTGTCTGGGCCTCAGGGTGCCACCGGCATGTTGGGAGGAGGGTCCTGTGGCCGTGAGGCCACCCTGCCTGGAGAGGGCAGGTGAGGAGCGTGGGGGCCCCGGTGTGGCTGCTGCGCCCGAGGGCCTCTGCCTGCTTCCCAGGGACTCGAGGGAGTACCCGACAATGGGGGCATCTCGCTGACCGGCTGCTGTGCTCAGTCAGCTTCCCCAGGTGCCCTGAGCACGTGCTCGATGCCACAGGATCGAGGCACACGGCCAGCGACCCTGAGCCTGCAGGGCAGGCCCCTCGCCACCACCGGTTTTGAAGAACACGCTCACTCCCCCCAGTCCCCATCTCCAGGAGAAACAAGAGGGTCAGGAAGTTATGACCCCAGTCTCCCTGCTCCTCCCAGAGTCACATCCAGTTCCTGCTTCCGTGTCAGTCCCTGCAGCCCCATGTCCACACTCGTCTCTGCACCCGTGACCTCTGCTGACTTCCCCGCCCCGTCCGTCAGGGCCCCGGGGACGCTGACCCTGCTCAGGGTCCGTCTGGGGTCCTCCCTCGGCTCCACGAGGCTGCCGTCTGTCCCCTCTGAGCTCGACCTCCCTCCCCAGAACTCGGTCTCCCTGTGGTCCGGGGGGCGCCTGCCCGCCCAGCGCGGGTGTTGTGGGGATTTCCAGAGACGGCGAAGGCACGTACCTGGGTGTCTGGGGCTCCCCGTCACAGCCCACTGGCGCCACTGTTGCCATGGTCACCCTCCCGCTAGCCGGGTGTGGCCCTTCTCACACACCCCGCCCCTCAGCCTCCTGGTCGCCTCTCACCTCTCGTCCCAGGGCCGCAGTGTGGCGAGCCCCACCCAGCCTTGCGTGCCTGTCTGTCTGTCGCTTCGAGCTGTGCTTCCAGGGACACACCTACTTCCCGCCTCTCTGAGTCTCCGTCTCCCTGTCCTGGGCGCTCGTTATGGCATGGATGCTTCTGTCCTTCGAGCCATCGTCAACCTACTAGTGCCCGAGCCTTATTCTTCCACCCTGCCCACGTCCTAACCTCGGGCTGCATAGCCTTTTCCTGCCGCTGCCGGTTTTGCCTCACAGAGGCCCCTTTCCCGTGCGGTTTGTGGGGGCAGGAGGGAGGAGCAGCTGCCCCGGGCCTCCGAGGGCCCCGGCTGTGTCTGGAAACGGCGAGGGAGGAACGCACAGGAGTTTGCCGCAGGTTTACGGGACCTGGGAGCCCTGGTGGGAAGGGGTGACAGAGCAGCAGCTGCAGCTGAGGGGCCGTGGGGCAGCACAGGCTGCAGGAAGGGGGTAAGTGGGGACCGGCCAGGCCTGCTGGCCGGGCGGGAGAGGAGGCCGCCTCATCCCTCTGGGTGTGGGGAGGCCCGGCCTCAGTGCGAAGGGGACATGGGAGTCCTTCCTGCCTCTGGCGCGTTCTCTCACTCCTGCAGCCGGACACCCACTGGTTGAGCACCATGCCCATCACTGGTGTGGTTTTCAAAGACTTCTTCAAAGAGCCAGGGGCTCGCGTGGGGCGGACAGGCGTGTGCTCCGTCCCCCGCCTCCCAGTGCCGTGTGCTCCGTCCCCCGCCTCCCCTGCATCCCCACACCCTCCCTGACTGGTCTGGGCTCTGCGGCTCCTGGGCTCCGGGGAAGACCTCACTCAGAGAGAGACTCCGTGGGGAAGGCTCGGTTGATCCCAAGTCCCTTAAACATCTGTGAGCCTGTGATCACGCTGCTCCCCACAGCTGGGTGCACAAGGTGGTGCTGTCCATGTGGCCATGTGACCACTGTCACCATGGAAGCCGAGTGGGTGTGGCGCTGACCCACACTGGGTGTCTGGACGCAGCCCTGTCTCCTCCCAGGTCCCGGCTGGTCCTCGCCTGCCTGTGGGAGACGCCACGACTTTAAATAGCTGCCATCACAGCCTGAGTCCCACTCGCTGGTGAGCACTTTGCTGACAGCAACCTGGGTGTTCACACGGACGTGAGCTAGGTCAGTGGGCAGGGGATGCAGGCAGGAACGGCCCTCCTAGCTGCCCTGGGTCCCTGGGACACCAGGAGGAGGAGGCTGGGCAGCCCAACTCCGAAGACGTGGGCCAGCAGGTCCCAGTGTGCTGTGGGCACCCTGAGAGCAGGGCATGACGGTGGGCTGCAGGTGATGGGAGGGACCGTGGGGACAGCTCCTCTCCTTCTCCAAAATGCTCTGTGACATCGTTTTGCAACGTTTTACTCTGAAGTCACAACAGAGGCATGGCGAGCTGCGAGGGCAGGCCTTTAGCAGCCCCCCAGCAGACACGTCCCCACAATCACAAGCTGGCAGCAAACCCAGGAGACTGACGGATGTCCACTCAGGGTGTGTGCGTGTCCTCTGCTGTCTTCTCTTTAACACCACTGCTGACCATCTCAGTGCACAGAAGTCGTGCTGCCGAAGTGGACGGCGAGCATTCAGGCTGACAGACACGAAAGGATGTGTCTGGAGACCCCACACCGTGTGGGTGCCCAGCCCAGCCTCCTCCATGGCCGCGACCCCACCGGTCACTGAGGACAGTGTCGACAGTGACCCTGGCCTCACTGATCACAGGCTCTGAAGGGCACTGCGCCGGGTGCAGCAGGACAGTCAGTGACCCAAGTCACCCCTGGCGCTCAGAGCAGGCCGAGTTCTGGAACTGAAGAGAAAGCCTCGGATGCAGAGGGGTGGCCTCGGACAGGAGACGTGTCAGCACGGCTCTGAGCTGAGGAGGTGACGGGTCACTAAGCGGGGAAGGGGAGCTCCAGGCCCACCCTGAGCACCTGGTGAACCTAGAAAACGAGCTTCAGGGTGAACGCTGCAGCTGGATGTGCCCAGGACCCTCGCCCCTGACTGGGCCCCCCAGGTCTAGCCTCAGGACACCAGCTGTCACAGCTCCTGGGCACCCAGGAGAGCCATGGGCTCACTCCCCAAAACAGACACATTAGATGTACCCAGGACAGCCTATGGTCCAGGGAATCTGTGGCATCCAGGGGCCCAGGAGCCTGCGTGGGGACCTCAGAGCTCATGCAGGGACCTCGACAGTCTCCACAGGCGTCCAGAGCGGCAGCTGCACCTCTGCAGCCCCAGGGGAGGGGGGCCATCGACTCTGCCCGGAGCCCGGGAGCTGTGGGCTCGGCAGTGGGGAGAGACTGTTCTACCAGCTGTCCTTTCTGCACGGCACTGGACCATATTGTGACCCGAATTTCTTGACAGACAAAACCAAACTCTTTTCTCCTAAAATCGAAAAGCGCCCCTGAGGAAAGCCTGCTCCCTGGAGTTGGAAAGGAAACCCGATGAAGCTGTGTTAAAATGTCCGTAGCAGCCGCCCTGGAAGGTTCAGTGTTCGGCCCCCCGACAGCACCCCCACCCCATGCTCAGCGCCTCGGTGGGACCTTTCCAACCTTTGCTGGATGCACCTGTTGTGACTCTTCCTGTTTCTCAATAGTGAAGAAAATCACACAAAAATACGTTCGATCTAAGTAACTGCACTTGACATATCGACGGATGTCAGTTTGTTACGAACCTTCTGGCCCCTGTCCTGGATCATGGAGGGAGGGACCACGTCACGTGGGCCCCCGGGTCGTAGATGCGCTTCTGGCCCCAGAGCCAGGAGGGTGCTGGTGGTGCAGCAGTTGTCATAGCAACAAATTCAATTTTTATTCAGCATCAGAGTAAATAGTCACGTAAAATGAAACGAGTAGTGTCTACATCTCACCTGCCCCCTTGCCCTTTTCTCCCATCTTCATCCATGTTTTTATGGAAATACACATTCTGCATGCCTCCCTTCCGGGGCCGTGACTGGCCCAGGCTGGGTGTGACGGTGTCCCTGCGAGGAACGGAGGGACGCCCAGATCAGGTGCGAGCTGGTCCCCGAGCGTCCCTGGCAGAGCCGGGCATGTGGCACCGGTCTGTCGTCCCTTCACCCCGTGAGCCCCGGAGCCAAGGCTGCAGTGTCTCAGTCATGCTGGCATCCCCCGAGTTCAGCACCGTGCTGGACGTGCCCTGGGCTGTGGCAGGCACCCCCGCGTCCCTCCGCGCTGACCGCCCCATGCAGACTGCTTCCCGGGACAGATCCTCCGTGCTGCCGCATCCTCCGTCATCACCAAGCCCCAGAGCACTCTCCTCTGCGACGCAGCCCCGTTCCTTCCCCACTGCTCATGCCGCATGCAGCCTGCTTCTCCGTGACTGTGGGCTTGAAACCTCCCTCCTCTCTGCTTACTCCGCAAGCTTGTTTCAAAGGCCCTTTCCACCTGTGTGAAATCAAGGAGGCATAAAATAGAGTCAAATGCCAGCTTTAAAATAATCTCATGTCGGAACAGATCTGCCCTCCGTGGGGTGGCTGGCGAGTGAGTGGAGGCGAGTGTGGCCGGAGGGGTGCTGTGGCCTTAGAACCGGGTCTGAATCCTAAAGGCCCCTTGAAAACTACTGTCACCTGCATGTGCCCTCCCCGACCAGACCAACAGCTGATGGTCAGTGCCACCCAAACCAACAGCGACCCCAGACCTCACCGCCCTGGAACCTGCATGTGGACAAGCCCACGGCCCAGGACCAGTCCTCAGTGCTGGACCACACTCCCCATTTGCAGAGCATGCTTTGTAATCCCAGACCTGGGAGTCCCCCAGTACCTGCCTGGGGTGATGGCACCCACTCCCCAGAGGGAGACCACTGCCCACTGGGATCTGGCCGTCTCAATCCACCTGCAAACAGGAACCTGCCCTCTCGTGTCGGAAACACAGGACCTTGTTAAAAGGCTAATGAGGCCTCTGCATGTGCAGAACCTCCTACTGGATTAAACCCTGTTTTTTACCAGAGCATAAAGCACACACGTCTTTAAGAAGTAACTGCTTCCCTGCGTGAGCACTAGAACCAACGCTACACGGACAGTGTCACGCTACACGGACAGTGTCACATCGTGTCCTCTTACGCGGCAGTCATGTTCCTGCCACCACGGAAAAGCGCTGACGTGGGCCGACATGGACAAGGGGCTATTTCCTGGCGGGCTGCCGGTCCTGCTCCCTAAGGACACCACATAGGGCTGCCCTTGTGACCTTCTACCTTAGGTCACCTCTTTGAAGGCCCCTCTCCAACAACAGTCGCATTCTGAGGTCCTGGGGCCTGGACCCCAACCTGCAGATTTGCAGGGACACAGCCCAAGCACCGACCTCGATCGGATCAGTCCTGTTGCATTAAATGGGGCTCCTTTATCCAGTGGATCCAGAAGACAGAGTTTGGATGGTCAGCGCCTCAGAAGTAGCTGTGCCATCTCCTACACCCTGTCACACAATTAATGGAAAAGCAAAATTCCTCCAAAGCCAATCAGGGAGAGTGGGGGGGGGGAAGGAAAGAAAATGTAATGTGTAGTTTGAGTAACACGGTGGGACACTTTGGTCCAAAGCCCCTCAAATCACAGGTCGACCTGGGACACCAGCCAAGAAATGAAGCAGGAATCACCTGCAGTGTTCCGTTGCCAGTGGCGTCTGGGGTGGAGGGTCCCAGCTGCCCGGGGCAGGCACTGCCTTTGGCCGGCCCCCTCGGGCGGTTTCCAGGGAGGACGTGTGGCTCCCTCCTCCAGCGGGAGGTGACGTGGGGACCCCGGAGAATTCTCGACGCTGAAGCAACATAAACTGTGTTGCATTTTTCTTTCCTCAGCAAAGGGTTGTTTGCAGCCTGTTTACTGACGGGAGCCTTTTCACTTCGGTGCGGGGCAGGCAGGCTGATGAATTTACTTCAGCGATGCCAGCGAGGCTGCCGCCCCCGCAGCGTGAAAGGACCGACTGTTAAACCGCTAATTCGAGGGTCTTCGCTAAGTGAATGCAAACAAATTCTGGTCCTCAAAGCCCTGCTAATGTACAATGTTCAATTTTTAATTTCCAGTCCATCTTAGATTACGGGGATGAAAAACAATATTTAATCCCTCGTTAACACATGAATAAGCGGAAGCTGTCATTTTCACCCAGACAATAACGGGATTATCTCAAGAACTGTCAGTTTATGTAAAAACATTATGTTGCCCAAATTTTCATAAAAATTAGCGGTGGGTAATATTCAAGATCAGAGCGATGGGAAGAGGCAAGTCTGCCTTCATGGTAATAAATATTCATACTTGTCTGCTCAGGAGATGAAAATCTAATCAAGGGGCTATTGAGGCACTAGTTTTTTTTTTCCTCCACTGGAGATGTTTCATCCGAGTCGGGTTGGATATGGAGACTGGTCTCTCGGGGCCTCCAGGCCAGGGGCACTCGGGCCACGGGCGGAGTCCGCGTCAGATGCGGCCCAGCGAACACCGCTCCCACCGACAGACACCACAGGCGTGGCGGGCTGCCATCTGAGTTGCTCTGCATCCTGAGCATTTTGTGCGACGCAGAGTTCTGCACCCCCTTCCTTTTTTTAAGGAAAACAACAACATAATTTCATGCCAGCTAACTCCTAGCTCCAGCAGAGTTAGAGCCGCCTGTGTTTTTGCTTTTGTTGACAATTGCCATAAATCAGAAGATACTCAGCACGAAGGCTAATGAAACACATGTGGTTTCAAAAAGAAAGCCGGGAACGGAAGGATGGTACAGCATGCGAGTCACATGTGTGCATCTGTATGCACACATGTGTGGAGGGGCACGTGCGTGTGTGTGTGTGTTCCTGCTGTCTCTGGGAAGGCTGCACTTTCCCCTTCATGTCATCGGGCATTTGAAAACACTGAGTCCCACAGCCACTCACCCGTAAGCACGGGTGCGGGTGGGCCCCACGGGTGTTCCTGGCCCATTGAGGGGCCGTCTTCAGTAGGTGGACATCCAGGTCACTGAGAACCCCCACAGTCTCAGGTGCCTCCCTCAGGGGAAAGGGGAGGACCAGGGGCGGGGGGCCGGCACACCCAGGAGGGGCTGTGACGAGACCTTGTGTGCACTGGGAACACTGCCCACCTACAGAGACCCGGTCTCCCCCAGTCGCTGTTAACTGTCAGAGAGCCGGGAGCTTGTGCTGGTGTCGTAGCGCGTGGCCTTGCTGTCTAGTCACCTTTAACCCCCCGACTCAGTGGCGCTCATTATGGGATGGCCTGGTTACTGGGGAAAAGCCCGTGGAATACTTGCTTTCTGAAGACAAAGGTTCCTGGATGAAGTCCTGTCCCCCAGCTCCCTCCAAGGTGTGGCAGGAGGACTGAAGTAGAGAGAAGCAGGAAGGGCCTAGACCGACTTCCTTCTTCGCATGTGGCGTTCACACTCAGCATGTGTCCCCAGCAGCCGGCGCTGAGGCCCCCCAGAGTCACAGCCCACAGAGCCCTGGCCGCCTCTGCACTGCCAGGATCCCTGTTTGACACTGGTGTGGAGACGTGTCGTTTTCAACGTGGCGTGGGGGTACGCAGAGTGGGCGAGAGAAAGAACCCGAGACGGGTCACATCCCACGTGGTGAGTGCGGGTCAGTGAGCGTCTCGGGCATTCCTTCCCCTGCAAGTCAGGCGTGGGTGCGTCCCTCGGGCACTGCCCTCTCTGGGTCCCTGGCAGCTGTCCCTCTGCCCCGGAATACAGACCTGGGAAGAACTGTGACATGCCCTCCAGTCCCCAGCCTCTGCTGGATGCTGGGACTAGGGGACGTGCCACCCCAGCCGCCCTCCTGGGGGATGCAGGTCTGCAGTGTATGTGCCGGGCAAAAGGGAGCCGACCCCACCCCAGCTGTCGGGAGCTGGGCCGACACCCCCATGCTGCTGTGTTGGGGCTCCCGAGAGAACCTGGGCCAGGGGGCAGGAAAAGATTCACTAAGAAGGTTTGGAGGCTGAGAAGCCCCGGGATCTGCCCTTTGCAGCCCAGAGGCCTGGGGGAGCCAGTGGTGTGAGTTCAAGTCCAGTCCCAAAGGCCTGAGAACCAGGGAGTGTGTACCAGCCAACTGGGCACCCCTTAGCCCAGGCAAAGTGACGCAAAATTAACCGTCACACCCCCAATGTTCCTTTGCTTCAGACTGTCTCTTGCTTCTTCTCGAGGGGACCTGCGGGGATGTGCACCGTGTCCACAGCGGGTTCTGGGCTGCGCCAGCTCCAGGGAATGTCCTTGTGACATCGCAGTGGCTGCTCCTGGGCCCAAGGGACAGTGTCCTATGACCTCCAGGTTGAAGTGGGAACTGGCCGAGGGCTTTCCCCACCCACCTGGCCCTGCTGCCAGTGGGGCGGCAGAACAGCCTGTCCAGCGGAAGGCCCAGGGACTGGCTTGGGTAGGAGGAGGACGGGGCCTCGGGGTTGCGTGGGCCAAGAAACCTCCAGGACACGGGAAGGGGAAGCTGCCCAGCTGCGCTGCGACGTCCACCGCAGTTTTCCGAGGGGACGGAGGAGCTGCCACAGCAGAAACAGCACCGGGAGCCAGGCCCCCCCGGAGGCACCTCCACCCATGGCGTCCATCCCGGGACCTCAGCGCGGAGCCGTCTCCCGGGGCTGAGACAGGAGGCTCTGTCTCGGGTCGGTGTGGCCACGGCACCTGAGAGGCCTCAGCGTGGAGGGACGCAGCATGGTGGGCATGTTCTACCGTGGAGGAGACCCAAAGAGGGCTCCACGCACTGGGCATGCGCTCACGCCCCCCCCCCCCCCCCGTCGGGGGTCAGGTGAGGGGAAGGCCCGGACAGGCAGGTGCAGGGAGGATGGGGACGGCAGCTTCTGCTCCGGAATCGGGGCGCTGGATTCTGGCCCTTGTTGGGGGGACCTCCAGCTGTTGTTTCTCCAGACACAGAACCAGCCAGAGCACTGGCTCAACAGAGCCAGCCAGACCGCCAGCCATACAACACCCCCGCCGGACCTCCACCTGGGCACAGGGCCAAGAGTGCTGTGCTTGCTGCTGCCACTAGGGGTCACACTTACATCCTCTTCTCCAGAGCTCACCAGATCCTAGAATTAGGGTGTGTCCCCTGACCACACTTGGCAGGAATCTCCCAGGACTTAAAGGACAGGGTGGGAAGGACAGGAGAGGAGATGGAATAAAGGGTGAACCGAGTCTCTGGGGTGGCCTGCCCCCCAGACTGCAATGAAAGGGTTGGCAGTTACTTGGTCCCTAACGTCATGTCTGAACTGAAGTCCTCTATGGCCGACCTGCATTTTCCCTCTTCTGCTGGGGCCACCTGACGCTGACAGGAAGCAGGCTACCGGGGGCCCTCAGTGCCACAGAGGGCCAGTGAACCTTCCCCATCCTCTGGATGGGGGGAAGACCAGTGTCCAGGCCATTGCCAGCCCTCTGCAGGGGCCCCGAACAGCCCTCCATCCGAAAACAGGTCACTCGGGACCGTCCCCTGTCCTACAGACTCTGTCCTCTGCAGGGAGACTCTGAGGCTGTGATGGCACGTTCTTCCATTCACGAGTGCACACTTGTGTGTGTACTAGTGTGAGCCTGTGTGTGCACATGTGTGTCTGTGTGTGAGCCCATGTGTGACGTGACAGGGTGTGTGTGTGCGTGCTCTTGAGTGTATGCATGTGAGCATGTGAAAACGTGCTCTGTGTCAGCTTGTGCATGTGTGTGGTGAGCCTGTGAGTGTATAAATATGTGTGCATGTGATCAACTTTCAGCCAAAATGGAGGTGTACGTAGATAACACTTTGCCTCTTCCCACAACCAAAAGGACAACAAATTTAAAAACAAAAAACAACCAGAACTGCCAGAAAATCGAACTGTATGGAAGTCTGACAACCAAGGAGTTAAAGAAGAAACATCCATCCAGACTAGTGGGAGGAGTGGAGATGGGCAGCTGGGAAGAGAGGACTCTCGGCAAGGCAGCGGCTGGCGGACCAGGCTGCCCCACATTCACGCACAGATAAACCGGGAAGAACAACTGGGGAGCGAGACAGACCACACAACCCAGGGTTCCAGTGTGGGGAAATAAAGCCTCAAAACCTCTGACTAAAAATCTATGGGTGTTGAGGTGGCAGGAGAAACTCCCAGCCTCACAGGAGAGTTCCTGGGAGAGGCCCATGGAGTCCTAGAACGTATACAAACCCACACACTCAGGAAGCAGCACCAGAAGGGCCCAATTTGCTTGTGCGTAGAGGGGCAAGTGACTGAAAACCAGGGAGAGCAGAGCAAGTGGCACTCTAGGACCCCTCCCCCACAGACAGCGCCACCGCACAGGTTGCTCCGCCCTGGTGAACACCCAAGGCTCCGCCCCTTACTACTAACAGGTGTGCCAATACAAAAAAAAAAAATGGTCCAAATGAAAGAACAGATGAAAGCTCCAGAAAAAATACAACTAAGCAATGAAGAAACAGCCAGCCTATCAGGTGCACAGTTCAAAACACTGGTGATCAGGATGCTCACAGAATTGGTAGAATATGGTCACAAAATAGAGGAAGAAGTGAGGCTTTGCAAAGTGCAATAAAGAAAAATATACAGGGAACCAACACTGAAGGGAAGGAAACTGGGACACAAATCAACAGTGTGGACCAGAAGGAAGAAATAAACAATCAACCAGAACAGAATGAAGAAACAAGAATTCAAATAAATGAGGAGAGGCTTAGGAACCTCTGGGATATCTTTAAACTTTCCAACATCTGAATCATAGGAGTACCAGAAGAAGAAAAAGAGCAAGAAATTGAAAACTTATTTGAAAAAATAACGAAGGAGAATTTCCCCAATCTGACAAAAAGAAATAGACCTCCAAGAACTCCTGGAAGCTCAGAGACTCCCAAAGAAATTGGACCCAGAAGCACATACCAAAGCACATCATAATTACATTACCCAATATCAAAGTTAAGGAGAGAATCTTAAAAGCAGCACAAGAAAAGTAGACAGTTAATTACAAAGGAATACCCATAAGACCATCAGCTGATTTCTCAAAAGAGACCTTACAGGCAAGAAGGGGCTGGAAAGGAGTATTTGAAGTCATGAAAGGCAAGGACCTACATCCAAGATTGTTCTATCCAGCAAAGCTATCATTTAGAATGGAAGGGCAGATAAAGTGCTTCTCAGATAAGGTCAAGTTAAAGGAGTTCATCATCACCAAGCCCTTATAATATGAAATGTTAAAGGGATTTATCTAAGAAGGAGAAGATGGTCAAAATTATGAACAGTAAAATGACAACAAACTCACAATTATCAGCAACTGAACCTAAAAAAAAAAAAAACCCCACAAACACAAACTAAGCAAACAACTAGAACAGGAACAGAGTCACAGAAATGGAGATCACATGGAGGGTAATCAGCGGGGAAAGGGGAGGGGAGAATAGGGGAAAAGGTACAGGAAATAAGCATAAATGGTAGGTCCAAAATAGACAGGGGGAGTTAAGAACAGTGTAGGAAATGGAGAAGCCAAAGGACTTATATGCACAGCCCATGGACATGAACTAAGGGGGCGAATCCGGATGGGAGGGGGTGTACAGGACAGAGGGGAATAAAGCAGGGGGACAACTATAACAGCATAATCAGTAAAATATATTTTACAAATTTAAAAATAAATATGTGCATGTGAGCGCACACACATGTGTGATCTGTGTGCATGTGTGTCCGTGTGTGTGTGAGCGGGGGCTGGGGGGCTGTGGTGTGTCCATCACAGGGGCAGCCACGAGTGCTGAGCAGGGACAGGGGCTTGTCCGGTCGTGCTGGAAGGTGGAGAGAGGCACAGAAGGAGCCTGGAGACCAGCTGTGGGCTGTGCCAGGACCTGGTGTCCGATCCCGGGGCGCCGAGGTGGGGCCTCTCCCCGAAGTCCCCACAACACTGTGGCCGGAGGCCCACTTTGAGAGCTGCTGCTCTGAGCTGCCGGCTTTGCAGAGGGGATGATAGGGAGACAGACCTAATCCAGAGCTAACTTGGTTGGACCCAAGAGTATCACCTCCCCGCTCCTGCACGTGGCCCTCCTCTGAGTTGGCCCCACATGCAGAGCCATCGTCCAGGCCTGTGACACATCTGCCCAGTCGCCCAAGGAAAATGTAAACTTATTTATGTCAGCACCGAGTGCAGAGCCGTGGGACTCTTGTCAAAGGAGACGCTTCTCCGGGTTCCACAGAACGTCAGGCCAAGCGAGAGGCACTGAGGCCACGGGCCCGGCCTCCTCCCAGCAGAGGGTCCAGGGCACTGCGCAGGCCTCCTGCAGGTCACGGGGCCGCGCTGGGGTGGCAGGGGGAGGGGGCTGCGGGCACCCTGAGTGCAAAGTGGGGACCCAGGGAACGTTTGCAGAAACAAGCCGGTGTTTCAACTACAAGTCACCTGGGCGCCAAGGCGGAAGTCGGAGCTTTGACTCCCGCACACTCAGTCCTCCACTGCGTGCTGTGGTGTGCCGGGGGTGCTGGAGGCCTGTGACCTCTGTGTCCAGGCCTTTGTGAATCGTGGTTTGGTCCTCCACAGCGTTGTCTGGACAGGGCTGGGGCTGGAGCGGAACGGTGCAGCAGCTGTTCGGGGCTCCCCGCCAGTTTTGAACTAGTGCTGGACTCGGTCTCCTCACGTCTGAGACTTCCCTCAGGAGGATGAGCCAGTGTCGCCCCTCCAGCACCGGACCCCCGTGGTCCCAGACCGCTTTGCCTCTCGAGCCGCCAGCACAGTGGGCTCAGAACATGCATCACCCATCTGTCCTCCTGCCCGCCTCTGTCGGACGGATGATAAATGCATGGGTCGTGGATGGATCAGCATTTTACATTGGATGAGAGACCCTGGGCGTTTTCCGCCCATTTGTGAGTACTAAATGTTCACTTGCTCCGTAGTGTTCTGTAAACTTCAGGAAGTGTGCTTGGCTCCGGGGAGCAGACGTCGAGCGGGAGACAGTTCTCAACCCACTGAACACACACCCGCGGGATCATTCTCAGGGCAGCAGGTACTGGCTGGCCGGCTGGGGGTCGATCTGTGTTGTGAACATGGAAGAGCACGTGAGGTGAAAAGCTGTCACAGCTCGTCGTCTGGTGGCAGAGCCCTGTCAGACACATGGGAATGACACGAGGCGACAGTGTGTGCAGGGCTCGCCCACGAGTGGGAGGAGCAGGAGGTTCTCTGCATTCAGCAGAGAACCCGTGGCCGTGGCCTCTGGGCCGTCCAGGGGGCTCCCCAAGGAGAAGGTGCTCACGCAGGTGCCAGGGGCTGGCTGAGTGGTGTCGACGCCCCCCTGACTGTGATTGGTTACAGCACCCTCCCCCCCCCCAGACAGCGGCAGCTGGACCTGAGAGGTGTTTACATGAGCTGAGGCATGGCCCCTCATTTCCTGCAACAGCTGCCCTCAAGGAGCCAAGCCCATTGCTCTGACGTACCTCGGTCCTCCTGCGCTCTCCCCAGAGCGTCTGTCTGTCGTCGTACAGGGCAGGGAAGGAGGCTCTGAGGGCAGGTGAGCTCCTCACTGGCCAGGGGTAACGGCTCCTCTGGGGGCAGGTGCAGGAAGGCAGTGCCACGTGGGGGGCGGGGCCTGCAACACCCCTGGGCGGGCCCCCGGGTGGAGAGCTCACTAAGGCCCAGACCTGCCCGGCATTGTTGTCTGATCGCGCCCTCGGCTGCCTGCTTCTGAAGACATTAATCGCATGATTAGTTTTATGAATTCTGATTACCCATTAAGCTACCTTTTCCGCTTCCCTCCGTACCATTAGCGTTTATAGTGCAGCCTCTTTAATTCCTCACCTGGCAGGGGCTCCGGCACATTTGAAGGCTGCATTACCCACTCAATAAACAGGGAGAGTTTAATTTTCTGTGTCAAGGATTGGTGTGGACTTGGGAGGATGATGCTTCCAATATTATGCTATCAAGAGTGACATTTAATTTTGCAGGGGACAAATCTTGTTTCTCACTGTCAAAGCGATGTGCGCAGAGCGTGATGGCAGAGAGGTGTGGAGACCCTCACGGCTCTGGCAGAGACGCTGCCAGTCTTGCCGTCTTTCTCCCCATTTGCTAATGTGTTTGGCTTAATTGGGCCTGCCTCTTCCCAGAGATGAGCCTGACACCGTTTGGTGCCCATCCGTGAGGGATGGACGCAGCTGTGCACGCGCCTGCTGCTGGGGCGTGCCCGCTGCCCCGGCACCCCGGGGCTGGTTCTTACAGTGAGACCCCACAGTTCCCCCTAAACGTGTCCTTATGAGGTTGGGTAAGAAAGCAGAGTGGTGGGACTCCTGCCACTGCTCCAAAGATGCCATTTGAGCCAGGCACCACTCTCACTCCAAAATCTCCTCCCCTCCCCCAGGAAAAGTAAGAGCAGACAGATTTGTAACGAACAGACATGAACAGACAGCCAGGTGGATGGGGCGCCTCACCCGACCATGCGGAAATGACGCTGTAAGCCGAGAATGCGTGCGCGGGCGGAGGGCAGGCTGGATCCAGCGACGTGGGACCATCGTTTCCCAGCTCTGCACACAAAGGGGCCACTGAGCACACCCTGTATAATGTTACACGTGGGCCTCGGGCCTCCCCAAGAGTTAAAATGTGTGTGGGGTTCCAAGGCCAGACAGCCAGGCTGCCTCAAGGCAAAGTCCTGGAAGGTCAGAGATGTGTCGTTTTTTAAGATTTTGTTTATTTATTTTTAGAGAGGGGAGAGGAAGGAGAAAGGGAGAGAAACATCTATGTGTGGTTGCCTCTTGTGTGCCCCCTACTGGGACCTGGCCCACAACCCAGGCATGTGCCCTGACTGGGAATAGAACCAGCGACCCCCTGGTTCGCAGGCCAGCACTCAGTCCACTGAGCCACACCAGCCAGGGCCAAAGATGCTTTGAATTGGTTGGCTCTTCAAGTATGAGCCCGCATAGCTGGGCATTGTGGGGGGGAGGGAGCAGTCCACAGGGCCCACAAGCCGCACTCCCCCCCGCCGGCCCCTGAGCCGAGAGCCAGCGAGAGCCAGAACTGAAGGGGCTCCTGGAAGAACCTCAGAGAACGGGCCTGGGGCCTGGAAAGCTGCAATTTTTTCACAGATTGTAGGGAAAACAGTCGGGCTGCTGGAGCAACCCTTTATTTTCTCCCCGTGTCCTCGTTTAACCACACTTGCTTTTTCTTCTTCAAGTCGGCCTCCCACCCTGTCCCAGGAACTCCTGAGCAACATCCGAGAAGGAGTGTCGGTCAGGGAGGTGTGCAGGCTGGGCCTGGGCTGGGGCATCCAACTTCTGAGCAAGCCCTCCCTCCGTATCCTCCGGTCATTTTGGTTTCATTTAGGGGAGATTTAAGAACCATCATGTGGAATGGAAGGGGGAGGGGTCCCTCACCTGAGTTTCATTTAAAATTTAAATATAGTGTTATAAGTTTTAAAATACCCTATCAGAAAAAAGAGGCCAGTTCAGTCAGTGGCCCAGGGTAGGGGGCAGCGGTCTGCACAGGAACAGCCAGTCCCGGGGGGTGAACAGGTGGATGGATGGGGCGGGGGAAGGGAGGAGCACCCACACTGACATAGAGTGGGCGGCCCTGGTGGAAAGTCCCTGTGTCATGGCGTGAGTTACAGGTAGCCTTCCGCTTGTTCAGTCGGGAAATGCATATTTTTGTTAAGACGCTCCTTTTGTTTTGTTGCATACATCTGTGGAAAACTCAGAAAATGCAGAACAATAAAATCGGAATCACTGACTAGTCCGCCACCTGGACTCACTCCCTCATTGGTGCGTCTGTAAGAACCCAGGCACGACCCTGGCGAGGCCCCTTGTCTTGCCTGGTGGTCTCGCGTCCACCCGCCTAACCGAGTGGTCTGTGAAGACTGTTCTCGGGAGCACGGAGCCCCTTCCGTGGCTGTGCCTGGATCGGTCCCGCCCCAGAGTCGCTGCTGTGGTGCGTTTCAGCTGCTTCCAGAACTTCGCTTTGTAAATCTCGCCACAGTCACTGTGTTTGTTCGTAGACTCGATCTGTGTGGATCATTGTTCCTTTGGGATCCATTCCTAAAACGCAGCTACCACAGCAGGTGGCGAAGAGTCTTCTCACCCCCAATTCTTCCTGTGTCCCCCCCCCCACCCGAGGGTGGCCCCGACCCCAGGGACAGCTGCAAACCCAGTGACCCCGCCCCCTGTGCTCCGCACCGCCGCGTCGTTAGGTTTCTGGCTCTCCTTACAGCAACTTCTGGCGACTCCGAGTTGATCTAAGCCCTGGCTGCTTGTGACCACACTGTACTGTGCTGGATGATTCATTGTTTGACTTCTGGGACCACCCATCCCTGCTGCTGGTGGTCCCCTCCTCGTGGTGGGAGTCCTGCGAGGGCCCCGCACCCCGTCTCCTGTCTTGTTCTCCGAGGTTCGGGGCGTGCAGCTGTTCTCATCTCACCAGCTGTTCTCGGGTGCAGAAAGCCCCTCACGACCCTGCAGCCAGCGCCGTGGTCATCCTTCTCAGTTTTCCTGCAGCTGCCGTTGCCCTGCCGCATCCCTCCGCCCACTGGGCCGCTGCGGCCAACCTGCACTGTGAAGCGAGGGACCCACGGGCCTGTTATCTGCCCTCCTCTGGCACGTGTCTCGGTCCTGTGACCACTAACTTCCCGAGAGAGGGCACAGAGCTGTGCCCCCGTGACCAGCACAGCACCGGGACCGCGGGCCCCGGGTCAGTCTCGTTACCAACGGAGCACACCCCAGCTGACTGACGGACGGGGAGCAGGTGGCGGCAGGTCTCCAGGCCGTGTCCACGTGCCGTGGGTGCCGTGGGAGACGGGAGCTATGAGGCTGACTCTGCCCACCTTCCGCCCTGGCCCGACCCACAGACTCGAGTTCTATGTGGGCGGGTGAGCAGTCAGTCCCCGAGTTTCCATGTGAGAAGGAGTTTGGACCAGAAGAAACGCAGACGGTTCTCAAAGGAAACTCAGACACACTCGGTCATAATCGTCCACCTGTGGCCTGGCTTTGGCCCTGCGCCCGGGCACGCCTTCCCTCCCCCCACCCCCTCCTGCCCAGCACTGCTCCCAGTCCGTCCTCGGCCACGGTGCCGCCCTGCCCTCCTGGTCCCGCATGTCTCTCTGCCCTCGGGCCTCCTGCAGTCTGGGGGCAATGGGATGCTCTTCCCCCATGTCGCCATCTCCCCCACGGCATGCACCGCCCCAGTGAGTTTTCTCCCGGCCTCTGGGGAAGGTGCCACTGGGCAGCCACCCTCCGGCTCTGGCTCCAGAAGGCGCAGCGCTGCTCCTTTTACAGAAGGACCTAGGCTGGACCTTCCGGAGACAGAACACACTCTTCGGCCATTAAGTCAGCCCCAGACCCCCGGGCGAGACAGTTGGTGGAAACCGGGATGGGGTGTGCCTCCTCCTCTCCTTCCGGCCCGCACACCGTGCGCCTCCTTCCTCCGTGTTTCCAGTCTCTTCCTCCCTGTTTGGCCGTGACCTCGCGGTGCCCCGAGGCACAGGTCTGGGTTGAGGAGTCCTGGCATCTTCGGACGCGTCAGGCATGACACGGAGGGGCTGGTGTCGAGGTGTTCCTGTCGACCCGGTGACCCTCGAGCTCTATCACCTTCTGCTCGCTCCCGGGGTTCGTATTTAAAGCGAAAACAAAAGCCTCCGTCTCCAGCTGACGGAGTTGCAGCCACACGTCACCCACCAGAGTAGATTAGAGCTGCCGCGCCAGTCAAGCCCACGGCAGAGTGTGAAACAGCCTCCGCTCTCGGTGATTTGCAAAGTGCAGTCACCCCCGATCAGTCTGAAATAATCCTCCTGTTTATTAAACAGAAGAGGAGACACAGCCCAAGCCGATGCCAATTACACCAGTGACAGTTTTTTTTCACTGATTTGAGAGACAGAGAGAAAAGGAGAAACACTGGCCTATTTTTTTAAGATTTTATGTATTTATTTTTAGAGAGAAGGGAAGGGAGGGAGAAAGAGAGGGCGAGAAACATCAGTGTGAGAAAGAAACATCAATCGGCCACCTCTCTCACGCGCCCTGAGGGGGCCAAACCTGCGACTGGGGCACGTGCCCTGACCGGGAACTGAACCAGCGACCTTTTGCTTTGTGGATGACACCCAACCAGCCCAGGTGAAACACTGATTTGTTGTTTCACTTATTGTTGGGTTATGGGTTGATTCTTGCATGTGTCCTGACCAGGGATCGAGCCCACAACCTTGGCGCGTCAGGACAGCACTCTAGCTAGCCTCATGGACAGCCTGGCCAGGGCAGGGTGCTGCCTTTAAGTGGTGCCCGGCCCCCAGGCCCGCCATGGAGCAGCAGCCCCCACTGTTCCATTCCTGCTCCTCGAGGTCTCTGGTGCCACATGGTCACAGGAGTCGTTTCCACCCGCAGGACCTAACAGACTTCCAGGCCGTGCTGTGCTCGGGGCCCTAGCCACCCCGCAGTTCACGCAAACGTGACGGAGCGAGGGCGCCTCCCGCCAGGTTTTCCAGGAAGCGCAGCTGTCTGGGGCTGCGGAGCAGCCCTCCCGGCTACGGAGTCCCGGGACCGGACCTTGGACGCAGTGTGGGGCAGGTTTCCGTCCCAGCTCTGCCGGGCGGGCGCTGCAGGGTCCAGCATGCGAAACTCCGCAAGGGGGCCTGGGCGGAGCCAGTGCGCCGCAGCCTCAGGCCCCCAAGCCCCGCAGGCTCCTACAGCCCGCTGGCTGCTCCCGACCCTGACACAGAGAAACACGGTGAGAGCGCGCGTGCAGAGGCTTTACGCTGACGTCGTCCTCCGTCCGCCCGGGAGAAGGCGGCCGGGCGCCTCCCCTTCTCCACTCCGTGCCCGCCCCGGGGCAGCAGCGGGGGCTCTGGGGGCTCAGCCCCACCCAAGGCGACCCTCCCGGGGTTCCAGCCCTGCCCACGCCTCCCTAGAAACCCAAAGCTCAGAAAAGGGGCCGCCGGGTCCTGATCTGTCGGATTCAGAAAGCTCTTTGTCTCTTTTAAAGCCTCCTACCCACCGACCAACTCCGCGCCCCACGGGTGAATCCAGCCCGTCTCCCGCACGCCAACAAGTCCCGGGTGCGGGCGCACCTGCGGAAACAATTCCTGTAGGAATAGAGTCCTCGGATGTTTGTTTTTTACTTTAAATGGCTTCTCTCTGTAGAGGAAACTCATTATCAACTCTTTAAAATACCGTCCTAAGGAAACAAACGTGGTCGTCCTTATTAAAAATGTATTCCACGTCTCAAAACCAAAGCTGGGCTCGCAGCCTGCTGTGCTCGGGTGCCCGGCAAGCACCGCGCGGAGGGAGACCGCACGGAGGGAGACCGCCTGGCGGCACTGGAATGAACGCTGTTGAGTTCGGGTGGGTATACGGCCCGCTCCCCTTGGGAAGTTGCAAAAAGTGGGCGCAGGAAGAAAGGGAGTTTGGAGAAACAGCAACGTCATGTCACTGAGTCCACGACTCCGAACCTCTGACTCCTGGGAGGCCGCTCCAAGAACACTGAGTGGCATGGACCAGCCTGCACCAGGGGCCCCACTCCCACTCAAACAGGCGCAGTCTGGAGTCCGTGACCCCCACGGGCCCCCTGAAATATGTCATCTGTTTTGCAGGAAGTTACCGTGGATTGGAGTCTGTTGAACCTCTCATAACAGATGTTTGATTTAGAATTCACTGCTGCCACAGCCCAAACCTCCACCACGGCCTCTTCGTGAACGGATTTCACATCTCTGTGCACCCCTTCGCTCCGTGCTCTCCACAGTGACGGCACAGACAGCCACGGGGCAGAGCGGCCACGCCAACAGCCACTGTCAGAGCAGCCACGCTGATGGCCAATGTGCCCATCGGGCTGAGGGCTCCTGGACACGGGGGCAGTCTTCTGTTTGATGGCATAGTCTTTAATCTATTCAGCCTATGAACACAGCTGCTCACTGAGGCCCCACCGGGGTCGCACCCACAGACAGACCCAGTCTGAGGCAGCAAGGAGGCGCTCGGCCCCCGGCCCCCGGCCCCCAGCCGGGCCAGGAAAGGAAGGCAGTGCCCACAGGGAAAGACTGTGAGGAAGCCCCTGGCTGCCTGAGCTCCGTGGCCTGTCGGGGGACACTCTGGGACCAGCCTCAGCGCCTCACACTCACCCGCTGACGTCCCTTGTCCCCCACGAGACCACCCTCGCCTCCGGCCAGGTCCCTCACGTCTACCGCCCGGTCCCGAGCAGCTCCTGTCTCATAGGAGCCTTACCAAGTCGCGTGGAGAGAAAGATGAGGCAGGATGAGTGGGCTGGGGTGGGTCTTTGTTCGTTCTGTTCTGTGGAGGGAGAGAGGTTGTAAATAGGCTACCCAACTTGTCCAGAGGCCTGCGTGCCCCTGAGCCCACTCTGCTGAGTGCAGTCTGCACGCTCTGTCTGGCCTGGGGCAGCGTGCCTCGCGAGGCTTCCTGCGTGGTGGTGGCGCTGGGAAGGCACCCGGGAAAGGCTGCCCGGGCCTCGTCCCTCTCCCACCGCCACCCAGGCGTCTCTCCCACGATCCGGGAAGTTCGTGCCGGGGCAGAGGCCCATTCGAATCACTAGGCAGGACGAGATGGAAAGCGGACAGGGATGCATGACTTATGAGCAAAGATGGGGGTTTGCCCGATTTCGTGGGGGAGGGGCCACCTCAGGACCCCAGCGTCGTTCCAGACGGGAATTTCCACCCACAGAGAGCAGGACCGAAGGGCATCAGGTGTATTTTCCGTGAGCTCCGTCTTTGGTTCCTGCCTCCCTTCTGGTGAGCCAGACAGTGACACCCTTGCCCCCCGCCCCACCTCCCCAAAGTAAACTGAAGGGAAATTGCCTGGGTATCTGGTTGCCGTGGTGACGATGTGGTAAAGGAAGACAGGGTGGGTGGCAGGCACGGTTTCACCTCTTCTGCGGGCAGCTTCTCTGCCCACAGTGAGAGACCCCCCCATCCCTCACGCGCTCACTGGCATTGCACGCGGGCCCCCGGGAAGGGCCCTTCCTTCATGGTCACGAGGGGCTCTGGGCCACTGCAGACACCAGAACCCTCCTGGGTGACCTGTCACTTAGCCGTAGAGCAGAGAGCACAGTCTCAGGGGGAGTTGAGGGTCCCGGTACATGAACCAGCCTGGGGGGCCCGACAGTCTGTGGGTGAGATGGCGTCTCCCTTTCATTAGGCCGGGAGGAGGGCAGAGGGCGGAGGTGCTGGTCTCTGTGAGCTGGCTGTGGACCCGTGGGGAGGTCAGGCTCAGACAGGCTGAACTCGGGAGGCAACTGAGCACCGCTGGGATGTGGAGGGGGCGGTCAGAGCGGCTCAATGGGGCAGGGTGGCACCCAGAGGTGGGAGGGGCGTTTGAGGGCCAGGGACCTGGATCCTGAGGCCTGTGTGGTGCTGGGCAGAGGGCTTGGGGGGTGGTTTGAGCCTGGCTTTGCTGGAACAACTTGGTGCCTGGAGGGGACAGCCACCGAGTTAAGGGTGATTCCCTGGGCTCCTCAGCGTGCCAGGGGAGTGTCCGTGGCTCACGGATTTGGGGAAGCTCCCAACCCTGAGTCCGCTCGGCCTCCATCACCCATCCACACAGTGAGGGCTGGGGAGGGACATGACCAGAATTCCTGCTGCGACCGGGTGTGCGGGCTGGGCCTTGGGTGTGCGGGCTGGGCCTTGGGTGCACTGGCGCAGCCTGAAACCGAGACCGGACTCACCCGTGCAAGAGGGGGAGTGAGTATGGAAGGTGACTCAGGAAGCTGTCTGTCCTCAGGAGCCCGGCCGGACGCCGGAGCACCCAGGTGTGTACTGAGTACACTCAGGCTCCGTGGTGGTCTCAGAGCGAGGCTGGGGGCCTGGGAGGCACAGGACACTTAGCATCTGGCAGGTGTTTCCTGGCCTCGAGTGCGTGCCCTGCACGGCCCTCACACAGCAAACACTCTGAAGTGTCGGCCGCGGCACGAGGGCCTGGCGGCCAGCCACGGGCTGGGTCCTGACCCGCAGCCGGAATTCTCAGACAAGTTACTCGCTCCGCTGTGGGCACCCTGCCAGCCAACAGTGGGTGAAAAACAAATACAAACACCCAGAGGTTCTTGCATTGCAGAGCAGATTGCCAGACTCCGCGGCCCTTTTTAGGGTGAAAGGTGGGACTCTGCAGTCACCTAGCTGGTGTTGACCCTCGGGCCGAGTCGGGAACCTCTGGCTGCCAGGGGTGGGGCGTCTCTCAGGGCACCACCAGGGCCCTGTCCCATCTCGAACCCAGCCACCAGCTGCAGGGCGTCCCCAGGCCCTCCCCCAGGATCGCCATGCTGGGTGTGTCCTGCCGGCTCGGTCACCCGTCACCTGTCCAGGACCAGTTCCTGGGTCTGTGGTCACCAACGGTGGACTGGTGAAGTCACCGGGCTGAGCTGAGTAACCAAGATTCCCCCGACTCAAACATCGCCGCTGCCGCCCCTCCCTCCCCGGTAGCCTCTGAGGCAGGGCCCAGGCGTCTGACTCCCTCCGCGCCACTTAAATTCTTTGCACGTTTTAAAGTCGTATCTCTCCCTCTCCCGTCTCCCTGAATGTTACCCGCCTAATTTGTAAGAAAATGTGCTTTGAACTCCTAACGAGGACGTGGGAGACTAAGCCACCTGCCACTCTCGGTAAGCCGACATCCTCTCCTCTCCTTTAAACCTCGAATTGCTGACGTACATGTTTTTTCTTTGCTCCTTAAAGAAACAGCAGCGTCTAAAAATGACCTCCCAAACACATAGTATAAAAAGCACTGTAGGGGAAAGGAATTAATTACTAGTAATTAACTAATTCTTATTGGAATTCGCAGCTTTCTGGGTTTGGTGGGAAACGCGTCTGAGCGCGAGGCTGTCCGCTGAGTCCTGGGGCCCTTTCGGTTCTTTTCCAGAGTTACTGCTGCCGCCCCCCACCCTCCGACCCCCACCCCCCGCTTCACGGTAATTCAGCCAGCAGGTCCCTCCCTCCAGCACGCTGACAGCTCAGGACAGGGAGCAGGAATCAGGGGTAACCCCGTGGGGCACAAACTGAGTCCTCACCCTGGACAGTGGGGAGAAACTGGGACCTGGGCTGTAGACTGGGGCAGAGAGCGGGGGCGGGGCTAGAGCAGAAGCGGGGCTAGAGCCGGAGGGGCTGGGGTGGGAGGGAAGACGTGGCAAGTCTACGCTAAGGACCGTTTCAAACAGTGCAGGTCTTCAGTTCTGATCAAGTGATGGCCTGTGTCTCTACCGTCACCTGCTGGCCACCTACAGGGTCAGAGGGGAAGGTGGGGGCTAGGGGGCGGGGAGCGGAGCTTCGAGATGGAGACGGATTCAAACCCAGAACCGACAGACCCGCTGTGGGGTCCTGCAGGCACCATGATTTCAGCTCAGCGAAACCGGCTGGGGCATCTGGCCTGCGACGCTGTAGGAGGATGAGAGCACGACAGGAAACATCATGCCAGGTTCCACGAGGCCCGCATGGGCGGGGGGGGGGGGTGTTGCCCCACCCACACTGCCCTGCCGTGGATGCCCAGCCGGCTCTGCGCAGAGATGCCGGACCCACCCTCTGTCCTCACACCGGAGAGCAGCAAGGGCTTCTGCACCAGCATCGCAGCATCAGTGCCTTCCTCCCAACTAGAGCACGGGCCCCGCTCCCGGAGGGGCAGAGGCGGGGATTCGAGCTCTGTTCCCCTGCACAGGCGGACGTCTCATTGGTCCGAGCCCCTGACACCAGGGGAGCTCAGCGTCCCGGTCACGTGGACTGACGAGTGACTCGCAGCACGCCCCCAAGTGTGAAGACCCCGTGAGTAATCACTGCAGTTCCTCCTGGAGATGAGAAACACCGGTGCACAGGCGACAGCAATTGCTGGTGGCCCGGTTTACCGCTGTGGCTGCATGCGGAGAAGGCGCAGGAAGCCACCCAGCCAGTCGTTCCCGGTCTGAGCTGAGCTCCTGCTTTGCAGTAACATCCGCCTGAGCCGCCGCACGGCGTAACCAGATCAGACATGCAGTTGCATCGCGATGCCCCTGAATGCCCTCTCTCTCTAACATGGTATCGGTTAACCTCTGAAGGGACAGAGTCGGAGGGGAGAAAACCCGAAGTCTCTTTCCACAGAGCGCTGCCAGCAGGGCGTCCCTGGAGGCGCAGCTCGGACACTGGGACACCCGGATGCAGCTCCTGCTCCGCCGCACTGTGCCAAGCGGCCCCGCGCGTTCTCGGGGTGGGGGGTCAGGTGGGGAGAACCCCGGGGAGACTGCCTGGTGGCGGAGCTCAGGCTGCGAGTGAGGAGGAAGAGGCAGGAATTTTCGGTGCAGAGCGATGCTGGCTGGGGGCGGGCCAGGAGTGGAGAAGCCCACCTGGAGAGATCAAGTGGGAAGATTTGATAGACCAAGAGGGCTCTGGCCTTGGCCTTGCTGGGGACCAGAGGACCAGTTGGGAGCGGTGGGCACCGGTCGCCAGGGCTGGCTGCGCACCGAAGCACGTGGATCCCAGGCCCAGCGGCCGGAAGCCCAGAGGTGTGCAAACTCTGAGCTTCAAGGGGACTCACGGCAGGAGAGAGCCGCACGGGGTCGGGTGCGCCCAGCAGCCCTTAGAACCCGAGGGGGAGGTGAGACTGCAGGTGGGCAGCACCCAGCCCCAGGGGCACTCGGAGTACAGCCCACCAAGACCTGCCAGGCCCCGACGCCAGGCCCCAGGGCTCCGCTGGACCTGTGGCCCCGAGGCCCCGGGCTGCTCACCGGATGTTTGAAACTGCCACAGAAGCCACTGTGCGGCCCCCTCACAGGACCGGAGGGAAGGTCACGAGATTTTCGAGTGGAGCCTACCCCAGGCCCCCCCCCCCCGCAACAGGAACTGGAAACGAAGGAGTGGGACTGGGCAGCCCTTCAGACCCCCTCCAGCCCAGGTCTCTGTGTTTCTGCGGCCATCCTGCACACAATGATTCCGGAGTGAAATCCCACCCCCAGACACACGGGCGTGTGCGAGGCCCGCACCGTGGGGACCCGGGAGCCCCAGACACACCTTGGTGTGGATGTTCACGTCTGCTTCTCACATGAACTTCTCTCATCTTCTCTAGAAAACTCTGCTGCTGGATGAGCCCATGGCATTCACTCCAAGTACAGACCCGGCCCGGAGACTGCAGGCTGGACCCAGCCACCCCACCCACACGCCAGCCTCATAGGTTCCGTTCATTTGGGGCAAAAAGCCCTGGGAGATCTGCAGAAAATTTATCTCATTTATCTAAGCTCAGCGCTGTTGATTAATCCACAAGTGAGGTCCCCAGCCCCCGAGTCAGGAAAGAGATGGGTTTTAAACAGCACCGCGGCCGCCTGAGTGTGGCGGGGACATCGATCCACCCGGCGCGCCTCGAAGTAAAAGGGAGTGCTCATCGATCTCACGGGAAAGCACAGGCAGTGCTTCAAAATTCGAGGTTCGCGCATCAGCAGTGCCCACGCACACGTACACGCAGTCACGGAAGCTCCGGAGGGCCCCCAGACAGGGGCTTTCCCCGGGGGCAGGGCGGTTCACTAGAAACTGCTGTCACCCTCTTGGGGCCCCAGTGCTGTCCGAGGTCCTGCCGGGAGGGGGGCGGTTGGGGAGGAGCAGAGAGGGCACTGCTGCCCTGGACAGGGGCAGGGAGACCCTGGCTGACCCTGGCTCCACCCTGGGAAACCCCAGCCATGCTGAAGGGCCAAAGGTGGACCAGCAGCAGGAACCCCTAGAATAACAACTTGTGTTGTCGGCACGGTCAGAGCAAGAACCGTGGGAGCTCTGAGCAAAGTTATAGCTGAACCTCTCTTTGTTCCCAAACTCACACAAAGTCCAGCTTCCCCTCTTGGCTCAAAGGAGAATTCTAGGGAAACAAGCTAAGGCTGTGCATGGGGATCGGCGGTGGAGACGGGGATGGGGGCGGGAGGGGAAAGTGGGTCCTTGGGCGCCCCCCGTGGAAACGTGGTCTGGGTGACACCTGGGTGCCACTGGGCCTGGGCTCACCTCTGTCCACACTGAGGGCTGCCCCAGTTGCTCCATGAAGGCGGGTCATGTCTCCACACGCTCCCTGCTCCTTCGCAGGAGCCCTCCCATCCACGCCGCTCAGCTGGCGTCTGTCTTCACTGCCCAGGGCCGGCCAGCAAGCAAGCTGGTCCTCGCTCCAATGACACACAAGAGCACAAACGGAAAGAGACCATCAGCTCAGCCCTCCCACCTGCCTCCCGGCCACGCTCGGGAAGTGCTTGAAGGCCGAGGGGTCTCACCCATAAGCCCCTCGAGCCCCCGGGCACTGAGGGCTTGGGCACCCAGCCCCATGCCCATGCACACCCCACCCTCGTCGCTACACCTGGTCGGACTCGGTTCTGCCTTCTGTCCACATGTGGAGCTGGGAGTTGACTGCTGCTCCGAGACTTATGTGAAACCAGTGACTCCCCCCCAGGCACCACAGGAGTGTTTGAAACAGGCAATACTGTTTAGTCTCGGGCACCGCCTCTTTACCCTCAGGCTGTCAAACAAACAAAACGTGACAACAGCCGATGCAGCAACAGCAGTCCGACGTGAATAATCAAAATTATACCTGTTTTCCAGTCAGATTGGCCAAAATAGATCATCCAGTTTTTGCTGTGCCACAGAACTTTAGGAATCAGTTCGTGTGTGCCACGGTGGGGGGGAAACGCTGAAACGCGCTGGGTTGAAACTCTTTACAACAAGCCTCTGAGCGCGGGTGTCTGTCCCAGTCAGAGGCGCAGTGCCCTCCCTCCGTGACTGAGAGTGCTGAGGCGTCCCGGCCCAGGCCCGCCTCCCCTGCGTCTGCTTGCTGTTGCAGACGGTGCTGGGGCTGCTATTTGTGCGTGAATCTGTGCATTCACGCCATAATTTTTGTCAATTAGATTACAAGAAATGGGATTCTTTGCTCATAGAGTATGTGCATTTTTATTGCCAAATTACACTCCGAAAGGGTTTACCAATTTATGCAAGTAATAGCAGCATAAGGGGGAAAGAGATATCATGGAGCTTTTTGACTTTTGCCAAAGTTATAGGCAAAATATTGTTTAATTTTTTTACTTTAAATTGTCACACAGTTGAGCATGTTTTCATGTTCTTATTTCCACTATGTGTCTTCTACAACTTACCTGAGCCTGTGCTCGTTTTTCTTTCATTTTTTCCTTACTGGTTTGTAAGAGCCATTTGTATATTGTAAATATTTACCTTTAAGACACCTGGGTTTTAAAGTCGGTTTTGTGAGGACCTAGCCTTAAGACAAACAGGAATTTTGTTTTTTTCTAATCACCGTCAGGCCGTTGCCTCTTACATTCCGGTCTGGACCCCCTGGTTTTAACGTGGCGTCTGGCAGGAACTGCGTTTCACCCTCTGGCTCCGGGGCCTCGCTGCCCAGCGTGTGTCCTGGACAATCCGTCCTCTGCCTTTGGGAGGGGGGCCTCTTCCCTCCATGCCGGGTGTGATCGGCTCTGTTTCTGACGCCCACTTCCGTCCACAGGGCGACACTTGTTCTCTGGCCAGCACGATGCCCCTCAGACCTTCCTCAGTAGATTCTTTAGATCTGCTCAGGACAGCACTGGTCCCTTGTCCCCCAGCATCTGAGCTCCTAAACCTCCTTCCTCCCAGACCTGAATCCAGACGACTTTTAGAGCCCAGTGCTCAAGTCACACACACATGCACACGCTCACACTCATGCCCATGCATAGGCACATGCGCAGGCTCACACAGGCTCACACATGGACACATTCACACAAGGTCTGTCCTGAGGGCATCAGCCATGTACCAGAAAAAACAGAGACATTTATTGATTAAGATACAAGAAACATCACACACAGGACAATGACACCTCAGGCCCTTTCAAAGTAGGCATCTTGGGACCTCACACAGTTCTCCCAGTCGCCATCAGCTGCCCCGTCGTATTTTCCTGAATCTCATCACTGGTCAGAAATCTCTTCCCCTTCACAGGAGATTTTAGTTTGGGGAAAAGCCAAAAGTCTCAGGGCACCAAATCTGGGCTGTAGGGGGGCTGATCACCTGGGTGATTTGATGTTTCTCCAAAACACTCTGCACAAGACGTGATCCGTAAGCTGGTGCGTTGTTGTGAGGAAGCTGCCAATCACCAGTCATCCATAGCTGCAGTCTTCTGAATCATGAAAGTAGTTTCTGTGGCGGAATGTTCAAGTTTAACACAAAATTGGATGCAGATTTGTTGCTCTGCTCACTCAGTCATTTTGAACATGACGGCCACACAGCACAGAAGCTCACTCAACGGCATCTACCGCCCCCAATGATGAGTACAGTGAAGTCCGCATTGTTCACACATGTGCATTCCAGTCCACGCTCCTCGGCTGCCAGGTCACACCCATGCCGTGCAAACCATCTCATTATAGTAACCATGGCTGTACGTTTTCCAGACAGAAGTCGTACACACGCTCACACACACTCACACTCACATGCTCTCAGGCACTTACACACACTTGCATGCTCACACTTGGTGCGCTGGGATCGGGGCCCACACTTGAGACTCGAAGTGAGATGCCCCTCATCGCAGACTGGCCCCCAGCACCGAGTCTCCCCACCAGAGCGCGCCGCCTTCCCAGGCAGCGAGCAGAGCACTGGCGTTGCTGTCTCGCTGCCGCTTCGCCGTGCTCTCCAGGGACGCTCTCCTCCCCAGTGAGCGTGCTCCGTCTGGTCGCGGCTTCCCTGGCGGGAAGGGGTCTCCCCACTTCAGCTTCTTGCTCCACAAACAGCTGACTTTCCGGCACCATCCTCCCCCGACCGTCTCACTGGGACGTGTCGCTGGGTCTCTGGGGATCCCAGGACGCACGGTCACATGTTCCCCAAATTGTCATTTTGCATCAAAAATCAGGGCCGGGGTCCCCCAATGCAGACAGCCTGTGTGGGCGACAGGAGCCCTCGAGGCACGCAAACCCATCCCAGCCCCGCAGTGTGCTCAGCAGGGTTCCAGGAGCGTCTCCTGTGCAGAGGCAAACGGGAAGAAAGCAGAAACTCACATCTGAGACTCTCTTGGAAACTGAAATGCCCACCCCAGGGTCTTTCCCCTCCTCCACATCCCCATTTAGTGTCTGCAGCCTCAGAAGCGTCAACATCCACCAAGCAGGGGGTTCAGTTCAACCCCACCTGCATGTATGCACCCGCTGACAGGGAGCAGCCCATGAAGGGACAGGGAGGAAACGCACCCGCAGCTCAGCCCGTCTCTGGTGCCGTGCACGGTGTGAGCACTCTCGGCTTCACATTCCTGCTGGGGCCGAAGCAGGGCTGTGCCCGGCCTCAGGGGTCAGGGAGTGGAGCCAGGACGGGACAGCCTGCCACAGCGTCGTCCAAGAACCCCCGCCCAAGGAAGCATCTCCCACCTGGGAGAGCCGGAGGTCCGAGTCGTGGCGGCAGGTGCGGGGAGAGGGGGGCCTGCACCTGCAATCTGATCTCGGGGGCGTTGCTTTGAACACCTTTTGCAGATACGATGGGTCGGCCCAGTGGGCGTCGGCTGCAGGCCGTGGGCCCTGCGTCTCGCAGTTTCCATTAACAGGGCTGTTCTGCACTCGGTTAAACAGGCCCCAGTGGTGTTCAGAGGGAGCCTGGCCACCCGTCTGGGGCCGGGCGGCTCGGAGCACCTCAGGCTCAAAGGGGCGTGTCCTTCCAGCGTCAGGGGTGGAGCCCCAGGCTGAGTGTCGAGGGGCCCCTGGGCGCTCCTGCAGGAAGTTCCCACTGTGGCCGGTCACGTGGTCACACAGCAGCAGATACCTCGAGCTGCGAAGCTCCTCGTGGGCGGGGTCACCAGGCGCACAGTCCTGTCCTGACGGGAACAGGTTGTCCACACCACCCTGCCCCCACCCTGTGGGCACGGGACACAGAGTCTCGCCCACTGCCCTCGGAGGCCACGCTCCAAACCAGAGGCTTTGCGTCAGAAACACGCTCTGGACGCACACAGGTGAGGCGCTGCGCGGGGGTTTTCCAAATAATCTCTGTGCACAGACCGCGGGCCCCGGTCTGTGGGGGACGCCCGGGCGGTGAGGACGTCACCCTCCGCAGGCTTTTGGGCGGCTTCTCCCAGCTCCTTCCTGCCGTCTCCGTGGGGCTGTGGATGACGCACCTGCAGCTGCACCTGCACCTGTCATTTCACGGGCCGATTTGGAGCCAGGGCCTGCGCCCGGCGCCCCGGGGGACACTCGGAACCACGTTGCTGCTCCTTCCCCTTCCTGCCGATCCACTCCCTCTTCCCCAGCTTGGTGCCAAGCTCCTCCCAGGACCCCTCCTGCGGTCGGCTCCACCCAACCCTGCACCCCTTTCATTCCGGGTCCACTTGGTCCAGCAGCTGGAGCCCTGGGTCATGTGATCAATTCTCGCGCAAACCAATCAGCGGCCTGTGGTCCCCAGCACTACACTGCCCACCCTGCTGAGCTGCTTCACAGTGTGACTGCCTTGGTCAGAGCACCCCCACTGCCCCCCCGGAGGCCAGCAAGGCCTGTTCCCCGCGGGGCAGGGACGGACGAGGAGCAGGCTCACTGCCCAGCTGTGGCAGGCCTGGAGGGAGCAGCAGGAATGCAGGGCCGCACAGGTTCAGGTGTCCACTTTAGGGTGACATGGTGGGCCGTCGGAGCCGCCGCCTGGAGTCGAACAGGTATAGGTGGTCTGTGGGGACACAGACACACGCTGCCCCGCACAAGGCTCCCACTGGCAGGTTCTGTTTTAAATGAACTCTCGGAAGGGACGTGTCTTTCCGTTGCTCCAGACTGCGGTCCCGGTCAGATGTGGGGATGGCCACGGGGCCCCACTCGCATGCTGCGGCATCCTCCTGCCCTAACTCTTTCCGAGGGGCCCCTCCGTCAACTCAGGGCCACCACTGAGGACAGTGCCCTGAACCAGTTCCGAGCTGAACTTCTCCTGCAGGTGTCGCGAGTCCTGAGGCAGTTGTTTCCCTGGGTCTGCTCTGGGCTCCCGGAGGCTCAGGTCGAGTTCAGAACTGACATCAGTGGGAGGCAGGCGTGACAGCCTGCCCTCTGACCTTCCGCCTGGACTCTCTGATGTTGCTGATATTTCCCCCGTTATGAGTGCTGAGCTCCCATGGGGACAGGAGGTGCTGGGAGGGCTGGCAGACCGTGGCCTGGACCGGAGACGTCGAGAGGGACCCGCAGCACACCCGGCGCACGGAGGGCCAGGAGGCCCGGGAATCGCGGAGATGTTGGGGGCTGGGGGCCGGGAGGCTCCGTGGGACTGAGGCTCTCTGGGCCGGGCCCTGGGGGTGTGGGGCCTCACCTGGAGGGCAGCAGCAGAGCGCTGCAGGGAGATGCCAGAGGGCAGCACAGTCTGATGGGGCTTCTACCTGCCAGGCGTGGGAGGAATAAGGGCAGGGAGATGTCGGAGGGCAGGGTGGCTGTGGCAGGGGGTCTCCACAGGGTCCCGGCGCCGGTTGGTGTGGCAGAGAGAATGCAAGTCGCACAGTCCAAAGGAGCAGACGTGGCAGGGGTGAGAGCAGGCTGGACGGGGACTGCCCTCTGTGCCTGGCACACAGCCCTGGGAGGGGACCCCTGCAGGGAGGTGGAAATCCGAGGGGCGCTGCTGAGGGTGAGGCATTCCCGGAACCGGGCTCTTGTGCCCACCAGGGCCAGGCTATCCTCGGAAGGGCCCTCGTGGGGCTTGTGGTGGCGAAATTCCCAGACATTCGGGGTTCTGGTCCACTTCCGGGCATGGTCAGGACACACAGTTGAACTGACTGCTCTGCGACCCTCCTATTTCCGTGTTTGCTGAGTCATCTCCTGACACCCAAAACCCAACAGAGCAGTGGGGGGGAGGGGTGGGGCCTTGGGACACGGCGCCTGGGGCTCCCCGCGGCAGCGCCCTTGCTGGGACTGCTGGCAGCTCATTAGCTCTGCCCCCTTCCGATTAGCAGTAATTAAACTGTGAAATCGGCCCGGCCGTCAGCCTGGACGCCGTGCCAGGCTGTCAAGAGGGATCGTGGGGGATGAATCGCCGGCGGGCGCCGTATCTGCCCCGGGCACGGGCGCGGCACGCGGGGGCGGTATAATGAGGGCATTGAGCCTGCCTCTCGGCGGACGCTGGGCAGCCAGCTCGCGGAGCGTTGCCATGACGATGATGGGGCTTGGGCAAGCCCTTCCTCCCGTTCGCTCTGGCTGATGAAGATGGTCGTGAAAAATCATGCGAACACCGCGGCCATTTTTGTGTGTGCTGACTGGCACCCGCCCTCACGCCCAGTGGCGGCTCACAATGGGGGCAGTGATTGCATGCTGACACATGGGGCCGAGGGGCCGTGAACGTCTGACTCGGGGAGCACGGGTCCCGGGGGAAGTTCTCCCAGTGTGGCCTGCTCCATGTACCTCGGTGGGTGGCACAGGCCGTGGGTGCCGAGCACGGGCGCTAGTTGCCCAAAGACAGGGCCATGAAAGCGGAAACTGCCCCTCCGCAGGCTGATGAGAGCACAAGTTGTGTTTTAACTTTTGCCCCTCCCTGCTGGTGTGGCTCAGTGGATTGAGCAAGGTCTGTGAACCAAAGGGTCGCTGGTTTGATTCCCGGTCAGGGCACAGGCCTGGCTTGTGAGCCAGATTCCCAGTAGGGGGCGCTTGAGAGGCAACCACACATTGATGTTTCCCTCTCTTTCTCCCTCCCTTCCCCTCTCCAAAAATAAATGAATGACATTTTTTTAATGTGTTTACATTTTAAGGAAATCACTATTCACCATTTCCAAATGATTTTCTGTGTGTGGATAACATTTTTACATTTACTTCTTTAACTGCTTCTCTCTCTGGACTGCAAACACTCGGCGACGACACACGGAATCAGGCACACTGTGGCGGGGAAATGTGGGGGCAGGCTCCCGGAGAGGCAGACCCCGCGGGCGTCGGCTGGTGTGGACCAGCAAACCCTGGGAGGAGGGAGGGCCCCTCCTCCTGGTTGTTCAGACTCTCCAGGGTCCCCAGGACGCGTGCACTTTTGGGGGCAGGCTGTGGGAGGGCAGTGAATGCTCGTCACAGACCGAGTGGCCCTTGTCATTTGAACCCCAGGGCCACGGCACAGTCACCCAGCAATAAACACTGGCCTCATCATCACCAGGTGGGACAGGAAGGCATAGCACCAGCACCAAACGTCACAGGGTGGCAGGGAGGCCACCGTGGTCACAGGAGGGACAGAGGCTTCTAAAGGGGGCATAGCCAGGCCTCGGGGCTGGGCTCAGGGCCCTGAGGGCAGACAAGGGCGGGTTGTGAAGCTCGGGCATGACTGACTGTTCAGGGGCCCGGACAAGGTGCCCGGGAGCGTGGGGAAGGCGGGGCCTGGGACCAAGGGTCCCCACCCAGCCCCCCAGCCTGAGTCTTTGAGGTCTCAGCTTCTTCTGGCCTCTGCCTGGCGCAGCTGCAGCAGCAGCTGCCGTACCAGAGATGCCACGAAGACTAGTGATCGTGAAGCAACCGGGGACAAGGTCCCGGGTTCGAGTTCGAACAGGGAGCTGTGGTTTTCCTGAGAACCCCGGGGTCATGACAGCTGGAATCGGCACTCCCCAAGCACAGCTGGGGGTGCGAGGCACCCAGGCAGCGTGGGGTGTCGGAGGCAGACCCGTGGGACCTGCCTGCTCACCACGAGGCCCCTCTCCTCCCCAGGAGGCCTGTGGGGCTGTGCCCAAGGCCAGCTGCTCTCCAGCCGTGCACTGGGGACAGCAGGGTCCACCCTCCGTCCCTGGCACAACCCTGGTCCTTGCGAGGCTCCAGCCCCTCCCGCCCTCAGCAGACTCGTGTGTGACGCCACAGGGGAGGAGAGACCCCCCCACCCTTATCCCTGTCCGAGTGAGAACTTGCTCCCGACGAGGGAGAGACCAGCCAGTGAAGCGCATGAGACTTGAAGCAGGTTTGAAGGTGCAGCAAATGGCCATCCTGGGCCACGACAGGGCCGCACGGGGCTTCACAGGGGAGAATGCCCCGGCCACGCAGGGCCCCCTCTAGGGACCAGCTGCCTGTCTCCACGGTGTTGGGCCTGGACCTGCAACTGCTCACAAGTCATGTCTTTGACTCTTAGAGATTCCTCCCCATTCCGGAGGCCAGGTCCCCACCCTGGACGGCAGTAGGGTTAGATTCAGGGGGGGCTCCATATGTGGGGGACTTGGGGCCCTCCCCACAGTCCGCACCGTGCTGGGGACACCCAACCCCCTACTCCGCTTTGGTGGCACTAAAGGGCCAGGCGGGCAGGACAGGAGGCCAGGTGGCCCCCGCGGCGGCGCTGGGTCATGGGGAGCGTCCAGAGCCCCCTCCTCAACAGGCCCCTCTCAGCTTAGAAGGGCATGGGGGCGCATCACAGTGACACCCCTGGCCCCACCTGCCTTGGCTGATGCGGAGCAGGTGAGCTGCCCCCGCACCCTGTCAGCCGCCCGAGAGCCTCGATCAGACCTGGGGAAGAGGAGGGAGCGCCCTCCCCCACGATCTCATCTGTTCCAGCAGCCACGTGGCTGTCACCTTTGCAAAGACCCCCCCCCTCCCGTCGGGGCCGCGGCTCAGCAATTACCGCTCAGGAGCGCCGCACACCCCACACCCCCACGCCTGACGCCCTGATGCCAAATTGTATCTGACGTTTAATTTAAATGTGCGGTGCTCTCATTCAGAAACAACCCCTCCACCACCACCGCAGGCCCCCGGGATAGATCCTCCTCCCTTGCTGACCACCCCCCCTGCCCTGGGCACAGCTCACAGCGAGTGGAACCAGGCCCCACGCTGGCTGCCCGGCACCCCCACCCTCAGCCAGCCCCTCGCACAACAGGATGTCTTCATTTGCAGTTGTAGCCAAGAAAGAAATCAATTCTCAGCGCTGCTGCGTGGACCCCCAGCCCATTAGTGGGCACGGGAGGCAGGCAAGGACCCCGGCCAGCAGGTAGGGTGAGAGTTTTGCCCAGAGAGGGTCAGGCGCTTATGGGCCAGGAATTTCTTTAGGGGGCTGCCGGTGCAGTGACCCCTTCGATGCAGGCATAGACCTGGCCAGATGGCCCGCTGCCCGAGGGTGAGCTGGTCCGGGTCCTGTCCCAGGAGCGAGCAGACCCCACCCCGAGCCCCCTGTGTCTCTGGTTTGAAACCTCACACCCCAGGTGCTTCTGCCAGGGTGGGGGGCAGGGGTTCCTCCCTTGGCGTCTGAAGCTTGGACCAGGGACAGGTGGGCAGGCGCCCAGGCGGGGAGCTACCGAAAGCCAGGCTGTGATGCTGTCAGCGGGTCTTGAGCTACTGAAACCTGCGTTCAAAAGAAACAGGGACACCCCAATAAACACAGAGGAAGTGGGGTGTGTTCTGGCCAAAGGGGGGAGTCCAGGCCCCCTCAGCCTTCCCGTCATCCTGTTGCTGGTCTCAGGCCCGGGGCTCAGGAGGGGGCCCGGTTAAGTTGGCAGGTGCTTCCTGCCCAGGGGCCGGAAGCCGGCCTCACCTGGCAGCAGCGGTGTGACCGTCCTGTCCTGCACTCAGGTAACACCGTGGTGGGGTGGGGGCAGGGAACTAGCAGGAGCCCTTCCCAGGACCGGGGTGCACTTTATGTGTGACTAAGGAAGGCCACCAGCCTCCACAGCACTGGGGCCCAGAGGGGCCAGCCAGTGGTTCGGCCAAGGCCACCTAACAGGTGAGGGAGGGGAACTGAGGTCTGGCTGCCCCCCAAACTCACAGTTTTCTCTGTGTGTCCAGCTGGCCCGACCAGGGCACGTTGGGAACATAAATGAGCAGCTGGCTGGTAGCCAGCCACGGGACACAGGGAGTCCACCCACCGCCCACAGGGCTGGGCCTCCCTGCACGTGGGGGTGCCTGGTACCCCACTGCCTGCCCCTGTGCACAGATGCGCCTGGACTTGTCACCCTTTCATCACCCCAAAGTGCCACCTGAGATTCACCCACAATGCCTTGTGCCTTGCAGCCCCCTGACCCCACCAGGTCCCTCGGACCCTGGCACTGCACACAGGGTGGCCTGGGAACAGAGCAGCCAGCCCCAAATTCCACATCCAGATCCCAAGCACCCACCCAGCACCGCACCTGCCCTGCAGACACCCAGTCCCAGTCCCCAGCTCCTGGGGGACCCACTGTGGGTGTGGTTTCAGCCCAGGTACCTGGTACCACCCGCTGCCCTGTGCTCACTGCCCCAGAGCGAGATCCAGCCTGCCAAGTGACTGCGTGGCGGGTGACCACCTGCAGGGTGAGCAGCCTCTGCCCAGAGCAGGCCACAGAGGGCCTGCCCCCTCATCTGGGGCCAGATCTGGAGAGAAACAGACGTTTCCCCAAGCACCTACCTGGCCACAGAATCCCAGAAAACTGGGACACTTGGGGTGAAACACAACCCCTTGCTCATTCTCAGCAGGTTGAAGGGATTGGCCTGCACGGTGGCCAAGCCTCCGACCAGGGCGGCGCTCAGAGACACAGCCTCACGTCCTGGTCCTGGCCCCACATCCAGGGTCGGCTCCAGTCCTGATCCATGTGTGTACAAACTGCTCCCAAAGACCCGGAAGCAACGTGTGCTCAGGGACTCGCCTGGGGCTTTCACTGACTCAGCCACGTCAGTGACTTGCAGGGTCCGGGAAGGGCCACGGGACCGTCAGCTCTCCCCCAGGTGCTCACTGTCCCTCAGCACCTACTGCTCCGTCAGCAGACCCGCCAACCCGCTCCACCTGGAGGAGAGACATTCAGGTCCTAAAGGGGCCAGCGCAGGGGGACAGACCCGCACTGAGCAGGGGAGTGGGCTGTGACAGCCTGGGGCACTGAGGGACGTAGCAGAAGGACCCTGGTGGGGAGCTGATGTCCAGGTCCCCTGGCTGCAGTCAGAGCCCCGTGTGCCCACGGGCCCCCGCATCCCCATCACCTCCGTGTCCCCATCACCCCCGAGAGATGCTGGGCTGCATCTCTCATGTGCCTCCCGGCCTCTCCGTCCCAGACCCTGCCCCTCAGGGAGGAACACCGGACCCAGTCCACCTCACAGTCCTCCCACGGGCGCCCAGGATGGCCTGGGGTGCGCTCAGCCCACAGGAAAGTGGGAGGGGCACCACAAGGGGCTGGGTGACACCAGGGCACTGGGTCGTGTCCGGGACAGGGACCACGTGGCTGAGCCTGTCGGGGGTGAGGACCCAGAGGTCGCTCGGCCTGATCTCCTCGCATGTTGCTGGGTGAATGTCCTCATACCGCCTCCTAGTCTGACTGGTGTGTTCACGAGCACCCCTCACAGGTGAATGGGGAAAGCGCAGGCTTCCATCACCTGGTCAAGTCCAAACGCAGACCCGGCTCCTATCCCTCCCCTCCCCCGCGAGAGGCCACATTGTCCTTGCTTGCGTTTTGAACAAGGATCCAGCTGTGTCCCTCAGAGCAAGAAACACTTGTGCCCCGTGATGGGAGGGGCTCCGTCCACCCTGCCGCAGCCCCCATGGGGAGGGTGGGGAAGGGCAGGACAGCAGCTCTTTCCGAGATGGCACAATTGCACTGTTCTGCCTGTGTGTGTTGCTATAGTTGTTTATCAAAGATCGGTTTTTAAAGCCACAAAGAATAGATGAGCAAAAGCCAACTGACTTTTCCGAGGACATTATTGTGACATCACACTCACCTGCAGTTGCCCTGTTGTCATGGGGGAGGCTTGCAGAGCCTGAGGGGATCAGGGGGCCCCACTCGGCTCTTCCTGGGGTCCCCACGAGTCTGTGGGGGAAACCGAATTCTTCGTGTGAAACAGCATGTGTGCACATGCACACATGCACTTTGTGTGTGCCTGTGAGTACCCATGTACATTGCATGTGCGCGGATGTGTATGTGTTGTTTCTAGCAGTGACCAGCGTGGGACACACACTCTATGTCCCAGACTTTCGTGTTCTCACCTGTGAGACGGGGCTTCAGGCGGGTCGCCAGGCTGTGCGAGGACCCGTGAGCCAGCCCTGGGAGAGGGAGGGGCAGGACCCAGGGTCCCGCAGCCATACTCAGCGTGTGGCACCCTCCTGGCTTACATGTGCAACACAGGTCCATGTGCGAGGTGGTGTGTACTGTGTGGATGTTGTGTGTACCATGAGTGGTGGTGTGTGCACATGTGTCATGGTGTGCACATAGGTGGGTGCCATGTGTACCTGTGGTGGACGGTGTGTATGCACACATGCTGTGGTGGTGGGTGTGTGGTTAGTGTATACACATGTGTTGTGGTGTGCGCATGTGTGGTGTGTGCACAAGTGTGTGGTGTGCATGCCTGCATGTGCACATGTGTGCAGTGGTGTGTGCACTCGTGTGGTGGTGTGTGTGGTGTGTGCACGCCTGGGTGTGGTCGTGTGTGCAGGTGTGTGGTGTGTGCGTGCATGTGAAAGGCCCACAGAGCTGAGCAGACAGATACCCCAAGGCCAGGGACTCAGCGCTGGGCTTCAAGGAAGTGAGTGCTCCGAGCCGCAGCTGTGGGAGGGACTTGATGAGGACGCGTGCTGCTAAAGGAAAGGGAACCAGCCCCCGAGGGACAACAGGGCAACTTGGTGGGATTCCTGGTGACAGAAGGACAGGGTCTGGTGGCTGAGATGGGGACACAGGAGGGGAGGGCTCCCCACGGTGTGCTGAGGACACGGGACACCAGGAGGCTCTGGGTGGACCACGTGAGCCCAGGGGCCAGGAGTGAGCCCGGGCAGCCTGCACGCCATCGGGCCCTGCTCGAGGGAGAACCCGGGACAAGATGACTCAGCCCTCGGGGGACACTCAGGACACAGGCGGCTGTCACAGACACCGAGGGCCCCGTGGGGGAAGAGCGCCTGAGTCCGCTCCAAAGGAGCTGGGACCACGAGCAGCCCTTCCTCTTGTCCCACCAGCCTCTGGCTCATGGGCTCCGCACTCCTGTGGCAGGAAGTGACCTTTCTGTGAAGGTTTGTTTCCATTTTAAAAAGTGTTCCAGAGCCATTTGGAGAGAAGGACAGTGAAGTAGGGGTGGTCAAGTTAAATAATAGAGTTTGGGGGGAAATAGAAGTAACAAAATCATTAGAAGAGGGCTAAATTTCTAGTTTTATCTGTGCCTTTCTCCGGGGAACTCTAAACAGGAGTGGTTAGCGGTGACCGGAAGAGGCTCGAGAAAGTGCCGGGCTTCCCAGGCGCCGGGACACGAGGACATGCGTGTCGGGGCCCTTCTCGGGTCACGTGCCCGCCTCTGCCACACGTGCTGAAATGCCAGCAGGCATCGCATGGCAGAGGACACAGGACTGCTTTTAATTCAACCACCATTTGGCAGTCACAGGTGGGTTTGTATGCAATGCAATGCTGACATCCAGGGCAGAGATTTTCAGAGAGCGACCGCAGCCCCTGGACCCTGGGCCGGCCTGTGTTGGGTCCCATTAGCCTTAAGTTCATGGACAGGCACACGGTGTAAAGTCGTAGCCACCCTTTGTCGGCCCCGCCGCTCCGTCCTCTTGCCGTGGCCCGCTTTCCCGAGTCAGAGCACCCGTCGGCATTTTCCGTAAAAGTAGTTGTGCGTGCTACCGAGTAGAATCACGTGATTGTGAAATCGCCTTTCGCCTGCGTGGCTGTTCTAAGCAAGGCAAGTGAAGAAAAAAAACATCTCTAAACAATTGTGACAGGCCCGTCGTGTGAGACAGAATGTCGGAAAGGGCGCTTCCTGGAAAGACAGAGGGACCCAGCCATCCCTCCCGGGATATGCGGTCCTTCTCTTCCGAAGAGACGGGCATCTTGTAGCCATTTTCAAAACAGTTAGATTCTTGTCCGAGCGGGAAGGAGCCTTTCTTACTAACAGTTCCACTGAGGAATTTGAGCTCCATTCGGTCAAGAAGAGTAAAATCTGGCCATGAACACACATTACACACACAGCACTGAACGCCTCCATTCCGACACCCACTTCCATGCGTTGTTTGTGAGTGAAGAAAGGCCAGGTCCCTACAGGGGGCAGGCTGAAGGTAGCCAGTCTCCTGTCTTCCCTACTCCAGAACTGGAGACGACCCAGCGGCCCTGCCCACAGGGACGCCAGCTGTCCCTGAGACCCGCTGGCTTTCAGGATGGACAACGAATGACAGTAATAATAAGGCTTCCAGCCCTCGCTTCTCCTCACAGGAATTGTCACTTCAAAGTTTGAAAAAAAACTCTAGAATCCCCACATACCTGCTAACCGAGCCTTCCAGAATAAATCCTGGCTGAACTGCCTCTTGTGTGGCTAATAAGAGGGTTTCAGCGATCATGCCAAGCCACCGGAAGGGGCATCAACTTTGTTTCATAGAAGACCCTGTTTCGGGGTTTCAAATGTTCTACACAAATCTGAGTATGCGCCAGCATGAGGACCCATAGTCAAATCTGGGTTATGTTGGTGATTTTTTTTCAAAACGAGAAACCGACATTTTTTCTGTTTCAAGTGAACAATTTGCACTTCTCTTGAGACAAAGTCAAATTTGAACCAAGCACTTCACCGTTTCTCAATGTCTCTCCATTCCGGAGTGAGGGCAACAATTTTGGAGCAGCGTCCTGGAGCAGGCATCAGGAGAAACCTCACGGTGGCACGGCCTCAGCCCGGACCAGCCCTGCCTGCAGGGCAGACGTTATGGGGGCCGAGGAGCCTGCCGCTGGCCCGCCCTGGAAGAGTGAGGATGGAGAGTGCCCGACGCTCTTCCGCCGCATCCGTGGAAAAGTAGCTGTTCATTGACAACGGACGAACTTCCGCTCGGGCCTCTGCAGCCAGCAGCGCGCAGGCTTCTTACGATCGTCTCGTGCTGCAGCTGCGCCGCGCTAGGCGGCTGACCAATCAAAACGTCCTGCTCTTCAAGCTTCCCCGCGATACAAGCTGCTCTTTTCTTCAACGTCACAGATGAATGAAAACGTAAGACGCATCCCCACAGTGTGCAAGTGGGTCTAAATCCATGCTTATCACTTAAAGACATTCTCGTGGGTTTGCCGATGAAAAGCATTTTTCATCAAAAGTGCGTTCAATATAATTTATGTGCCATTATTATAAGTTATCATTTTATTTTTCATTTTATTTTTAAAAACAAATTGGTTTAGATTTCCTGAAATCAAGCATCCCATAAACTGTTTTTAGCGTTTTCTCTTACTATCGCATTTAAAATTCTTGAAATGGGTGTTCTTGTGCTTTAAAATACCCATGTTTCCCATGACAGTCCTGCCTATTTTTAAAAAAGTACATTTTATTTGATCATCTAGTGCGCTGGAAATGTATTCTAACCACTTACGTGTGCCATCTATAACAGTTTGGTGCTCCCCAAATGGTGAACGAGATTTTTAACACAGAACCCACACGAACTGCACCAGGAAAGAAGCATTAGCAGGACCAAGAAATCATTTTGAGCAGTTTTCATTGTTGAGACGGTACTCAGGCCTGGGGGAATTCTACACAGGTTGTATTTCCTCTTCATCAGCCAGGCAGCCCTAACTTCTGGACAGGCAATATTCTCATCTATCACATGGAGATGACCCACCATCGGACTGCGCTTCCAAGTCCGCTCTGGAAATGCCACTCACATGCAGACCGAAATGCACTAAGTGGAGTCTAAGCTCTCCTGACGGAGAAAAAAGAACCAGAACATCATGGGACATCCATTCCCCGAGGTGTTAGCTGTATCTATTCTGCGTCACCGCCAAGACGCTGTCCTGAAGTGTTTTCAAGAATTAAAAAGGTAGGTAACGCTTCTGCTGCCCTGGATCGAAGAAAGGATTTTAAAACAAAGGAGAACAGAATGAAAACCCTGTGGATGAATCCCTCCACTTCTGAGACAGAATGACAGGCACGGCGCCTACAAGTGGGTTCTCCCCGTGGCTCCCTGGGCGTAACCCCAGTGTTTACACTCTGAGCCCGCAGCTCACACTGCCAGGCTGAAGCCGGGCACTCCCGGGGCGGGGGTGGGGTCCGGGTCCACCGGCAGGTCGTTACCTGGAGAGTAAATAGGCCTGTGGGGCTTCCCTGTTGGAAACAAGAAGCCCTTGGGGACAACGGGAGAACTAGCTACAAAAAGTTGCCTTTTATGGATTTACTGACCTATCCAGGTGTGGGACGCAAAACAGTCTCTCTGGCTGAGCTCAGCCCTGCTCTGTGCTCCAGCTTTCTCTGGGGTCACCCCAGGACTCCCCGCCTGGGGGGCCACGTGCGGTCCACGCTCCCTTGGTGACTGAGGGGCTGACCCAGCAGCCGGTGGCAGGCAACAGGGGCACCCCGAGGGTTGGTCCCTGTGCGGCTGTGTAGGGTGCTCACAACTGCTGGCGGCTCCTGCCGGCGGAGGTGAGAAAGCGATGGAGCTGCGCACCCAGTGTGAGAGCTTGGAGGGTGGCCGCCCACCAGCCCGCCCTCGGAGGTCGCGTCTTCTAGACTGGCCTGGCCCCACGCCGGCTCCCAGGCGTGCTGCCACCGTTGGGAGCTCGCCCCGGTTCCCCTCCACGGGAATGAGGCAGGCAGGGCGCTATCGGAGGCAGCGTGGGAGTCCTGGCTTCGGACCCCGGCCCCACGCGCCCAGCCCCCGCACGCATCCCTGCTCCGACACCAGGTGGGCCTGACTCGGGCTCTCCGCGGGTCTGGGAGGGAGGCGCGGTTGCAGTGCCCGGCGCTGGCCACTCCCTCAAGGTCCCAGGGCCCTGTGACCTCTGCAGGTGGGCCCCAGCCTCAAGGGCTCGATGACCCCACCGCCGAGCGCAGGGCCAGGGCGCGTCCCCCACCCGCACCCCACCCTCGGGTCCGGCGCGGCCTCCCCAGCATCTCACGCAGGCTCTGGTTCCTGGAGGGGACTTCCCTACTCTTGTCCCCAAGAGTTCTGCAACCCCTACCCACACCCGGGTCTGGGGAGGCGCAGGAACCCCACCGCGCCCGCGCCCGGGCGCGGGCGCACACACACAGGCGCGCGCAGGCCGTTGCTATGGAGAGGCTGGTTACTAGCGAGGCTGAGGGCGGCAGGTCCCCTCCTCCAGGCCTTGCTCCCCGCCCTGCCTCCTCTCTCCGCCGTCCTCCCCCATCGCCCCGCGGGGTCTCCAGAGCCCCGTCCCCCCACACACTCCCACCTGCTCGCGGGCCACTACCCCTCCTTTCCTCTTTCCCGGCCTAGGGCACTCCAGCCCCGAGCAGGGCAGCAGGGAGGGACCGGAACCATCGCCACTCGGTCTTTGCCCGGGGAGGTCCCTCAGAGGTCGGCAGCAGGCGCCCGGTCAGCGCAGGACGCTCCCGGGAGGCCAAGCGGGCGCGCAGAGGAGGGGGCCGCGGGGCCGCGCCCCGAGATGGTTTGCAGGGTCCACAGGCCCTTCCTGATGAGGGGCGCAGGGCGCCTCCTAGCCTTCCTTTTCCCCCACCCCCACCTACTTGGTGCGTGGGGCGGGGTGTTCTACGGGGTGGGGGTGACCCAAGAAAAGCCGCAGGTCCCCACTTTGGCCTCCCTGGAACTCGATTCTCCCTTCGCGCTTCTCAAAGCCGAGCGAAGCTGCACACAGGCCTCCTGCCTACAGGCTCGGGCCAGTCCAGGAGCCGGGCCGGAGGCGCTGATCCTTATCAATACTGACTGAAAGGAGACCGAGGCCTAGGTCTTCGGTAAGACGAAGCAAGTCCTCAGAACACTTTAGACCCAGGGAGCTCTGCTCAGGCACTCGACACGCGTCTGGTGATGACCTGTCCCCTGAGCCCGGACGCGGGGCGCAGGGTCTCTGTCCGCAGGAGAGAGGCGCAAAGGCGAGGCCCGGGGCTTGGGGCAGGTCCGGGGCAGGGGCGAGTGGAAGGGCGGAGGGAGTGAAGGCGGGGGTGGGGGGTGGGGTGCGGGGTTTGCCCTGGAGGGGCCGGCGGACGCCGGGCCGGGTGTGGGGCCAGAGGGGCGTCAGGTTAGGAAGGCCGCCGTCTCCAGCTGTCCCGCGCGCAGGAACAATGGGGAGGGGGTGGGAAGGGGGCTGGGGGGAGGGCACCAGGGCTTCCAGAAGAGGAGAAACTAAAGAGGCTCACGCAGACTGTCATCTGCATGGGACAAGATCCCCCCACTCCTTTCTTTCTTCCCTTGTTCCTGCAGCTGTGGGCCTCGGAGGGCGCATTGTGCACACAGATGTGGGGTTTCAGCTCTCCGCTCACCAGGGGCGCCCCCACCTGTGGCCACGGCCCGGGGTCTGGGGCTTGGGGAGGGGAATGTAAGGGAAAGGGCCAGGAGAGCGCAGCCGGCCGCGGGGCGCAGAGGCCGCGGGAAACCAACACAAGACAGGCGGACCCCTGCTCCTCCGTGCGGGCCCTCTGCCCGCCGTCTGCCCAACTCGAGGCCCAGGCCCGCCCGGGGCTCGGGGAGCTGGAGGCAGTACAGCGACGGAGAGCAAGGCCCTGTGCCCCTTGCTACGCCTCCGCCCGCAGGGCACCAGGCCTTTGCCATGGGGCAGCGAGCGCGAAGCTCGAGGCCTCCGTTCCCGCCGCCGCCCCAGCCCGGCGTCTGGGCTTCGCCCGCGGTTTGCCTGGACCCAGTGGGGGCGAAGAAGTTCTCGGCAGTTTCCTCGTCGACGACCGGGCGCTTTGTGCGCACACTCGAGACTCGAAAACTCGAGCAGGACTTGCGGGGGGGAGGGGCACGTCCACTCGCCGATCTGCCCTGCGTAATTGGCCTCCTTCGGTTTGGAGAGAGAGCAAAGGGCTGCCACGGGAAGTGGAAACCCTAACTTGCAAGAACGATTTGTGTGGGTTCTTCCCTTGCAAAGAGTTCCAACACCCCCACCCCTCCAAAGCGGAGGCCACGGCAGGGCTGCGCCGGGTGACGTTTCTGGTCAGGTCCCCTCCCACGACCCCCGGCGCTACCCTGAACTTGCCGAGCGTGAAGTGCGACTCGAAGGACGGCGGGGAGAAAGACTGGAAAGAAAGAAAAGGCGAAGCCGGGCTGCCGCGCTGTACGGATGACTGACACAGCCCATGTCCATTCGTCGTCTCGGGCGGGAGAGGGTGTACAGAGAGCCGCGGCCCCTTAGCCAATTGCTGTCAGCAACATGTGGGGGGGGGGATATCGCTATAGCAACCGGTGGCTGGGCCGCGAGCCGCGCCGCCGCCGGCCGGGTGCGCGCCGGGCCGGATATAAAGCGGGGCGCGGCGGCCGCGCTGGATGGAGCTGTGCGCGCGGCCGGTGGCCCTGTGGGGACCGTCCCGCGTCCTGCGCCCGGCCCTGCGTCGTCCTTACCGCTCCCCAGCCCCGTGCACTTCGCCCCGGGCCGGGCCTGGGCGGAGCGCGCAGAGCTACGGGCCGCGCACAGCTGCGGGAGCCCGCGGGCTCGGAGCCGGTGCCACCGCCGCTTCCGGAGCCCCAGCGCTCCGCACCTTTGTCTCCGCCGGCCCCCCGAGAAGTTTGTGGTCAGAGGCAGGATGGCCCCGCTTGCCTCTGGCTCCTGCGCAGGGAAACCGCTGGCCGCGGTGATGGCGCGGCTGCCGCCGGAGGCCACCTCGCCCCAAGGCCGCTGGAGCCGGAGCACACCCCACCCTCTTCTGGCTTGGGCGCCTCGCACCGGCCCCCCTGCAGGTAACCCAGGACGCCCGGCCCGGTGCGGGCACTGGCGGGTTGTAGAGAAGGGAGAGAGACTGGAGTAGGGACGGGAGGGAGGAAGTAGGAGGGACCCGCCGAGGACATCGCCAGGCGCATAGGTAGCACGGGGTGCAAAAAGGGGGCCTGGGAAGGTAGAGGGTGCTCATGGGGAGAGGGGGGCTTGGGTGGGCAACCTGGGCACCTGAGAGTCCCGTCCAGGAGCCAGCGCTGACTGGCAGCAGGCTGCCTGTGCAGGCTCCGGCTAGCAGGGCAAGTCTGTCTCAGAGGTCATTCCCCCAGGGGGTCGGGGCCGGCGTCCCAGGGCAATGCGGTTGGTGGCAGCTCTTACTGGGCGCAGAGCTAGAGAGGGGTGGCAGCTGTCTGAGCCCCCAGTGCCCGGAGGAGACAGCTCGGAGTCGCCTGAAGATGTTGCCTCTGGGACTTCTCCGGGAGCACTTTCCTCTTCGTGTCCTTAGCCAGCGACTGGGGCACTTCCAGGCCACTGAGAAAGGGTTTCGGGGCGAGGCTGGGGAACAGGTCCGGAGGAGCGTGGGAGGAAAGGGGGAAGAAGGGGGTGAGTAGACGGGGTGGCGAGGAGCCCACGTGGAGGCACTGTCCTCCCAGACCCTGTCGGGTGCTTTTTGCCCTCAGAACTCGGTCCCGGAGCGGCCTCTGGGCGTCGGGCGTCTCCGTTGGAGGACATGGGATAGGCGCGCGGGGAGGAGCGTTCCTTGGAGGGCAGGTGGGGCAGTGAGTGAGGCTGCAGACCTGCAGAGCCCCCCTAGCCTGCTGGAGAAACTCCTCAGAGCTGGAGGCCCCTCCCTCCCCAAAAACACCTGCACTTTCTCCCCCTCCCCCCAGGCGGGGCCGCCGCGTGCTAGCCAGAAAGAGAAACTTCTGGCGCGTACTGTTTGAAGGAGAGACTTCATTTCCTCCGGTCTGTAACCGCAGCCGCCAGTGAGGCTCTGGCTGTGACCGGCTTCTCCAGCTTTCAGAGCAGCCTCGCTCGAGGCCAGCGCGCAGACCTCAGATCCCCGCGAATCCTCCGCAGAATGGGCTCTCAGAGTCTCCCGCCCTTTTGTGCCATTAGTGCGAGGAGCTGGCAGCGCTCCACGCCTGGCGGCTGGGGGGGTGGTCTCTGTGACAGCCGCCAATGCCCACTCACCCCCACGCGCGCTCGCGCACAGAGGGCGACCAGGAGCGCCCACCCCACCGCGCTGCACCCACAGCGGGGACCACCGTGCTCCCTCTCCGGCCCTGCCGTCCATCCAGGCCGCACATCGTCCTGCTGCTCCGATTCCAGTTGCTAAGTCCGCACACAACCGTCCCCACACAGCCGGGGAACTCCTCCCCGCCCGGGTCAAGGGCCGCGGCGTCCGAGCGTCCTTTGTGGAGCCAGCTTTCCCTCCATTTAGACTCGAGCTTAAGTCCTAGGAGGTGAAGATCTGTGCGCGGCAGCGAGTTTCATCCACGCAGGAGGTAGTGCCCCCACCCAGCCTAGTGGTCCCAGCTCGGCCCTGGAGGAGGGGTGACTGTGCCGAGGTGGCGCTGTAGAGGCGGTGGGCGCTGGACCCGCACGACCGCGGGGATCCTGGGAGGACGCGGGAGTCGTTGGGGACATTGACCCGCAACCCCTGGCGGGCGTGCTTTGTGGCGCCGAGGGCCGGGCTTCGGCTTTGTGCCCGCAGAGAAGGGGGCCAGGAGTCTCGGAACCGCTGGGTGCTGTGAATACCCGCGGCTCCCAGGCACCCTCGGCCCTTTGTGCCCGCGCCGCGGCCGGATCCGGCCGGATCCTTCGTACCTCTGCGGGGTCTCAGAACCAAGTCGGGGGCGGGACTGGTAGGCGAGGAAACCGCGACCTGCCGCGGACAGGGGGTGGAGGCCCAAAGAGGCCTCCCAGTGGCGCCCCAGAGGGTCCTGGTCCACGACGCAGGCAGGCAGGCGAGTCTCTAGGACCGGCCTTGGCCTCCGAGAGGACGCGAAGCGAACACCCCCGGGGCTGGAGGCTTTGGCGGTCGCGAGAGCACTCCCCCTTCAAGGCCGGGGAAGTGTAGGAGGCGCGCGTGTGCGCGGTGGCGGCAGGCTTCGGGGACTGAACGTGTTGCCAAAATGTACGGTCAGGAGCGGGCGGGCGAGCCGCGCGCATTGGCCGAGTCCGAGTCTGGGAGCCGTAAAAACGCCCGCCGACCGCGAATGGAGGACGCGGGGCGGGCCTTCCCGGGGCCGCGCGCTTCGGGCTGTTCTCTGCTGGCCGCGCTGCTCCTCGCCGACCGAGTCGCCGTTTGTCAAGCTCTGCTAACAATTAGTTCGCACGAGGGTGTTTTTTCCCCCTTTAAACGTGAATATCTCACATCTTCCCTGATATCTTCAGAGTATTTCCCCCAAACTGGTGTCCTAGGAGTGCTAAAAGATGGCAAATGGTCCATTTGTTATTTTTTGTGTATTTACTTTTCTGTCTGTGCCTGGAAAAACTCCTCAATAAACAGCCTATGCTACGAAGTGTATCCCCCCATTTTCATTAAAGTTTATATTTAAGAATAATTATTCCTTGGAGATTCTTTTCTTTTGCCCGATAGGCTTTTTTCCCCTTTTTTTCTTTTCTTTTCTTTTTTTTTTTTTTTGACTGCTTGAATGGCAGATTAGCAAGTACAATTTCATCTGCAGACGAACAATAGCTTTCAGCCGCACAAAGGGTTGCTCCCACCCGGAATTCAGGCCGTAGCGCCGCTTGCTCTGATAATAGCTTCTGAAAAGATTTTGTAATGCAGAGAATTAATACATGATTATTTCCGCCTGACTTCTCTCATTTATTAGAATTCTGTGGCGAATTCCAAATTTAAAATAGTGAACAGCTTTCAAAAATACTTTTAAAATATTTTAAGACATCCCCCTCCCATATTTTCTCGGGGATCACCCCTGTGGGCTGATCACGCTTTAAAAATTTTGATCAGCCTGGAGGTCATAGGTACTATGTTTTAGTAAATATATTTTAGTGAATTCAGCATGAAATTTCCAAATAATTCTAAAATTGTTCATCTGGGAGACCAAAAACAGACTTGTTATAGCAACTCACTAGCCATCTCCAAAACTGGGTTTTCCCTGGGAAGTGCACTTCCCCAGCTCCAGGGAACAGAGACCAAGGCTGGGTTTGCAAAGCAGCTTCCTTCAAAACGATACAAATGAAACATTCGACGATATTAGAAGTCTAATCTTACTGAAGTTGAATGCCTGTGTCCGCACCTTGTTTTTTTTTTTTTACAAACGTGTTTCAAAATTGAAGTCAGTTACTTAGACCCACAAGGGGCCTTGGCAACAGCTCACAGCACGGCCGTGGGCAAGCACTGAGTCTCTCTACCTGCCACAGTCACGCCGGCGCCCAGTTTCCCGCTCGTCCGGCTGCCTCAGTTCTCACCATCAAGCTTGGGTATAGAACGTTCTTTTTCCTTTTATTTAATCTGTCTTCTTTTCGTTTAAACTCACCAGATGGATGGCTCAAACTTTTTTTTCAAGATACTTTACCATAAATGTCTCAGAAGATAATATAAGGGAAGCTCATGTACCTTCACTTATAAGCACAGATCAAAATAGTTGAAATAGGTCAGGACACTCTCTGCAGAGTCTGAGAGCGACTACACACTCTGCCTCTCGGGTCACATTTATTTCGAGTCACAGCTTCTGCAACACCTTATCCTCCGGGTTCAAGGAGCTGCTGCTGCGGGCGGCGGGGCAGAGTAGTGAGCGCTTTGCACTCCGGGTCCCTCCCCAGACCCGCCTGACCCGACGCTCGGTTGGCTTACGCCTTTCTGGTTCTTTGCGAGGTCACCCTGGTCCTGCATCCAAAGACTTAGCATTAAGTGCTTGTCTGTTTGTCCCCTGCACCCAGGGTCCCCACACACCCCGAGACCCTCCTGGGAGGGGGACTGCGGCAGACGGGAGGTCCCACTTTTAAACAAGGCCCGACTGTAAATGTCAAAGTCATAAATATTTAAACATTATTTTCTTTGGATTTCAAGTCAAGACTGGCAAGATGCCTCTAATTAGTCGTGGGCGCTCCGCAGGGCTCAGCACCAGGAGGGCACGGCAGAGAAACACCTGTAGTTCCAGTGGCTCAGCCCTGGGAAGCAGGGACCCCAAGGGGAGGGGCCGGAGGCCCACCCACCTCACACGTGGGCGGGCAGGTGGGCGAAACTCACTTTTAGGCTGTTAGCAGACTCACCTCTTTCTCTTTAAGCTCCTGGTTAGTAGGAATTTGAAGTTTGTTTTTCTTTAACTCTATGAAAAGAAATAAAATAATCATGAAGTTATCTAAACTCAATAACTGTGCCAAGGAGAGTAGTTCATGCTCTTTAATTTTTAAAAGAGAATTTCTGTCAATTGTTTCTTCCGGGATTCTTAAGACCCAGCGGGTGGCCAGCAGCACCTCCTAGGTCCGGAGGCGTAGGCAGCAAGGGGCAGTACACTGGGATGGCTTTTGGGTCCCCCTGAGGTGTGGGCCACACGGTGAGACAGCGGGATCCCCTCTGGGGTTCAGAGTCCCTCCTGGTCAGACTAGTGGGAACCCCGTGGGTCCCTCAGCCCAACGTGGCCCTGCCCCTCACCAGCTGCCCCCCACCGCTGCCCAGACCGCCTCCTCCCATCACAGACCCAGCGTCTGAAGTCCCTGGCCTCACTGCCCCTCCCCCTAATCCTGGACGACTGCCGCCCCTCTCCGCCAGGACAGCTCAGGCCCAGGCAGGGGGGTGGGAGGCTCCATGGGGGTGGGGTCCCTCCCTCTCCCTCCCCCTCCGCCCCCCTTCTACTTGGGGAGTAACTCGCTGGGGGTCTGCAGCTGGGGGAGGGAAGAAGCCCCGGTGGGCTGCCCGAGCTCTTTGGGCGGTCACTCTCCTTGACATTTTTCTTTGACCTTTGAGTAAATTCCAAGCGTTCTGGCAAGGCGCGACCCAGTAGGCTCCGCTGAGCTCCCCCGCGGCCCCTGCATTGCGGGTCCAGGTGACCCTCGGTCTCCATGACAAGGACCCACCATCCTGCCTCCTGGAAAAGAAATTCTGCGCTGCCTTGGGGGTGCTCCCGGCCCAGAGTGTATCCCTTGTGCGGCCTCTGCGTGTTCGTGGCCTCGCCTAGAGTCCAACGGCAGCAGGAGCGCGTCTGTGCCCCTTACCCAGGAGTGGTTGGCCGCCCCGGGCCCACAGCCCCGGGGGGCGGCGGGTTTCTGGCCTTTATCGCCCGCGCTCGGGCGACTGCCGACGGACGGTCCGGGGCGCGGTCATGCGTCAGCAGCACACCGAACGCTGCATGTCCCCTCGGAGCCTGGCCGGTCACCAAGCACCTGTGCGCCTCACGGAGCTGGGCAAGAAGGTTCAGGAAGTCCCTTTCCCATGCTCTGCCAGCCACCTGGGCCCGCGGGGTCCTCCCGACGCCTGGGCAGGACCCCTGGGTGGGGGCGGGGGCACCTCCAGCGGCCTGCGCGGGAGCCAGAGGGCGGTCCGTGAGCGGGAAGCAGCGGGCGCCCCTCCGTCTGCCGCGCCGCCTCCTTTGTTGTGGTTTGGCTCCGCCGGCCGAGGCTCCGCGGTCCCTCTGGGGGCTCGGGTGGCCGGGTGGAGTGGCACGGCCGCTGGAGACCTCCCCCCACTCAGGGGTAATTTGGGCCTCTCTCTCAGGCGACGCGGCGGCCACATCCCGGAACGTGACCGCGGTCCTCATCCCCACCCCGCCATCTGAGGAACGTGCCCTGGGAGAGCGTGCCGGGTCGGGGCTCGCGAACTCGCCACGCGCACTTCGGCCCCTCGGCCAGGAGAGGAGGGCACTGCCCTTTCACCCGCTGCCTCCAAAGGGCGCGAACCCCAGCGCCCGCGGAGGCCTCGCGGCGTTGGGTCGGGTCCCTGCGGTTACTCGTGTGGTTTTGGCTGCGCCCGCCCGCGCGGTGTGCGAATGGGACACGGAAGGAGCCGAGGCGGCAGGGGCAGGCATGCCGGCCGCCTTTGAGTTCTTTCTGGAAGCTGCTGGAAGGCTGGGAGGGAGGGGCGGGGATGGGGAGGGGTCTCGGGGGTGCCCCCCACGCCGAGGCGACAGCCAGCGGGACCCCGTGTGGCTCCACCTGCCCCGCCGCTCAGCTCGCTGCGTGCGCCGCCCCCTCCCCGCCGCCTCCCGCAGCCTGGACCCTGGCGGTCCTCCCGGCCCCAGGAAAACGCGGCGTCTTTTCTCATTTAACCCGCGTTTCCATCACTTCGGCCCCGGGCCCCGGCTAATCCTCGGCAGCAAGGCAAAAGGAGGCTAATTAATGACCAGCTTCTCCAGTCAAGACCGGCGGTAATTGCTCTGGTGGCCTTCGTAATTACAAGATAAAACGGCCCGGCCTGCCGTCGGAGGCCCTGTGTGCGCTCGGAGACGGAGCGGAGGGAGAGCTGGGGGCCGAACACGGAGTACAAAGTTACCAATACAGGAGCGATAATGACTGGGCCGGCCGGGCATTCCTGGGGGCGGGGGTATCCACTTTGTTACCGCGCAGAATTAGGCGGTGGCTAATTGTTGTCCTCCGAACCTCGGGGACAGGAGCGCAGCCCCGCAGGCCGGTGGTCCCCGGAGCGTGGTGTCCTCGCCGTCTTCCTGTCGCTCTTTTAATTGTCGATAATAAGCCTCACCCGACCACACAGCTGATGAGGGCGCGCGCCAGGCCCCGGTCACGCGTGGAAACCAATAGGACCCTCCGCCCCACCCAACCCCAACCCAGAAAGCAAGGAGAGTTGGACAGCCACCAGCTCCTTACTTTTCTCGACACCCTGAGAAGTGTGCCCCTGGGCCCACCCGTGTTCCCGAAGCCCTGGGGGCCCTTGAAGGGAAAGTGCGGGAGCCGAGTCCACAGGCACTACCAAGGGCCGAGTGTGCAGGGTGACGCCAGTGGGAGACCTTGGGTGGCGGCTCCCAGGCGCCATACCCAGAATATCCCCGCGGAACTTAAGACCAGGCCCCGCCCTGTCGGAGCGCAGCGCAGCGCGTACCAGACTTCGGGGCTCCTTCTGCCCCCAACCTGTGGTGCGGAGCTCTGGCTAAGCCACATCCCCTCCCACCTGTTGAAAAAAGAAGGAATGGGCGCCTGGCCTTACTTAAGGCGTCAAATACTACGTGCGGTTCAGTTTGAACAATCGCCACCGTTCAGGGGAAAAGAACGGCGGCGCCCTTAACTTTCCTGGGAAACGTCGCCGCCGCCCTGGGGAGCTGCTCTGAGCTAAGCGCTCGCCGGGTGCAGGGCGCGAGGTGCGTGCAGGACGGCTGCACTTTGCGCGTGGAGCGGCGCGTCTGGCAAGGGCGGGCGCAGGGCAGAGCCCGGTTTCGGCACTAACCCGCCCCTCTCTCCTGTTCCGTAGAAAAGCAAACTGAAGCTCCTGCCGCCCCACGCGGAGCCGGAGGACTCCACCAAGTTCGTCGCCCTCACCCTGCTGTCCGTGGCCGCCATCGCGGGCGTCCTCCTGGCCTCGGGCCTCATCTACTGCCTGCGCCACAGCTCCCACTCGCGCCTCAAGGAGAAGCTCGCGGGCCTGGCCGGCGACCCGGGCCCCGACGCCACCGCGGCCTACCAGGTAACCGAGGCGGTTCTGCTGGCGGTGCTCCCTGGCCTCTGGGGAGCGGACAGGTGGTTTCGCCGGCCCGGCCCCTCCCCCACCCCAGCACTTCCCATCCTGCCCGGTGTGGGCTCCTCTCTGGCCACAGTTAGAAACTCTGCAGCATTGACTGAGTGCTGCTGCTCAGCTGTGGCTCTGCGTACACAGCAGTGGGGTGCTAATTAGAAAGTGGGGGGAGGGGGTATCCGTTCTCTCTCCCGGCTTGGCAACTCGTGATGAAAAATCCCAACCTGGCGAGACACTCTGGTTGTGGGAGTGTCTGATGATGCCCCTTAAACCAGCGACTTCCCGGGTGTCTCTGTGAAAAGACCCTTGGCCTGAGTGGTGGGCTCCTGTGCTCCTGTCTGGATCAAGTGGAATCTGGTGCTGAAGGTGGAAAATAAACCCCCATGTCTCCATGGCAACAGTGGCAAGGCGGAGACCAGGGAGGACCAAGCCCAGGAAGGCCGCTCCAGACCTGAGGGGGCACAGACCCAGCCCGCTCACGGGCTCCTGGGAGATGCAGGGTGTCCACCCCGTGCACAGTCTTGGCCTTTGAGGGGCCGAGCCCTCGGGGCGAGAGCAGCAAGTGAGGGCATCTGGTCCCTCTTCACACAAAATATCACTTCACTCCCAGTGTGTGCCCCGTGTAGGAAAGTAAAATAATTCACCTCATCATCGTCTTCAAAGCCTAATCAAGATACACTTGTCGAAGACTTCCTCTCATTGGACGAGGCGGCCTCTCCTCCGATCATGTGATGATCACACGTACTGTGTCTAGGAGAAAGCACAACAGACCTCACAACCCCGCGAAAGCTGGTGGTGGTTATTCCTCCATCACCGGAGTCACACAGGCCCTTCCCAGGGGACACTCCCAGCGGTCCTGCCAGGTCCCCTCCGAGAGTTCCACCGGGCTGCCCTGGCCCTGGGGGTCCCTCTGCGCTGAACACAGACCAGCAGACAGCTCGTCTGCCCCACATCGAGATGCTGGGCACCGTCTCTGCTTGGAGAACACCTCTGTTTTTCCAGAGGGGTCACGGCGATCTCTTCCCTGTAAAGAAACGGCGACTTCAAATGTCTGGGAGACGGCCTCCCAGTCGCCGGTCGTCTCACTTTAGAGCAAAGGAAACATCACGTTTGAAGAAGGGTCCTGGGGAAAATGTCACAGGAACCATGAAGAATTTGCCCCGATGTTCTGTGGAATGAGCCCGCCTGAGGCGGAGCTTGGGTCCTCGGGGCCACGTCTGTGCAGGACATAAATAAATTATCACACCAGCCCCTCCCTTGTTCCTGCGAGCGCCAGAGCACGCGGGGCCAATTTGAGGAAGCACGCACCCTTTGATACACTTTGAAATTCAAGAATAAAATATTGATAGAATGGGAAGCTTGGACTCGCATGCAGAAATGACTGATTTTGACCCAAAAAAATGCATAGTTAGAACTGAGTTTGTCATAATTAACAGGGAAAAAATTGTCCCAGTGACAGCTCTAATTAATAGTATCTGAAATTAAAATCATGCCCTTTCAGCAGGAAAATTGTTTGAGTTTCTTGGGGTGACCTTTCTGCTGCTCCTCCTGGGGGCAGGTGGTTGGGTTGATATTGATTTTATAATGAGCTCTGGTTTGTTTAATAAGAATCTGTAATCCAGACAATAAATGAAATGTGTGCTTCTCTTCAATCCAGATTAAGATTAATAAAAAGAAAAAAGCAGAAAAAAATTCCTTTAAAACTATGATCTAGGGAAGTTTAGAAAGGAAATCATTGTACAGGTTCTTCTGGCGGGCTTAGTTTTGGAATCGCAGCTGAACACCTAAGGAACCCCTTTGCCTGAGCATGGCGCCTGGCCCCCAGAGCGTGGCGCCTGACCCCCGGAAGCGGCTGTATGCGGGCAAGAAGGTGCAGGCCGAGCTGCGGCGCTGCTTCCATCCGCTTCAGCTGGGCAGAACCAGCAGACGGTGGGGGGTTCCAAAGTTTCCAGCTCTCGGTTTAGCGGAGTCATGTGTGAAGGACTCACAGTCGTGTCCAGGCAACCCTTGAACAACACAGGGGTTGGGGCACCGACCCCCCACTGTCAGACTCTGTGCCTGACTTTGACTCCCCCGAAACTTCAGCCACAGGGGCCTGGTTCTGACGCCAACGTCCGCAGATGCTCACCAAGCCTTCGCGGGGAACAGCCTAGCACAGCACACACCACCTGCAGCCGTGGGCTCCCAAACACGGGCCAAAAGTAGTGCTTCCTATGCACAGTTCCTTGAACCCATAGGTTTGAAACCCCCAGGGGGGTGGAGGGCCGACTGTGTAACCCTGTGTCATTGTGGAGCAGGCCGCGCCCAGTCCCTGAGACACAGCAGCCAGAGCCAGGACGCTCTTTTAAACGTGGTGAAGCTACACCAACAATTCCAGGAAAAGGGGTCCCAGTGCGCCGGGGCTCCATTTATTTTTAAGTGGCCGAAGGGCTGCCCTCGCTGTTCTGTGTGTTGGAAGAGCTTGGGAATAATTGATCTGCTCACCCGCCACCAGAAAAACCCTACAGCCCGACATTCTGCTTTGCTTCGTGGGGACGCAATGGAACCTCTCGATCCATTTTGCCACGTCTCAGAAAGAGGACGAGATGCCTGTGAGCGAGGGTGCACATGGGTGCCTGAGGAGGGAGAGACCGGCAGGGCGCTGTCCGCGTGCGAAGTGACCCTTCAAGGAAGGAGCTGAGCGTCCTACAGAGGGACCAGCAGCTCGGGTCCCGCACGAGCATCCAGGCCAGGGCGCTCAGAGCCATTTGCGGGGGACACCGGCCACCTCGGTGTGGACGGCCCCTCTAGATGGCCTTTCGGAGAGCATCAGTCTCTGCCACCCTAGGACTCTTCTAGTCTCCGCCTCTGAGGTGACGGGCAGTCTGCACAGAACCCTTGGGGTTCGAGGTTGGGGGCTTCGTGGCGGTGCTTGGGGACGACCGCGCTTCCCCACCCTGGCCGCTGTGGCTCGGTGGGTTGGAGCGCTGACCCCAACCCGGGTTGGATTCCCAGTCAGGGTGGCGACCTTCTCTTGCATGGACGCTTCTCTCTCTCTCTCTCAAAGCAACGGGAGAGTGTCCTCGGGTGAGGATTAAAGAAATAAAACTGTTTCAGAGCAGCACGCACAACTGGGCCCTGAACAGCACCGGTCCACTCACACGTGGATTTTTCCCGAAAACACACAGTCCGCCCTCCACGCCCCTGAGCCGCAGGTCTGCAGAGTTACCGACCACCATGCAGAGCAGCATCTCTGGTTCCAGGTTGGGGACCCGCCGAGGCGGAGGCCGCCCAAGTGCCCCGTGCCAGGCATGAGGGACTGGAGCCCCCCGGGCATCCGTACTGGGGTGGGGGCTGGAGCCCACCCCTAAAGACACTCAGGGACGGCCGCAGCTCGTTTGGGGACGGCAGAGGTGCGAGGACTTTTGACCAGGCAAAGGCGAGGCGGGGTCAGCACCCCTGAGCCCTGGGTGGTCCAAGCGCCAACTGTGCTTTCACTCGAGTCTCTGGCAGGCATGTCAGAGCGTTTCTCTTTCCGTCCTCAAAACAGAACTATCTACAGACCACTTCCCGAGGCCGCCTGTGCAGGCCCGCTGTTTGGGTCGCCTGCCCGTTGGAAACTCAGACCTTCCGAGAGAGGCTCTGCTGCTCTGACACTTAGAAGGTGTCACCAGGCAATCTCCCAGCGCAACGTGCCCCGGCTTGAAAGAACAGGGCACATCAGCATTTAGAGGAAGCAAAACCACTTTCAAAGGCTGTTTTTGACGGAAGACTGCCTGCAAGCTTCCCGCCACTGTTTTAATAACTGTTACTTTTTCCTCCTAAACACACAGAACACACCGTACTTGGGTTAAACTTGTACTTCATGGTCTGAAAAGCCAATGTCTTTGCGGTCATTCTTCTCCCCCCAAATTAGCTTGTCCTTCTTGTACAACTGACCCTCGAAGGAGGCCGACACACCCCCTGCGGATGGAAATCTGTGTTTCCGGTTTGACTCCCCAAAGCCGTAACTACCGCTCACCTGCGTGGACCGGAGGCCCCGCCGGTACCAGGAGCAGGTGGTTGGTGCCGGGTTCGTGAGTCGTGGGCGGCACACACTGTGATCTCACCAGTGAGCAAGAACGGAGGACGTGCCGCTGAGAAGGCGCCGGGCCGTGTTCGTTGGAAACATCCTCGTGGAAGTGCACCCTGCAGCTCAAGCCTCTGCACGAGGGTCCGCAGTGTGTGTGTGTGTCCACACGTGTGTGTGTATTCACACACGCTCACTCGGGGTGGGGCACGGCCCCAAAGAATGGTGGTGTGTGGCATTCCGTGAACGCTGCACGTGTCCACGCGGGCATCCTGCGTCTGTGGCGCCGGCGGCGGGTGGAGGCACTCTCGCTCCTGCCCTCTTGGTCGCTGAAGGGGCCCCAGTTCTCTGGGGCTTCGACCCCCTCCTCTGAGGGCACGGACTCCTGCGGGATTTCCCGAGGCTCCCTTCTGAGGGTGCACTTCACTACAGCCAGCTGGTCTCCTTGGTGCTCAGGCCCCCCGCCCTGGGTCCAGACCCAGAGGAAAGCACGTTTTCGGCGGAGGGAACCACCCTCGAACGGTGGCAAAGTGCACACCCTCGAGTGGCAGAGGCAACTCACACAACAGCCTCGTGTGCGGGGCTCCTAGGACCCGGGTGACGCTGCGAGAGCCTGGGTGCATGCGCCTGACGTCCCACCTGCAGGCGGGGCCAGCCGGGCCCCTGCAAACAGGACCCGTCCCGGTGGGCTTTTCTCCCGGTCTCTGGACCAAGGGAGCTGCTTCTGCTAGGGGGCCGGTGCTGCAGCCGCCGGCCACAGGAATGGTGAGAGGGCAGGATGTCCTGGTTTAGGTGGGAGGCCGTGGGGTTGCCTGGGGGTGTCGGCACCAGGAGTTCTGAAGTAGCTTTCCTTCCATCAGCGACAGAGCTGGGAGTGGCTTTTCTGTGCGTTACGCGTAAACTTTCTGCCCAAAATCATCTCTTTTGCAAATATTCGATAAGCAAATCTACCCTTCAAGAATGGAAGGGGGGCCCTAGCCAGGTGGTTCCATTGGGTTGGAGCATCATCCCGTGCTCCATGAGGTTGCAGGTTCGATTCCCAGTCCGGGCGCAGGCCTGGGCTGCAAGTTCAGTCCCCGGCCGGGACACGGACAGGAAGCGACCGACCTATGTCTCTCTCTCTCTTCCTCTCCCTCCCCCTTCCTCTCTCTCTCAAATCAATCAACGTATTCTCAGGTGAGGATTTAAAAACATATAATAAATAGTAATAACAGTAAAACAGAAACGGAAGGCTGCCCCAAAACACTGTGGAAGGACGTGTCCTTGTGCCCTCCCTGACCAGTCCAGCCAGAGAACTCAGTCTCTCCAGTTTGTTCAGGTACCGAGTGGTTTTGTGAGTGCGGGTGTTCACTCCATCAGATTGAAGCCAGCCCCTCAGGGCAGGGTCCTCCTGCGCTTCAAGATCCCAGACACAGGCTGACGTCGCTGCCAACTCGGTGTCCCGCTTCTCAGGGACCCTCGGTCACAAGGCGAGCGAAGGACCGGGCTCGCCCGAGCCTGTCTCCGCGCAGCCGGGTTCAGACCGTGAGCCTCGGGGCCAGCGGTGCGGCCGGGCCTGCTCCTGGAAGTCTCTCCACACCCTTCCCTTTCGAGTCGGAACCTTCGTCCAGAAGGCGTGCATGTGTCGTGTGTTTTCTCATCAACCCAAAATTGTCACACGTGCAGCTTCCAAGAGCCGTGACCAGAAGGCTGTTCTCTGGTTTCTGTGCCACATCTCCTCAAAGATAGCTCCGGGGACTGGGAGCAGCGCCGGGAGGGGTGGGGGTCTGCAGCCGTTGGCAAGGGAACAGCCAGACTTGGAAACACAGCTCGCCGCTGTCCCGGGTTGGGTGCCCTCCCCGGTCAGAGACTGGTTGGGTCAGGCTTCCTGCAAGGCAACAGGCCGCTCCGCGCCGGCCAGTCTGGGGCTGCTGCTGCAGCTCGCTCTGCGTCTGTTACGATGCTTTGTTCCTGTTTTTGCCGCCATTAGCAGATCTGGGTTTTGCTCAGACACCTTCCTTAGGAAAAGCCGGGGTCACTGCAGGGGGAGGGGTTCACTTTGCCTGGGTGACCAGTGATGTCGCCGCGTTCTCTTCTGTAACTCGAGGGAGGAACATGTCTCAGAAGTTCCACAGGAAAATGCCGTTCCCAAGGCTCCGAATGGCGGCGGGCAGGAGTGGCCGAGGAATGTGCCCCTTCCACCCGAGTGTACACAGGAAACACCCCACCGGCCTCGCCTGCACCTCTATCAAGACTGGAGCTTCTGTCCTAGATGAGCATGAGGAGCCGGTCGGGGGCCACTGCACCCCGAGAGCCCCCCGTCCTCGCACCCACCCAGCGACACCCGCCCAGGCACCCCAAAAGCCAACACAGGTCACCTCGTTCACGGCTGGTGACCTGCAAGTGAGCAGTGTACTGCTGGCACCCCTGCTTCCCACATGGGGACCGTGAGCATCAGATAAGTCCCAGGTGCCCTGGCTGGCAGTAGCAGAGCTGAATCAGGACGAGCGGGGCCAGCTGGCCGGCCCACACCCGCCCCCCCGGGGCAGGACAGAGCCTTCTGGGTCCGCAGACCTGCTGCCCCAAACCCCCGCGTAGGCATTCCCTCCGAGGCGGAAGGCGCTGTGGCAAATTTCGGGGAGGTGACAGGTTTCTCTGCTCAGCGCGTGATTCCTCGCAGGCTGCGCGGAGCAGGAGTAAGCAGCCTCACTCGTCCGCAATTATGGGGTGACGGCGTGACCCTGCAGGGGGCAGAGAGGCCCTGTGGACTCACAGAGGTCAGACCTTTGGGCGACGGGGACTGAGGGGAGGAGGTTCCCAATGGGAGGGGGACCAGGCACTGGGCATCTGCACCACAGACGGACTTAGCAAGGACGGGCTGGTGAGCCAGGCGGGGCGTGGGTAGGGACACGGTGGGGCTCACCCTGGGGGCAGGAGCCGGGCAGCAGGGACAGTGGGAAGGACCCCGCTGAGATCCAGAGCAGGTCCCTGCACCCCGAGAGTCTATGCTCGGACCAAGTGCATCCTCCTGGGCCCCAAGGAGGGTCGGCTTCTCAGGGCCACTGGGAGCCGCTGGGAAAAAGCCCCGTGGGGAAGGGGGTGTCCAGCCTCTCCTCCCATTCCATCCGCCTTCTTTTTTATAAATGATTTTTGAAGACTTTACTTTCATTTATTTTTAGAGAGGGGAAGGGAGGGAGGAAGAGAGGGAGAGCAACATCAGTGTGTGGTTGCCTCTCACGTGCCCCCTACTGGGGACCTGGCCCACAACCCAGGCATGTGCCCTGACTGGGAATCGAACCAGCGTCCCTTTGGTTCACAGTCCAGTGCTCTGTCCACTCAACCGCACCAGCCAGGGCCTGTCTAGTCTTCTTTCTGCCTGCTGGGCCCACCACCCTTTCAGCCCCTCCCTTTCCCAACACAGAGTCTCAGGACAAAGATCCTGTCGTACTTTCCAGCCCAGAGCAGGGGCGAAGCGTCTCCCTGCACCCCACGTTCCCACCCTCGAAATGGAAAGAAAGACCTCTGTGCACTCGCCCGGGCCCCTGAAGGTCAGTCAAGGTCATGGCAGTGCCCGGGCATCTCTGCTCTCGGTTCTGTCTGAGGACCCGCTGTCTGCGGTGGTGGCAGGTGCTTGGAGGGGTTTGCTGGCGGAGACGGGGCCCCTGGCTGCAGTGTTGTCTGCCCTGCGGTGCCAGGCCCCACCCCCTGCACTTGGCAGGACAGTGCTGGGGTATAAACGAGGGCGAGAAGGGGCAGGAGGGGCAGATCGGGGGGTGGGAGCCGGGCATTGGGGCCCATGGGGTGGGGATCACAGGGAGGGGAAGACTCGCAAAGGGCAGATGCTCCACCTGACCCAGAAGCGTCAGGCGGGTGGCAGTGGCTCCCGAGTGTCAAACAAGGGACGTTCAAGGACACAAGGCTGGGCCGGCAGACCCAGCGTGAGAGCCCAAGGGTGGGAGAGACTCCAGGTGCAGAGAGGTCCCATGGGTCCGGCTGGCCACCTGCCCAGAGATGAGACTGACCTTGACACCACTTGACCTTGACCCCTGAGTCCCTTCAGTCTGGAGTCCCCGTGACTCTCAGCGCTTCCCCCGTCCTCCCTCCTCCCGCCCCAGGGGCAGCAGCACTAAGTGTGGACTTGTGTCTGAGGACCGGCCCGTGTCTGTGCAGGTCCCCAGGGCTGTGGCTATGGGGGGCAGCGTCCGTGTGCACAAGCGGGGCGTCCTTGCGAGAGCCTTGGACAGGCTGGGCAGCTGACCTCGGAGCTGGCCCGGCCAGCCTCTTCCCAGAAAGCTCCTTTCCTCCAAGGATAGAATCCGTTTGTGATGTGGTGGGGACAGGAGAGCACTTGATTTTGCTGAGAGCGTCCCTGGGGACTTGTGTGGTCGAGATGAGCAGTGCGTGGCCCAGGGGGAGCTGGGGTGGTTGGAGGGCTTCCCAGAGGAGGTGAGCGAGGGGCTCGGAGGGCAGGAACCAGAGGAGATGGACCTGGGTCCTACTGGCCTGGGTCCTGGGCAAAGGACAGAGCCACCTTCTAGGAGTGGGGGTTTGGGCCGAGCAGGACGGGCCGAGCCTGGTCGGGGTGTCAGGAGCTGGGCAGGACCGCCCCTACCTGTGTGGGTCGGTCTGCACCGCATCCCGTCCCTCCTACCGTCCTGGCTTTCTTGTTATGTTAGAACAGCTCCGCAGTGGGGGTTTTCTTCCCCGTTAATTAACTGTTCTCGGACTTTGTTGCCGAAACACTGCACTCTCCAGGGGTCTCTGCTTCGGGAGAACCGGGGGGAATCTCGGTGGGCTCTTTCTCTATCAGAAACACAAGACAGGCAGACAGAACATCTCCTGTTCGGAAGGAGTCAGTTGTGGAAAGGTGGATTCTCTCCGGCATTTCGAATGCAACAGTGCGACAGCGGCATTAGGTGTCTGCTCTGGATGTGCGTCCGAGTCTCCGGAGGGCAGGCAGGGCAGGCAGGGCGATTCGGCAGTGAGCAGGCCGCGCGGTCCGAGGTGCAGGGGTCTGAGCCAGGCCTGAGGAACGCGGCAGGAAGCTCAGGGCTAGACCTGGGGGACTTCCTGAAGTTTAATCGAAGATCAGTTTTGAAAGTCCATGTGGTGAGCTCCGGGATCATCGCCACGCAAGACATCTGCATCGGGGGCCCCGAAAATGTGGGTGCACACCAGAAGGTACCCCAGATTGCCCTGCTGGTTGCTTTTGAACTGTTTCTTTTCTGACCTCGGACCCTGGGTTTCCTGCTCCCAGCCGCCGCCCCCACCCCCGCCCGCTTCTGGAGGTGGAGTTTCCGATGCATCGGGTCGACAGGTGTCGGATGGGCTCCCCTTGAGGCAGCAGAGCAGGGGCCGCTGTCCCCCCACCACACCCAAGCTGTGTCCCACGAGTCTGGTGGCTCTGGGACCCTGTCCCCGGCGAGCCCTCCCAACCGCTGAGGCTCACCTTCCACAGCACCCCCCCAAAGCCCAGGACACCCACGTTGCTGGTTTCACTTGTGGGGCTCCCTGTCCAGGGTCAGCGTCTCATCCCTTCCCCAGGGGCGAGGGGTGGCGACAGGCGTTCAGAGACTCTCACAGGCCTTGGGATCAGAGGCCTTTATTTCACTGAAAGTGACCTGCCCACGTCCTCCTGCTGGCCGACTCCTGAGTCCTGCTGGATGCCCTCAGAACCTGCAGGCTCCGGGCAGCTGGGCCCCATTCAGACTCACTGTGGACAGCATAATTGGACCCCAGGATGACGTGCGCCTGCTGGAAACGCAGAAGCAGCTGCTTGGCACCCTCCCCCCACCCCCTGTCGCCCCCACCACAACCCCCTCAGTCCAGCCCTCCACCCTGCCCTTTGCCTTAATGAGGCCGAGGCTGCAGAATGGAAAGACCTGAATACCTTTTGTGCTGCCGGCTGCGTCCTCGCAGGCCTGGGTCGGCCCTGGTGCTTTTCCATCTCTGCACCTTTGTGTGCGCCCCCCCCCCACCGCCGGAAGCCCTCCCGCCCCACTCATCCCATCTGCCGGCC